>JABTXL010012322.1:4506-30664 GCA_025134845.1 Neodon shergylaensis | reverse complement strand
TATATATATATATTAAGATTGCCCACTTAGGGAATCATCTCTGGAGAAAACTAACTCTCCAAGTCTCAGTGGTTTTTAATAGCCTGTAGTTCTTTATCTAAGAGTAGGGCCCCAGGTACATTCCCCCATCCACATTAAACACTGTTGTCATTGGTCAGCTCTTGTTTAAGCAGCCATAATGTTGAGATTTCATGGGTGTAGTTGTCATATTTAGAAAACACAATCTTACAGCAGCCTTCTTGGTCTTCTGGTTCTTTACAATCTTTCCATCCCCTCTCTTCCACAAGGTTCCCTGAGCCACACACTAAAGAGTTGTGTTGTAGATACATCCATTTGCAGCTGGACTCTATGTGATCTATTGCTCTCTGCAATTATGAGCTTTTGTAGTCTTCTAGAATGGTCTCTGTTTGCTGTAAATAGAAGCTCCTTTGATGAGCGGGGAGAGAAACACTTATCTGTGGGTATGAGGCTAAGTTTTTAGGAGGCATTTAGAAATTTATACTGCTTTAGGAAAATGCCAGTACTGCATTCTCCTCTAAGATCCATGACCTCACTGTCTATGGATAGTTAACGAGATTTTCAGTATCTGTCATGATTTCCTTCCTGTTGAACGGGACTCAAGTTCAAATAGACAACTGTAGGTTACCACCAAATATGTGGCATTATTGCATCATTTGGGGTATCTTGTCATGCTGGTCATACTTATGGTTTCTAGAAGTCACAACGGTGTATGGCTATTGATTGCTTTCCTCCTTCAGTGGGTTGCATGGCACCTTCCAGTACTATGAAAGCTAGTCCTTGGGGAGGAGGCTTTCAGGTAAGATCCAGCAATAGGGACTAACCTTCAACTTTTGAGAGGCAATCAAGGGCAAAAGCAACAGCCTATAGTGCTCAGGGAGTCTCTTAGTTTCCCATGACTAACAGCTTCAAAGGGGGTTTCTCATGCCTACTAGAATTTTTTTCTGGGAAGTCTATGGCTCATGCAGGGAGCAATTTTTTTAGCTCAAGTTGAATAACTTCATAATATGTATAGATGTATACATGCATTAACATGCATTATGTATAATTTTAAGTAAATGAAAAATAATAAGATTCTTTATGTATATTTCAATATTTCAAATATCCTTAGTGTTAATTATCCCTCCCCCTTTCTTGTTTTCTTCCATCCCCTCATCTAGTTAAAGCCTGTGGTGTTCCCCTACAGGTTTTACAGAAGGTAGGGAAATGATGATCCATGAAGAGACAAGAATAACATTTGATTCAGCTTGATTTTATCATAACTGGTGCTGGTCCAGGACTTCTAGAGTCTGATCCAGATCATTTTACTTTAGCCATATTTAAACACAGTATAATTTTTAAAAAAGTATTTAGATCACAATTAACTTAGTCCCAAGTGCTCAACAATTTAAGACATGTTTACATTGTGATTCCTTAAAAAGTACATCTGGCTTCTCTCACAAGAATGGGTACTGTTGACTTAAAGATAGTGCCCAACATTTAGGGTCTAGGAGTCTGATTGACATAAGCATAGCCTGTGGGTGTTGGGATTGACATGGCCCTAAGATAACACAGAAGTCATTTAGGTTGTGGTAAAACATAGGTGACCTCATTAATAAGATCATAAGAGTGGTTTTATGATCTAAAAACAATGCTCAAGATTAGGGAAAAGGGTCTTGGATAAGTAAAAACATAAATTTTGGATGATGCAGACAGAGCCTGTTTCATCAGACAGCAAAGGACCACCAGGCTGTAAAATAACATCATTCCTAGAATTCCAGGAAGAGCAGCTTTGCACATCATTCCACTGAAAAGTTAAGCTTTGTGTTAACTTTTCTTCTTCAGGGCTTTTTGGCTCTCTATCAAAGCCCTCCTTTTCCCCATTCTTCCTTTACATCATTTTTCCTGCTATTTCCCTCTCTAGCACTCCCACCCTTGTACCTTTTTACTTTCCTGGTTCTACAGTTGCTCCAGATGACAGATGCTTGCTGGAAGATTTGGAGCTAGGAAGAACAAATGAGAAGGGACATGTAGAATTTGCTTTTCTGGGCCTGTGTTACTTCACTTTGTTAAATTTTCTAGTCCTGCCCACTTACCTACAAGTTTCATAATACCATTATTCTTTGTTGTTGTTGTTGTTTGGGTTTTTTGAGACAGGGCTTTTCTGTGTTGCCCTGGCTTTCCTGGAACTTGCTCTGTAGACCAGGGTGGCCTCAAACTCATAGAGATCTTCCCGTCTCTGCCTCCTGAGTGCAGTAGTTAAAGGCATGTTCCACCTCTGCCTGGTGTTTTCATTATTGTTGGGGGAGAGAGGCTTGTTGGTTCCTGGCCACCCGGTTGCTCAGCCCCAAAATAATCACACAGAAACTATATTAATTAAAACACTGCTTGGCCCATTAGCTCTAGCTTCTTATTGGCTAATTTTATCAGGTAAAATTTCCAGTGTCTGTCTCCAGTGGCTCCATGGATTCTCCCTGACTCTGACCTTCTTTCTCCCCACATTCAGTTCTGTCTTCTCCACCTACCTAAGTTCTGTCCTTTCAACAGGCCAAGGCAGTTTCTTTATTCATTAATGGTAATGACAGCGTACAGAGGGACACCCACATCACATTATTCTTTAGAGTTGAGCAATATTCCATAGTGGATATATACCTCATTTTCAATATCCACTCATCAGCTGGAGGATGTTTCAGTAGTTTTCATTTCCAAGCTATTGTGAGTAGAATGGCAGCTAAGACGGACGGACAAATATATATGGAGTAGGATGTTGAATCCTTTGAACATTTGCGAAGAAGTGCTGTAGCTGGGCTGATCATATGGTAGATTTATTTTCATCTTTTTGATGGTTCTGATTTCCAGAGTGACTGACAAGTTTGTAATCCCACCAAGAATGAATGTGGGTCCCCTGTCTTCACATCCTCTCCAGAAATTGTTGTCTGTTGTTTTGGTGATCATACCCATTCAGACTGGAGTAAGATGGAATCTCAAAGATGTTTTAATTTGCATTTCCAAAATTCCTAGGGATGATGAACATACTTTGAGACGTCTTTATTTCTCATTTTGAGAACTCCCTATTCAGAACGATGGCCCATTCTTTGAATGGGTCCTTCATTTACTTGATCCTTTGTTTTTTGAATTCTTTATATTTTCTGGCTATTAATCCTCTATTGGAGGTTTAGCTGTAAGTTGATTCTGTACCCTGTCAACTTGCTGAAATTATTGATCATTTCTGGAAGTTTTCTGGTGGGGTTTTTGAAATCTTGTATGTTTAATATGTCATCTGCAAACAATGATAGTTTGACTTCTTTTCCTATTTATATTTCTTTAATTTCCTTCTCTTGCCCTATTGTTCCAGCCAGTATTTTGAGCACTGTGTTGAAAAGTAGTGGAGCTAATGGATATTCCTGTCTTATTCCAGATTTTAATAGGATTGCTTCATGTTTTCCTCCATTTGGGATGATGTTGGCTCTGGGTTTCTCATATAAAGCCTTTACTATTGAGGTATGTTCTCTCCAATCCTACTCTCTTCAGGACTTTTATCATAAAGGCATGCTGGATCTTGTCAATGGTTTTATCTGCATCTATTGGAATGAATATATGATTTTTGTCTTTTATTTCATGTGTGTAATTTACTATATTTATTGACTTGCATATGTTGAATCTTCCTTGCATCTCAGGAATAAAACCAACTTGTTCATAGTGGATAACCTTTTTTGATGTGTCTTTATTCAGTTTTAAAGTATTTTATTGAGGAATTTTGAATCTATAGTCATCAGGGATGCTGACCTGTTGTTTCCTTTATTTGTTGTGTCTACTTAGTTTTGGTCTGAGTGATACTGTCTTCATAGAGAGACTTTGGTAACCTCCTTTCTATTTTGACTTTTCTTTATTAGTTTGGGAGGATTTCCTGTAGGTTTTCTTTGACAGTCTTGTAGAATTCTCCTGTGAATTTATCTTTACCAGGACATTTTTAGCTAGAATCATTTTTATTACTCTTTAAACTCCCTCATTTGTTATAGGTCTGTTTAGGGTGTTTATCTCTTCTTGGTTTAATTTTGGTGTCTTGGTTGAGTCTAGATATTCACCCTTCTTTTAGATTTTTAACCTACTGGAATAGAGGTGTTTAAACCATTCCCTTATTTAGCCTGGATTTCTTTAGTGTCTGTTGTAATGTTTCCCTGTTCCCTTCTGATTCTATTAATCTGGGTCCTCTATTTCTTTCATCTGGTTAGTTGGGTCAAGTGCCTTTTGATCTTGTTCATTTTCTCAAAAATCATCCTTAGATCCCCCAATTCTTTGTATTGATTTCATTGTATATAGTTCATTAAATTTGGTTCTGATTTTTAGTATTTCTTGGTGTGTAGTGGATTGGATTCAGTTTGTTCTTGTTTGGGGATTATACCAATAAGTCATTTATTTATGCTTTTTCTGTTTTTTTTTAATGTAGGCACCTAGAGTTATAAATTTCCCTCATGTGACTATGTTCAATGTTCCCCACAAATTTTGCTGTAATATATTTTCATTTTCACTTATTTCCAGTAGAGTTATTATTTATTTCCTGATTTTTTTAAATTTTTTATTGAGAAAAAGAAAAAAAAAGTTTCCGCCTCCTCCCGGCCTCCCATTTCCCTCCCCCTCCTCCCACCCTTCTCCCCCTCCCCCCACTCCTCTCCCCCTCCCTCTCCAGTCCAAAGAGCAGTCAGGGTTCCCTGCCCTGTGGAAAGTCCAAGGTCCTCCCCCCTCCGTCCATGTCTAGGAAGGTGAACATCCAAACTGGCTAGGCTCCCACAAAGCCAGAACTTGAAGTAGGATCAAAACCCAGGGCCATTGTCCTTGGCTTCTCATCAGCCCCCATTGTTCGCCATGTTCAGAGAGTCTGGTTTTATCCCATGCTTCTTCCGTCTCAGTCCAGCTGGCCTTGGGGAGCTCCCAATAGATCAGCCACACTGTCTCAGTGGTTGGGTGCACCCCTCATGGTCCTGACTTCCTTGCTCATGTTCTCCCTCCTTCCACTCCTCACTGGGAACTTGGGAGCTCAGTCCGGTGCTCCAGTGTGGGTGTCTGTGACTATCTCCATCCATCACCAGATGAAGGTTCTATGGTGATATGCAAGATATTCGTCAGCATTGCTATAGGATAGGGTCACTTCAGGTTCCCTATCCTCAGCTGCCCAAGGAACTAACTGGGGACCTCGCCTTTGGTTCCTGGGAGCCACTCTAGGTTCAAGTCTCTTGCCAACCCTAAGGTGGCTCCCTTAGCTGAGACAGTGGGGCTAATCTATTTTTTTTTTACAAAAGAGTTTCTCTGTATACCTTTGTCTCTCCTGGTACTTGCTTTGTAGACCAGGCTGACCTCAAAATCACAGAGATACTCTGCCTCTGCCTCCCAAGCACAGGGATTAGATGCATGCACCATCACTGCCTGACTACCTAGATTTCTTCTTTGACCTACTCATCATTTAGTAATGAGTTGTTTACATCAGTTTGTGTACTTTTAAAGACTTTTTGCTGTTAATTTTACATTTTATTGCTTTATGATCAGATAGGATGCATGAGTTATTTCAATCCTTCTGGATTACTAAGATTGATTTTGTCCAAAGGTATGATCTATTATAGAGAAGTTTCTGTGTTCTGCCAAGTGGAATGCATGTTCTTTGGTGTTTGGGTGGAATATTCTCTAGATGTATTAAATTCATTCAGTGCATGATGACATTTAATTCTGATATTTTCTGCTTGATTTTTGTTCAGAGAATCTATCTGTTGGAGAAAAAGATACGTGAAATTGCCTGCTATTGTCGGGTGTGTGTTAATACATATGTTTAATCCCATTAGTACATTTTATATGAAGTCAGGTACATGAGGTTTTGATGCATATGTGTTTAGTGTTCTAATATACTCTTGATTAACTGATTCCTTTATTAGAATGAAATACTCTTTTTTGTCTCTTCTAATTAGTTTTAATTAGAATTCTGTTATGTGAGATATTAGGATGGTCATGCCTACTTGCTACCTGGTCCCACTTGATTGGAATCCTTTTAATTGTCTCTTTATTCTAAGGCAGAGCTTATCTTTAAAGCTAAAATGTGTTTCTTGTAGACAACAAATATATAAATTTTGTTTCAGTCAGCCTGTGTCATTTGATTGGAGAACTGAGGTCATTAATATTTAAAATTACTACTGAAAGGCATGTATTAACTGCATTCATTACACTGTTGATTTTTGATTATGCTGTTCATGTTCTCAATGGTTCTTTCTGTTTCAGCAATACAGTTTTGTTTGTTTTCTTGATACAGTCTGTAGTCTATGCTCAGTCTTTTATTCAGTCCAAAACATTGTTTTCTGTATATGCTTTAGGTTTGGTCTATTGCATATGATTATGTATTTTTAGTTTGTTTATATAATGGAATTTTTTTCCTTTCTTCTTCAACTATGGCAGAAAATTTTGCTGAGTACATAAGTCTAGGTTGATCATCTAGGTCTTGAAGACTGAGGTTTCTGTCCCACCTGGTCCTATAGTCGTTCAGTGACAAAGAAATACACAGAGCTCTACATTAATTATAAACTGATTGACCTATTAGCTTAGGCTTCTTATTAACTCTTATAACTTATATTTTAACCCATAATTCTTGTCTGTTTTAGCCACATGGCTTGGTACATTTTTTGGTGAAGGCAGTCACATCTTGCTTGCTCTGTGTCTGGCTTCCTCTGTGTCTGAGTGACCACTGCAGACTGCAGAATCTTCTTCCTTTTTCTCATCACCCCACCTCTACTTCCTACCTGATTGTCCTGCCTATACTTCCTGCCTGGCTACTGGCCAACCAGCATTTATTTTAAATGCAAGTGACAGGGTACAGTTCATGGTCCCACAGCAAGGTCCTTTAGGACTTGAAATGCATCACTGCAAATTCTTCTGGCTTTCACAGTTTCTACTGAGATCAGCTATTATCCTGATGAGTTGTCCCTTAATGTGATTTGTGTTTTTTCTCTTGCAACTTTTTATGATCTTTCTTTGTTGTGTTGTGTATACTTAGTGTTTAACTATTATATATATATATATATATATATATATATATATATATATATATATAATTTCTGGTTTGGGGAAGCTTCTCCTATTCTTGTTGAAGATCTGATCTATTCTATTGACCTGTAATTGTACTCCTTTATCTATGACAATAGTTTGAAGATTTAGTCTTTTGATGGTATCCCACATTTCTTCAATGTTCCTTTCCTGTGTTGTTAATTTCCTCATATTCTTTGTTTATTTGCTATAAATCCTCTACTTTATCTATGCATCCTGATATTCTATCTTCTGTTTGATTCATTATACTTGCAAGGTTTTCCCTTGAGCCTTCTAGTTAGATTATTGGATTTTTCAGTTCCATCTTCATTTTATCTTTAATGTTCTTCAATGCTTGCATCTCTTTATTGACTTCTGCTTTCAGATCATGGATTGTCTTTATCATTTCTACTAGCCTTATATTTGTGTTTGTTTGGGCATCACTCAGGTATTTAGTCTCTTTTGGTTCATTCTTTTTGAGGTTCATTGAACTATTTGTGTGTGTGTTTCTTACTTAAACTCATTGAATTTTTTGATTAGCTATTTTGTATTTATTATTATTATTATTATTATTATTATTATTATTATTATTCCTGTGCCCTAGGGTTTATCTAGGCAATTTTCATTGGAGAACATGTCTATAGAACTGGTGGATTTTGGTAGGGAGATATGGTCCTGATTTTTCATATTGTTCATATTTATTTGATGGGATCTGGGGATGTGAACTTCTTTTGTTAGTGCTGTGTCTCATATGGGGCAAAACATAAGATGTATAGACCAGGTTGGACATAAAGTTGGAATTGACTTGTTGGAATTAAGTCAGATGAGCACAGATGGCTGGAAAGGCTTTAAGGTTGTGTCCCAAGAGAAGTCTAGAGTCTGAGGAATAGATATGGGAGTTGGAAGGGTGCAAGGAGGGAAGGATCAGGTGTTCTCACCCAACTAGATTCTGGCTCAAGTTGTGCAGGATATGGCTGGGAAGAGAGGTTGAAATATGGCAATGTGGAGTCTGTAGATTGTGGGTTGGTAGGGCTTGTCCTGGCCAGAACCTGAAATTTGGGGGGCCTGTAGTCAGGATGGCCAGACTACCAGGAAACTGGATCTGTAACCCAACCTAGATATGGAAAGTTGAGAGGTGTGTTGGAATTTTGATTCATTAGCATTGAATCTGTAAATTGATTTTTTTTAAATATATTTTTACTATATTAATCTTAGTGATCCAAGAGCATGGAGATCTTTCAATTGTCTGAAGTCTTCTTTAATTTATTTCCTCAATGTCATAAAAATCTTATCAACAAAGTCTCTGACTTGCTTTGTTAGAGTTACTCTCAAGGTGCTTTATATTTTGAGGTTATTATGAAAGGTGTTATTTCCCTAATTTATTTCTCAGTCTGTTTGTCATTTGTATATAGGAAATTAAGTAATTTTATGAATTAATTTTGTATCCAGATTCTTTGCTTAAAATATTAATCAAATAACACCAGGAGTTTCCTGGTGAAATTTTTAGGGTCACTTACGTATACTACCATATCATTGACAAATGTAGATACTTTTGCATCTTCCTTTCTAATTTGTATCCTCTTGATCTCTTTCAGTTGACTTATTGCTCTAGGTAAGACTTAAAATACTATATTGGATAGATAGGGAGAGAAAAAATATATAGCCTTGTTTTGTTCCTGACTTTAGGGGAACTGCTTTGAGTTTCTCTACATTAAAGTTGATGTTGGCTATGAGCTTGCTGAAACTACCTTTGTTATATTGAGGTAAATTCTTTGTATTCCCTAGTCTTTCCAGGACTTCTATCATGAAGGTATGTTGAACTTTTCAAAGGTGTTTTATTGTTGTTGTTGTTTAATATAATGAGATGATCGTGTAGTTTTTTTTTCAGTTTGATTATATGGTGGTGGTGGTGTGTGTGTGTGTGTGTGTGTGTATACAATCACTGGCCTGAAGCCTACTTGATCATGGTGGATGATCTTTTGATGTGTTATTGAATTTGGTTTTTATTGAGAATTTTGCACCAATTTTCATAAGGGAAATTGGTCTGTGGTTCTCTTTTTTTGTTGGGTCTTTATGTGATTTGGGTACCAGGGTAACTGTGACCTCTTAAAACAAATTGGGCAATGTTGCTTGTGTTTCTATTTGGTGCAATGATTTGGGGAATATTGGTGTTAACTCGTTGAAAGTCTGGTAGAATCTGTGCTAAAACCATCTGGCCCTAGGCTCTTTTTTGATTGCAGCTTCTATTTTACTCAGGGGTATAGGTTTGTTTAAATTGCCAATCTGATCTTGATTTAATTTTGGTAAGTAATATGTATAGAGAAAATTGGTGTAGGAGGTTCTTCTGTCCATGTGTTGCTTTCATTGGTTGAATAAAGAAACTGCCTTGGCCTGATAGGGCAGAACTTAGGTAGGTGGAGAAGACAGAACTGAATTCTGGGAGGAAGAAAGCAGAGTCAGGGAGAGACATGAGAGAGCCTCCATGGAGATGCCAGGTCAGACATGCCGAATCTTTCCCGGTAAGCCACAACCTCGTGGTGACATACAGATTATTAGAAATGGGTTGAATCAAGATGTGAGAGTTAGCCAATAAGAGGCTAGAACTAATGGGCCAGGCAGTGTTTAAATGAATACAGTTTCTGTGTGATTATTTCTGGGCAGGGCAGCTACCAGGACAGCTGGGATGACAAGCAGCCCACTGGTTCCTGTTACAGAAAATTATCCATTTCTTTTAGATTTTTCAATTTGGAACAAGTTTGTAAAGCATGTCCTTACAATTCTCTGGAATTCTTCAGTGTCTGTTATGTCCCCCTTTCATGTCTAATTTTGTTAACCTGGATTTTTTTTCTGTGCCCTTTAGTTAATTTGGCCAAGGGCTTATCAATCTTATTGATTTTCCCAAATAACCAACTCTTTGTTTCATTGATCCTTTATGTTGTTTTTGTTTGTTTACATTTTATTAATTTTATATGAGAGCATATTTCTTGCCATATACTCCCTTTGAGTGTGAATTTTTCTTCTTGTTTTAGAGCTTTGAGGTTCCTGTTAAGTCACTAGCATGAGGTATCTTCAGCTGTTTTTTTGTAAACATTTCATGCTTTGAACTTGCCACATAGAACAACCTTCTTTGTGTCTTATAAGTTTGGATATGTTGTATATTCATTTTTATTCAATTCTAGAGAGTCTTAAAATTCTTTCTTGATTTCTGTCTTGACCCATTTTTCATTCAGTAATGAATTGTTAAGTTTCCATGAGTTTGTAAACTTTCTGGGCTGTTATTGTTGTTAATATCCAACTTTAATTGTAATGGTCAAATAGAATTCAGGATGTTATTTCAATTTTCTTGAATCATTTGAGATTTGCTGTGTGTCTGATTATGTGGTCAATTTTGTTGTCTTCTACTATCAGTGTAGTCTGTGAGGGTTGGTATATATTTAAGCTGTAGTAGTGTTTCTTTTATGAACTTTGGTGCCCTTGTGTTGGGTGTCTAGATGTTAAGAATTGCAAAGTCCTCTTGGTAGATTTTTTTCATGCAAAATTTTTGCATATTTTTGTCAAAATATGGATCATTTCATGTATATTGATGTAATAATATATTAAAAGATTACATTGGGAATTCTTTTAAAACTGGTCTCTAAGCGGTGACAAATGTCAGAAAAATGATTGTGTAATAGATCTAAGGATACACCTCCCCACAAGTTTTGCAAATAACTTGAAGTACCTTGAACCCTCCAGAGTTCTGTGCTGAAAAAAAAATCAATGTGATTTGAGTGGTGGTGACACATGCCTTTAATCCCTGCCTCTGAGGAGGCAGAGGCAGGTGGATTGCTGAACTTGAGGCCAGCCTGGTCTAAGAGCAAGTTCCAGGACAGCCAGGGCTACACAATGAAGACCTGTCTCGAAAAACCAAAGGAAGAAAAAAAAAAAAGAAAAAAGAAATCATTGTGAGATACTAGTATACTAGTGTGTCAATATATATTACAATATTATTCACAATAGCAGTCATAGAACCAACTTAGATGTCCATCAATACAGGAACGGAAAAACAGATTGTGGCACAAAAACCGTACAGAAGAAGAGATTATGTTATTTACAGGAAAATGATTACAACTGAAGATTCTGGTGTGAAATAAATTAATCCATATACAGAAAGACAAATATTATTTTCTATTTTTTGAGATTCTATATTTTATACATAAGATTTTATGTATTTAAAATTAGATTTTATGCATAAAACATATGTGCATGTATGACATGGAAGTAGAAGTGCAACTGCCTGGGGGAAGAAGGATACCATGAGGATGAGGGCAGGGGTAGGGAGAGGAGGGAAGAATACTATGAAGAGGAGGGGGGGTAGGGGAGGGATATGGTCAGGTATGTTAGATACATGCCTTTTGAAATCTAGTACTTTATCAACCAATTTTTAAGAAAAGAAGCCAAGAGGTTACAAAGCAGAAGTCTAGGTTTGCATGGGTTCAATCAGAATGGGCCAATATTTTAGGAACAGCTGGCCTTTTTATTCATTTGTGGAAATCATAGGAACACTGAAGAAAACTTCTGCAATGTTTGCCTTGACTTTGTAACATGTAACTTTGGGTTGATGATGGCAGCTTCAAACAACATCTCCAAGATGTCACCTCACAACATGGGGTGGGGGTGGGGGGTAAGGGGATATGGGGAGAAAAAAGTGAGAAGGGGGGATGGAGAGAGCTTGGGGGAATAGGACGGTTGGGATGGAGGAAGGGTGGATATGGGAGCAGGGAAGTATATATCTTAATTAAGGGTATATATCTTAATTTAGGGTTGGAAAGAGACTAGACTCTAGAGATGTCCCCAGGTGTCCATGGAAATGTCCCCAGGTAGGTTCTTGGACAGCTGAGGAGAGGGAGCCTGAAATGGCCCTATCCTATAGTCATACTGATGGATATCTTGTATATCACCATAGAACCTTCATTGGCGATGGATGAAGCTAGAGACAGAGACCCACATTGGAGCACTGGACTGAGCTCCCAAGGTCCCAAATGAGGAGCAGAAGGAGGGAGAACATGAGCAAGGAAGTCAGGACCTCGAGGGGTGTGCCCATCCACTGAGATGGTGGGGCTGATCTAATGGGAGCTCACCAAAGCAAGCTGGACTGGGACTGATGGAGCATATGATCAAACCGGACTCTCTGAACGTGGCGGACAAGGAGGGCTGACTGAGAAGCCAAGGACAATGTCACTGGGTTTTGATCCTACTGCATGTATTGGCTTTGTGGGAGCCTAGTCTGTTTGGATTCTCACCTTCCTAGACCTGGATGGAAGGGATAGGACCTTGGACTTCGCACAGGGCAGGGAACCCTGACTGCTCTTTGGACTGGAGAGAGAGGGGGAAGGGGATGGGGAGAGGGTGATGGGAGGAGGGGGGAGGGAAATGTGTTAATTTAGCTACACAACAACAGTAAGTTCCTCCCTAGGTCATAAGACCTTCTGCCTTAGTCATGGATATTTTTAACTGGGTTAACAGTACCAGGTATAAATTCTATCCTGTGGAGTAGGTCTCATAATCAATCAGTAACTGTTGACTCTCCCATAACAGTCATGCCTCCAGTGGGCACTTCTTTCATGGTAGGGTGGCATTTCAGTTCATTGGGTTTATAGTTCATTAAGACTGTAGATGCCCTTTCTTCCCAATTGTAGGTATAGCATCTTCTGGAACTACAGAAGCTAGCTAGCAGGAAGGATGCTTCTAGTTCCAGCTTCTCTACATCTTGTAATGAAAATGTGTGGTCCTTGGATTTTACCATCGAGCCACAAGCTGCAGGAATAGTTCCAGTTCCCAGCAGCAAACCTGAGGTAGCCAAGAAAAACAGCCCACAGACCAAAGGTTGCTAAGTAGCAGCTTCTCCCTCCTGTGGCTCATGTGTCTTTCAGCAATATCTACCTACATTGATTAATTACAAGGGGATTCACTCATTACAGATGCATTTGGTGATCAATTAGTCAGCCACTAAGGTGAAATTATGAAATGTTCAGTGACCTGAATAAATGTGTATATTATGTTAAGTGAAATAAGACAGGCACCGAGAGGTGAGAAACCACGTCTCACTAGCATGTGGAAGCACTTCATTATATTGCTTTCACAGACTTAAGGAACCAAGTAACAGACAGCAGCACAACAGACAGAAGGGTAGGGCAGGTCAAAAGTGCTTAATTAGAATAGAAGAGCAGTTGGACAGAAAGAATCATTTCTTGTTTATACAAAAGGGTAAGTATGGTTGAAAATAATTCATTGAGGATTACAAAACAGTCAACAAGATTTTAAATGATCTGGGCACAAGGAAACAGAGTAAAATATGTGCCAACTACTCTGACCTGACCATAGGAATACTGTGTGGATATCCTAAAATGTCACATCGTACTCTGTAAATGTATACAACTGTTATGCATCAAATACACACACAAACAGCAATACAATTATTATGCATCAAATACACACACATGGTGTAGGAGGCTCTTCTGTTCATGTGTTGCTTTCATTGGTTAATGAATAAAGAAAAACACAATAATATAGATAATCCAGACTCTCTGCATTTTAATTAATACAGTTTCTGTGTGGTTATTTCAGGTGTAAGATAGCCAAGCAGCCCAGGCAAACAAGGGGCCCACTCCTTGTAACACACCCACACACACACACACACACACTCACAGCAAAGGACCAGGTAGGTTTTAGGTGCTAGGAGATATATGATCTTCCCTTTATCCTTGTGGAGAAGCAAGGGATTGCATTTCCCTCTTTAAGGAGGCTGGGCTAGGAAAGAAAATATTCTGATGATAAAAAAAAAAGCAGCAGTGACTGGTGCCCATATATGCATGTATATTAACCTTATATATGAAAATTTCCTCTAATTGTTTGTTTATCAGGATAAAATATAATTAAAATGTAATTATCACATGCATAGGTGAACAGATGAAGGTGGAATCCATTCTCTTTTGCACATCTCCCTTCTGTATCATCTCCATAAGTCTGACAAAAACAAAAGGCGGGGACCAGCTCCTTATTATCACACATTTGCACTTGGTACCTTGCTCTGGTCTCAGTATACACATCACACGGAAAAAATGTAAGTCTGGACTTCGACCTCAAGTAACTAGAAACTTTGCAAGTTGAGATCTGAGAAATCCTTAGGGAATTAGAGAGGAAAGTCTCAGCAGAGGACGGTATGCACTACCTGTCACCCCAGACAGGAAACAAGGTTCCACCAATACCTCTTGTTCTCAAAAGTGACCAATTAGACATCTCTAGGGAGCCTAGCTGTGCATGACATTTCTTTCTTATTCCTTCCACTCATAACAAGCTCTGAGAGCACCCGGATCCCTGGCCGGGGACCTCATACTAGTGACCAAATCCTTGTGGGGAAATCATCAAAGACATATTGGACCTGTGTTTTTGGAGATTTTTGTTCTTGGTGTAACCGAACAGAAATGATTCTGCGCTTAGTGATGTGGGATTACAAAGGAGAAAGCTATGCAGCAGAAAGGTCAGTTGCACACCCAAGAGGCGAGCAGTGTGCCAGAATATTCTTTAGGCTGCTCCTCAGGTCCTGAAGCATGAAGAAGAGCGAGGTAAACAATACATTCAGGTCTTGGCCATGACAGTATGGGACAGACAGATTCCAGGAACTCGGCACTCAGATGAGATGGAGGAGAGGATGATAAAATTGGGACCACTGCTATGGGTGAAGGTTAAAGCTTTGAAAGACTACCACCACCAGCATCTTATGTGTTAGGGTGGAGCCCAGAAGAACAAGGTTAAGACTTTGATTTACACTGCAACAGTGATGTCCCTAGCGTCCGGTCATCTCAGTGTCCTTCTGTTAGATGGTTGTGCTGGAATAGATCTAGTGTAAGGATCATACTGTCCTTAGGTCCACCATACGCCATTACTATTACCTGAAGGATGAGAACGTGGGGACAGTAGAGTGTATCTGTCACATACATTGGAGAGACTGTCAGTTGGACATTTTTATGGGGAAATCATCAAAGATATATTAGTTCTGTGTTTTTGGAGATTTTCATTCTTGGTATAAGTGAACATAAATAATTTTACACTCAGTTATGTGAGATCACAAAAGAGAAAGGTATGAAGCAGCAAGGTCAGATATAAACGTTTCCGATAAAGAATATTGCCCTTGTGAGTTTGGGTATTTGCCACCAAGCATGATGGAATGAATTTGATCTCCAGGGCCAGTAAGGTGCAAGAAGAAACCGACTTCTGCAAATTGTCCTCTTACTTCCACAAATGTGAGTTATGCTAACAATAAATAAATGCAAATTTAATACATTAAAAATACTTGGTCATAGTATTGAGAATCAGCAGGAATTTTGAAAAGCAATAAGAATTCAGTCTTTGATATCTCTGTTATATGATTCAACCTCTCTGAGATTCTGACACTTTTGATCTCTCCTGGTGTCAAGAATCTAATACTCATGATGCTGTGGGGACAGAGGGAAATACTGACTCCAGGTGGCCAGGATAGCAACATAAGTGGTGGTGGCGATGGTTATAAAGGTGACAGTAAAGATGGCTGAATCAAAGAGCAATATGCCAATAATTATGATAGTATAGTTACACTTAAGTTTATGACATAAACACACAGGTGTAGGTCAAAAGCAAAGAGAACAACATGTTTCATCATATTTAATCGTCACCACACTTTGGACAGGCTGCTGAGTGACCTGGTTGTGTGCACTGTGAGAACATCTCTGCTCTCTGTGATCTCTTCATCATAAGTGAAGACAGTGGAAATGGGGAACGGGACAACTGTCCAGGAGTTTACCCTGGAGGGATTTCCTGCTGTCCAGCGCCTGGGGAGGCTGCTCTTCTCAGTGCACCTGCTGGCGTACCTGGCCTCCATCACAGGCAATGTGGTCATCGTCTCCGTCGTCTGCACCAGTGCCCATCTGAAAACCCCCATGTACTTTTTCCTCGGCATTTTCTCCTTCTTTGAGTGTTGCTTTACCAGTGCTGTTATTCCTAAATTGTTGGCTATATTTCTTTTAGGGAAGCAAACTATTTCCTTTGTTGCCTGTTTCGTACAAGCCTTCGTCTTTGTATTCATTGGGGCCTTTGGCTTCCTTCTCATAGCCGTGATGTCAGTGGACAGGTGTGTGGCTATCTGCAAGCCTCTGCATTATCCCACCATCATGAACCCGAGGACCTGCACCCTCCTAATCACGGCCTGCCTTGCTGTGACCTTTGCCTTTATCACTTGGGTAGTAGTGAAGGTGTCCCGGTTATCCTTCTGTGGCCCCCATGTCATCCCACACTTCTTCTGTGACCTTGGCCCTCTGATCCACCTCTCCTGCTCAGACACCAAATCTGCGGAAACTCTGACCTTTGGCCTTGCTGTGCTTATCCTTCTCTCGTCCCTCATTGTCACCATCATTGCGTACAGCAGCATAGTAGTCACAATTGTGCGCCTCCCCTCAGCCAGGGAGCGACAGAAAGCTTTCTCCACCTGCTCATCCCACCTCATCGTCCTCTCTCTCATGTACGGCAGCTGCGTGTTTATATATGTGAAACCACAGCAGTCAAGCCGGCTGGAATCCAACAGAGCGGCTGCTCTTGTGAACACAGTGCTGACCCCGCTTCTGAACCCTGTCATCTACACCCTGCGCAACAAGCAGGTCCACCGGGCTCTGAGGGAGGCTGTGTGCAGAATAAAAATGTCAAGGTAAGAAACCATCATGTGCCCTTGGGGTGGAAATCATCAAAAAATATTTTTCTCTAATTTAACAAGTGCACAAGCCTTAGCAGATCAGAATGACAAAATCCACATGCCTTCCGTGTAAATATCTCCATAAAATACAGCTGTTTGCCGGCTCATGGAGACATTTCAACGCAGTGTGTGTGCCTAATCCACTCTCTTTATTCCACGTATTCCTGGCAATAGATTTTTGTTTGTTTTTCAAGGCAGGGTTTCCCTGTGTAACCCTGGCTGTCCTGAAACTCACTCTGTAGACCAACCTGGCCTTAAACTCACAGAAATTCACCTGCCTCTGCCTCATGAGTGCTGGGATTGAAGGTGTGCGCCTTCACAACCCAGCATGGCAATAGATTTTGATTACAAAATCTATTAAACTTTTTCATTCAAGTGATAGGAATTGTGTGTTTGAAATTCCTGAAATATATTAAACTATACCATTTAAATTGTGCTGTCTTCCACAAATTAGTATTATTTTAGCGGAAATAATAACTATTTACCAATGACGGTAAAATAACTAAAACAATTAGTGATTTTATTTGAATTTGTATCTTTGAAAATATTAGTGAAGGTAACCAATGCTTTGCCCATGTTCCCTCCATGACTATTGAAGGAAACATGATCCTCTGTCTTGTAAAATATATGTCACAGTGTACATCATCTCCGTTTCTCCTCTTGTAACTGGACTCAACTGTACATGGATGCCTCATTGCAATGCAAAAGTGAAATACATTGTTTGGGATCTCAGTTCATTCTCTAAAATATCAAAATGGCTACCGCCTCCCATGCCCGTTATTTTATTTTTTATTATTCATTTATTTGTTACTGATTTCTATGATGAACCTGTTACTAAGAAAAATGTATATAAGTTGGTTGGAAGGGGGTCATACTTAATACTCATTCATAGGAGTTTCTTCAGATTCAGGAGTGTAGAATATGAGCTGTTTACCTGCTTTGAGTCATTAATGAAAATAATTTAAACCAATTAGAGATTGCACTTCCTGGTAGAATGTGTTTTCAATTACAGTTACCTTCTAGTTGATAATCTATTTTAAAGCCTGTGGCTCAGTTTTTAACTTTTCATGCATTTAGCCCCAATTTTCAGGATATAATATGTTTGTCTCATCTTCACAAGAAATACCTCTGAAAAGATTATGATTGATTCTTGTTTGTTTTGAAATCAGATCTCACCGTGAGGTCGGGTTGGACTTTCACCCATGTCTGCTTTAGTCACCTGAGTTCAGTGATAACAGAAAGGGGGCATCTTACCTAGATCTTTTCTTTCAGCTGAACTAAATCATTGTACAACCACAAATAAAATTTTATGAAATTCCTTTAGGTTCATGATTGGCCTTCAAAGTCATAATTCAAAGTTCATATTTTACCCCAAACTCATAGGCACAGCTCAAACTCACAAACTCCAGATACAGTTTCTGCACTGGCTTAGACCTGTGGGTTCCCTAAAATGAAACCTGCCCACACCATATTCATGCTCCCAGATCTGTCTCTGAACACACAAACCATGTACTGCTTTGCCTGATTCGTCCCCCCAGAACCAAGCCTGTCCCCACCATCTCCACAATCTCAGGCCTGACTCTGGCTCCAAAATCTCAGCTCACACACCAGTGCTACCAGGTGACCTCCCTTGACCTTAGACTACCCATGTCCCATCTCCACACTGGCAGACCTAGACCAAATTTAGAAGCTCCTATAGTAGTTGTACACTCCAGTCATGTGGCCCCTGTTGAGGTAAGCTAGATGTTTACCCCAGACACATGTCCAGTGAAAGTTCACATGTCTAGGTCACGTCACAAAAAACACACAAAAAAAACATAATAGAACAAGACAGTGTGTCACACCTCAAACCTAGCTCTATAGGAATGTTCTCTAATGAGAATGACCTAGATGAAATCCAGGACACAGTTTCAAAGAATAATCATAAACCCAAGAATTCAAGGGCTTTATAGAAGACACAAAAACCAGTACATTAGAGAGAATTAACAATAAATGTCAGTGTGATACTCAAGAAATGCTGCGAGAGCTCCTTCGGCTCCTTCAGCCATTACCTCTGAGATACCAGCCCATTAAGGCGTGGTCTCTCTCTCTTTAAAAAAGCTGCAACTGCCCTCCGCTGCTCTCTTGCTTCCGGCTCTGCTTCTAGCTCCTAGACTCCTTTCTTGATCGTGCAGACGGATGTTGTCTGGGACAGTGATCTGTAAGTTTTTCCCCTTTAAATAAAAAACCATTCTATCAATCATAATTCCAAACTGGTGTGGGATCATTTGTGACTTACACCTTCAAAGAAACCTTGAATATACCACTGAAGGAGATGATGAAGACAATACAGGATTTAAAAGTTGAACTCACTAAAGAAATAGAAATATTGAAGGGGGTTTAAACTGAAATTAAGATGGAATTGAAAAACTTAACAAACCAATTCAATTTAAAATCCTTGGGGGAAAGCCCTAGAGATGGACTGGATAAGCAGGTGGTAAAATATCATGACTGAGAAGCAAAGCAGAGGAACTGGACAACTCAAGCAAAGAATATGAAAATTTTTTAAAAATAAAAACATATGAGAGGAACACAAAAGAACTGTGTGACACCACAAAAAGACCAAGGCTTTGAATTATAGGCATGGAAGAAAGAGAAGAATCCCAGGTCACACCACAGACCAGATTGTCAACAAGATCATAGAAGAAAACTTTCCCAAATAAAGGGAAAAAAACACCCATAAAATACAAGAAGCATACAGAATACCAAATAGACACAATTGAAAAAACTCCTCATTGCATATTATAATTGAAACACTAAATATACAAAACCAAGGGGAGATAATGAAAGATGCTACAGAAAAAAACACTAGCCACATAAAAAGGAAATCTATCAGAATAACAGATGATTTTTCCATTATCATTTTAAAATCCAGAAGAGCTTTGAATGTATTCTAAGTTCTAAGAAACCATAGATGCCAACCTAGATTATTATATCCAGCAAAACTATCTACCATAGTTGAAGGAGAAAGAAGACCTTTCCATGATACAAACAGCTCAAAAGAATGCATGTACATCAAACCAGCCCTACAGAGGATATTAGAAGCAACACTTCAGACTGAAGAGAGGGAAAAGCATAGCCAAAACACTACACAAAGCAAGGAAATGAAGCTACAATTCCTACAAAGAGGAAGAGGTATCAAACAATAATGCAATCATCACATGCCCTTCAATAACTTTGAATGTTAATAAACTTAATTCACCAATCAAAAGACATAGAGTAGCTCATCAACAGAAACAAAACCCTTCTTTCTGTGTGTCTACAAGAAACTACTCTTAGTTTTAATGATAGGCTCCACTTTAAATTGACAGCAAAAATATGTGATCTGAAAACCAGTATTTGTAGATATCCTAGCATCTGATAAAATAGACTTCAAATTAAACTAATCAGAAGAAATAAAGGACACATTATTATAATCAAGGAAACAATTGATCAAGAAGACATTGTAATCCTAAACACGTATGCATCAGACTCTGGTTTGATCAAACACCCAATATCATAAAAAGCATACTATGAGACTTAAATATACAGATAAAATTCAACTTAGTTACAGTAGGTGTCTTAGCTTCAATTTTTATTGCTGTGAAAAGACACCATGACCCCAGCACTCTTATTAAGAAAACATTTAATTGGGGTAGCTCACTTACAGTTTCAGAGGTTCAGTCTATTATTATTATGACAGGGAGCATGGCAGTGTGTAGGCAGATGGTGATGATACATCTTAACCAGAAGGCAGCAGGAAGTTGACTGACCCACCAGGTGGCATTCTGAGTATAGAAAACCTCAAAGTCTGCCCCCGCAGTGTCACACTAACTAGAACAAGGCCACAGCTTCTAATAGTGCTACTCCCTATGAGATTATGGGGGGCCTTCGCATTTAAACTAACACAACAGGTGATTTTAATACCCCACTTTCTTCAAAACTTAGGTTATCTGGGAAAAAGAAACATCAGAAATAAATGACATCATGTATCTAAAGAAACTACAGAATATGAAAATATAGTCTTCTCAGCAACTCATGGAAGAATCTCTAAAACAGATAATATCCTGGGAAACAACAAAAACTTAACAAATTCAGAAAAAAATGATCCCATATAGCCTTTCTTTTCATGATGCAAAGCCTAAAATCAACAACAGATGAAACTCTAGAAACTACACAGATTTGTAAAGATTAAATAGTACATTTATGAATGATGAGTAGGTCAAATAAGAAATCAACAAAGGAATTCAAATTTCTTGGAATTAGGTGAAATTGACAAAACATCTGGGACACATTAAAGAAATCCTACATGGGGCATTTTTGGCTCTAAGAGCCTATATTTAAATATCAGAAACAGCACAAATAAATGACTTAATGATACAATTCAAGAATTTGGAAAAATAAGAACAAACCCAACCCTAATCCAGCAGACAAGAAGAAACAACAAAAATCAGAACAGAAATAAAAGAAATAGAATCAAAGAAAACAGTATTAAGATGAACCTAAGAGCAAGTTGTTTGAAAGGATGAACAAGGGCCTGGAAAGATGGCTCAGCAGTTAAGAGATTGTTGCTTTTACAGAGGACCCAGGTTTTATTACCATCACCCACATGGTGGCTCATAACCATACAAAACTCCAATTCCAGGAGATCTAATAAACTTCTTTTGACCTTGTAAAATTTTAAGACAAGTCTAAAGCCATTTCTGACAGTTCTGGGCCCTCTTAATCTCAGCAGTAATGCTCCCTCTTCCCCCTAGGAACCAAGGACCTAACAGCTACTGAAATGATGGGAACTTTCCATTTCCCTAAGTCTTTGTGAATGTACTCCAGAAATTGGGACAAGATAATCTTTAAGATGTTGACTCAGTTCCTGAACAATTACCCACACACATATGTTTTGACTCATGATGCAAAGCTTAAAATCAACAACAGATGAAACTCTAGAAACTACACAGATTTGTAAAGATTAAATAGTACATTTATGAATGATGAGTAGGTCAAATAAGAAATCAACAAAGGAATTCAAATTTCTTGGAATTAAGTGAAATTGACAAAACATCTGGGACACATTAAAAGAAATCCTACATGAGGCATTTTTGGCTCTAAGAGCCTATATTTAAATATCAGAAACAGCACAAATAAATGACATCCGATCACTTTTTTAGTAGTAGAGTTTGTGTGTTTCCCTTCTTTGAGTTGCACTGGTGAAGGGTCTCTAGATGTCTGAGTTATTGTGGTCATTGTTGGACTCCTTGGTTAGTGATTTTCCTTCTATTACTTTCTGTAAGGCCGGATTTGTGGCTACGTATTGTTTAAATTTGTTTTTATCCTGGAAAATTTTGTTTTCTCCATTTATAGTGAACGAAAGCTTGGCTGGGTATAGTAGTCTGGCCTTGCATCCATGGTCTCTTAGTTTTTGCAGTACATCTATCCAGGACCTTCTGGCTTTCATGGTTTCCATAGAGAAGTCAGGTGTAAGTCTGATAGGTTTACCTTTATAAGTAACTTGGCCTTTTCCTTTTGCGGCTCTTAATATTCTTTCTTTATTCTGTATGCTTTGTGTTTTGATTATTATATGGCAAGGGAAAACTAAACTGAATGCTAGGAGAAAAGAGGTCGAATCAAGAGAAGCTATGTAGCCCTTCTGGAGACAGACACCAGAACTTACCCAGTAAGCCACACCCTTATGGCAATACACAGATTAATGGAGATGGATTAATTTAAGATATGAGTTAGCCAGAAATACGCTTAAGCTATTAGCCAAAGTGTATTGCAAATGATATGATTTCTGTGTGATTACTTTGGGGCTGAGAAGCCAGGAACAAACAAGCAGCCTCCTACTACAATCAACTAACAGGTGGAGAAAAATCTGGTGCTGAAACATCCTTTTGAGTCACGTACCCATTACTAGGTAACCCAGTGTCAAAAACATCAGTATTCATAACTTGATGATCCTACAAAGGAGAAAATGTGCCTGATAGGCTGAGAATCCCTTTTCTTGCCTTGGTTTTGAAGGAGTAATCAAATATTTTAAAATAAGTATAATGGAGATGCTGAAAGGCCACTAAAGTGGAAAAATCAAATAATGATGAAGAATTTGAAGAGAGCTAGGGATGTGGCTCAGTGGAAGCATGAGAACCTGAGATTGAATCCCCAGCTCTTATGTAATAGGCTGGACATGGCTGTGAGAGCCGGTAATCTCAGGACAGTGCTGGGGTAGGGTGGGGGCAGTTGGAGGTACTAGATTATGCAGATTGGCTGGCTAGTTGGCTGAGCCAAAGCAGTGAGCTTCTGGTTCAGTGACTGACCCCAGCTTAGGGCAACAGCACACAGAGAGATAAAGACAACTGGTGTCTTCTCCTTCTCACGCTCTGCATTGTGTGAAGGTACACAAGCACTACACTCTCATGAATGTTCCCAGACATACAGAACATACAATATATAGTACACACGGAAAAAAGAAAGGAAAAGTAATTGAAGAGGATACAAATAAATGAAAAGATATCTAATATCTATGGATTAAAAGAATTAATGTTGCTAAAATATCCATATCATCCTAATCATTCTACAGGTTTAATGCAACCCATATCAAAATGGCACTGGCATTGTCTACATAAAGAAAATAAATCCTAAAACTCTGAGTAGCCAAGCAATTCTGAGCAATTATTAGTAAGAAAAATGATGAAAATATCATGCTACTAGATTTCAAATACACTATAAAGTTATAGTTACCAAATTAACATGGTAGTGGCACAGAAACCTACCTCTATAAACATGGAATAGGAGAGAGAGCCTAGAAATGAGCCAACTAATTCTTTACAAAGTTGAATAATACACATCTGAAAAACGGTAGTCTGTTTAATTAATAATGACAGGGAAAGTCAATATCCATATGCAGAAAAATGAAGCTAGGCCTCCTATTTCTTTCCACATACCCATATCTACTCTAATGGACTTAAATGTTATGCCACAAAGACATTTCCATATAACCCAGTTTAAAAGTGGCCCTAAAAGATGTATCCAGAGAAAACATGGACAAGAAATAGACGCAAAAATTGCCCAATATCACCAATTAACTATCAAAGAAATGCAAATCAAAACGACAATGAGGTATTTTCATAGTACAATTAGATTGGCTATGACCAAAGCGACAAGTGCCAGGAGAGATGTGGAGGAAGAAGAACTCCATTGTGGGTGGAGACAGACATTTTAATAAGTATTATGGAAAGTAATGTGAAGGGTACCTCACAAACTCAGAACTACCAGTGGGCTAAGAATTACACTGGCTGGTGTAGTTCCAAAGAAAATGAAGTCAACTTGTAGTGATAAGTGATTTCTCCTGTTTTATCCAGCACTAAGAACAATCACCAAAATGCACAACCACCACATCTCCACCAGAAAAGCAGACCAAGAAAATATGGCATATGTACATAATAGAGTTATGTTCAGGCATTAAAATGCAGTGTGATCTTTTGGATGTGATTGAATCTAGAGAGCCCATTAAGAGAAATAATTCAGAAACATAAAGATAAAAAAAATCACATGACCTAACTCATAATATGGGATTGCAAATACCATGGTATTAGAAAGTACAAACGTAAGTTGTGAATTCTCAGGGAAACTGTATCTGACCCAGGGCTCAGGGAACACTGTTAAGAGGAGGATTAAAGAATGTAAGAGCAGGATGATAGGGAGGGGCACTGTGCAACGCTGTCTTCTGCAATGACAGGGCTGTTGCAATCATGAACTCCCAGCAGCTGTGGTTGCCTGCATATGCCAGCCTCAACTCTGGCATGAATGGGAGAGGCACTCTCCAGGCCCCGTCTGTTGCAGGGAACTTTTGGCAGCTGACAGCTCCAGGAGAAGGAGGAACCATGTTATTTTGAGACTGTGCTCACTGGCAGCCTTCCCGTGATCCAGCGGATGGCCCCACAGTCTTGTGCACGTTTGTACAACACTAATTGGACTCAGCAGGTTATAAGAATGGGGGATAGAAAAGGAAAAGAAGGAGAAGGTGAGGAGGAGGACACCAAGTTGCAGGGTATGTATTGAGAGAATTGGGAGAGTTGGAGGAGGGAAATACAGAGTGGGTATGATTATAATTCGTGTGCACACATATAAAACTCTCACAAATAATAAAAAATTACAAGAGAAAAAAGATAACTTGCAGAAGCTGGAAGTAGCAGGAAGGTGGAGAGGGACTGATTGACAGGTACAATACACACAGATAGAATGATGTGACTCAGAGTTCAAGTGCATAGTAGGACGGCTATATTCCATGAAAATATGTTGGTCTTTCAAAGTAACCAAAAGTGCATTGTATCTAACTATGGCAACAATTCCAAATAATTCCTTTTAATAATTCCAAAATAATTCCTTTTAATAATATTGGGAGGTGGTGATGTTTGCATCCAGGCCAACTAGGAAAAAAACACAACTTGGAGTCTTGTGGAAGGATGGTGTCCTTGGAGATGCTGGAGTCTGGCCAGCAGTCTTTCAGAGAGGGGAGGGGAGAGCATCTGCGTGTGAGGGTTTGAGCTACGAAACTTGCCTCACTCTTCCGAGCTGTGCCCCTTTGCCATTACACAACCTATGTTGTGTTATGTTATCAGCTTACATGTAGCAATGAGAAAACAGAGCTAAAATTGTGAACTTTAAATATTTCATAGAAAGAAACAAAAATTATCTGAAGTAATGGACATAATAGTTACCCTCAATTGGTCAACACAAAACATGTATGCTCCAAAGCATATTATTGTGCTTATTCACATATATGACTATATATAGAAAACAAGGGAGTCCTGGGTAAGATAGCTGACGCTGTTACTGTATGAGCCAGGAAGGCAGAAAGTTGGAATAAGAAAACATAGATTATATTGCAGAGAGAAATAGAGGAAGAGGATTGGGAATTCACAGGGAAGTTAAAGGGCTCCAGAGAACCCAAGAACTCTGAAGTTCCACGATGCGCTTGATATTTACAGCTGCACCCCTCCAGCATAGTGACTGCCTTGCAAGTACAAAGACAATTCAGTCACCTCAGTGTTGCGTTTGAGTCCGCACACTCAAGACATCTCCAGTTAAACAAGAGTTATGCAGGGGGTGGATCTGTGGGAAAACGCGAGATCACAGGTGCAAAGCTAAATGTGGCCAGTAGAGGGCTCTAGTACACAAAGGAGTAAATTCACCAGCTTGAACACAGCTCTGATGGACACCACACACACACACACACACACACACACACACACACACCAACGTGTACACACACTGCTCCGCAGACTCTCCCTCTCCTCGCACCTATAAACAGTCTTCAAGTTTTTAGGACAT
>JABTXL010012308.1:111527-141784 GCA_025134845.1 Neodon shergylaensis | reverse complement strand
GCTGCCCTGAGTCTCAGTGTGGTCACCTGACAAATAGGACATATAGTGATTCAGGCACAATCTGATATTTTTTTCCTTGTGTTTTTGAGGCATGCTCTCCTTATGTGACCATGGTGGTTTGAATGAGAGTGGCTCATATATTTGAAGGCTTAGTCACCAAGGAGTGGAACTGTCTGAGAATCAGAAGGGCTGGAAGGTGTGGCCTTGCTGGGGGAAGTGTGTCACTGAGGGTGGGTTTTGAAGTTTCAAAAGCCTATGGAGGGCCCTGCATTTCTCTCTGCTGTTGCCTGTGGGTCAGGTGCAAAGATATCAGCTACTGCTTCAGGACCATGCCTGTCTGCTTTCTGACACGAGGAGCATTGACTGACCTAAACAGCAAGCAAGCCGCTATTTAAATGCTTTCTTTTATAGTGGTTACCATGGTCATGGTGTCTCTTCACAGCAATAGAACAGTAACTAAGATAGTAACCCACGCAGGACTCTTGCCTCATCTTCCGAAGCACTGAAATGCCAGGAGTGCCCACCATGCCCAGTTTCCACCTGTTTATTGAAAGGAAAATTGTAAGCTGGTGGGGAAAGAGCTTTTCAGAGAATTCTGGGACATGTGGTCCAGACGCTTTCTGTGGTCAGAGCACTTCTACGGGAAAGCTTGACTTTGGAAATGTTTCATGGGATAAACTAAAGAATAATCCGCATGTTTGGTGAGATTTCGGTTGCCTGAGGGCTAGAAAGTAAAGCCAATTAATCTGAGGACTCTAGGAAATGCCACTTCCATATGGGGTGATGGTGCAAACTCTGCCCCGGGCTCCTGCCCCTAGGAATCCTGGGAGTTGTAGTTTTGGAGCTTGGCGTTACGGGGCATTTTGCCTGCAGAGGTTGGAGATCCTGTGAATGCGTTCCTTCGAGGAAGGTGAGAGGGTCGGGGTGGACTTGAGTACCTCCTGATCTCTTTTGACTTCCACGGTCTTGTAATGGGATGGGCGAGGATCTCTTCCGGGTCACCGAAATCAGACATTGTTGCTGATGTTGCGGTACGGCAGCAGCCGCTGCCATCTGATTTGGGGGAAAGTTTAGCAATTCTGGGGTTTGGCCCCAAGGAAGACCTGGACTTGGCAGCGTTTGCAGGAGCTCCTCGAGTTGGTGATAACAAGCTCACTTTCCCTCACCTTTCTCACATCCTGAATCTTTCTGTGCCTTAGTTTTAAAAGGAATGCAAAGAGCAGCTGCAATACACATTTGGTTTTAGGATCAATTATAGAGTACAAAAAAAATGCATGCATGTACATATATATATATACACACACATATATAAGCCCTATTTAAATATGTGTTTTCTGTGTGGTATCTGGTTTGGTAACTATACAAACAAACACACATCTTGTATGTTTGTATAGTTTTTGGTACATGCAGTGTTCTCGGGACCACAGATATTTGTCACCGTGCATGTGGATGCAGCACTTGTGTCAGAGATGTTATGACAATTTTCACTTATTTATTTATTTGAGGTAGGATCTCGATCTGTAGCCTGGATGCACTAGAACCCACTAGGCTCTCCCTGCAATCCCCCCACCTCAGAACTGAAATTATGGTGTGTGCCGCCACACCTTGCTTCTTTCGACCCTTTTGCCTGGCTGCTTAAGGAATTTTTAATTGTCAAAGATATATTTTTATTTTTTTAAATTATGAGTATGTGCATATGCCCACACCCACTCCTGCACACACACACACACACCACACACACACACACACAAACACACGCCTGTCAGTGGGCAGCAGGTGTCCATGGGGTCCACAGGTGTTGGAGCTTCTGCAGCTGGAGCTGCAAGAGCGATATGTGCTCTTAACTGCTGAGCTATCTCTCCAGTCCCTCTGTGACCTGTTTTGTTTTTCCATTTTTAGCTCTATGTGTGGGAGTGTTTTACTTGCATGTAAGTCTTGTACTGTGTACATGCTTGGTACCTGGAGTGTTCAAATGAAGGCATGGGATCCCCTGAAACTGGAGTTAGAGATGACTGTGAGCTGCCAAGTGGGTGCTGGGAACAGAATCCAGGTCCTCAGCAAGAGCAGCCAGTGTTCTTCCCTGATAAGCCTACTCTGTAGCCCCAGACCTGTTTCGAAAAGGAAGAGTGTGGCGTTCACAGGTGAGTCTGGGAAATGGTTGTCAGAGTATTCACAGTGTTTTCTTTCACTATGGAAATTTCCAGATAGAGTAAAATGAACTCCCGTGTGACAGTCACTCTCTTACTGTCTTGTTTTCGAAAGTCTTCCTGCTTTCTTTCCTCTCCCAATGCATTTTTGCTTTGTCCTTGAATAATGTGTATATGTGTGTGCGCATGCGTGTGTGTGTCTGTGTGTGCTCATGTGTGCATGCCTATGTGTATGTATGTGTAGGGGTGATAGGTGTGTGTGGAGGCCCTTCTCTCTCTCTCTCTCTCTCTCTCTCTCTCTCTCTCTCACACACACACACACACACACACACACATACACACACATACATACACCATATCTTCTGAGACAGGCGCACTGAACCTGGTGCTCCTCCATCCCGTAAGATTAGCAGGTCAGTGAGCTGCAGGGAGCCTCCTTTTTGGGATGTTTACTCAGCAGGACTTCAAATTTACTGTGTTTGTATATGAAGACCAAGAGAGGAACTTTTCTATTTATTTGTTAGGACTGCCATTCAAAAACACACAGAGTGGACGACGGTTCAGCAATCCTCATGTGTCTGACTGACCCTTGTGTAGGCCAAGATGACCTCAAACTCTCCTGGTGTAGGCTACTCTATGTAGTGAGAGCCTGACTCAAACAAAATAAAAAGTGTAGTTAGGAAAAAGGTGCTTGCCTTCCTTTGCTCTTCTGCAGGTGCACGGTCACTAAAGTGTGACTCTTGTTTGCATTTCTTCATTTTTATTTTCTCCACACTAGCAGGTTGCAGGGACCTCTGTTTCGTGGACCCCATCGTGTCCTCCTCTGAGTGGTCAGCAGTGGGCCTTCAGGAGGAGGTATCCAATGAGTAAGCATGGTTCATGTAGCTGTCCACCAGGCAGCCGGAATAGATGCTGTCGCTTGCGATTAGACCTTGGTGTTCCTTGGGGAATGGGACTCATGCACAGTGGGGGCTTCCTCCAAGGAAATCCCGGAGACTGTGTTACCTTTTATTAACAGCAAAGCCTGTGCATAATGATTGCCAGACAGAAAGAGGAATCCAGGCCAGGTCACCGGCTATTCCTGCTGCGGGTCCAGCTCTCTGCTGCTGCTGCTTCCTAGGTCCCAAGGGGGATGGGGAACCTGAACCAAGCCGCCAACCGCAAATGAGCGCAAGCCCTCTCCCCTCCCCACCTCTGCTGGTGCTCTTTATTTGGGTCACATACTTTTCAATCCAACTCCACCCCTTGGGTCAATGCTCTGAGTGCAGACAGCACTTTCTGCTGTCTCTGCTGGCCCTAGAACAGGACCGCAGTCCTCAGACCCATAGGACATGTGTTGTGTGTGGCTGGCATGGGTCTCCTTTACAGGATCCTGAGTAGACAGTGTGAGTTGTATGAAATCCGGCTCCTTCTTGTCATCAAGCCACACTGAGAAGCGGATGCGACACGGGCTGGAAGCACCGTTGACCAGACTCGCATGGGTCTTCTCTCCCGGATTATGTCTTCCCCAGATGCAGCTGTGCCCCAGGAAGTCAACAGGATGACCAAGGCCAAGGTGAGTTGAGCTTTTTCGTTTGTTTTTGTTTTGTTTTCTTTTGAGACCGGGTACCGCTAGATAGCCCTGACTGGCCTGGAACTTACTGCATAGACCAAACTGACTTTGAACTAACAGCCATTTGCCTGCCTCTGCCTCCCGAGTCCTGGGATTAAGGGCATGTGCCATCACTGCCTGGCCAAACTGGGCTTTCTTTTAAGTTTCAAAGTATTGTCTAACTGGTGGTGGTCTACCAGGACAGTCAGAACTGTTACACAGAGAAACCCTGTCTCCAAAATACAAAAAAAACAAAACAAAATAAACAACATCAAGAAAGTGTAGTCTAATTTCTCAAGGATTCTGACATCTTGCTTTTTTCTCTGGGAACAATAGAGGGGAACAGTAGGTGTTTAAGAACTTGTTGGGCAGAGCTGGAGAGGTGGCTCAGCAGTTAACAGTGCTGGGTGCTCCTGCAGAGGATCCGGGTTCCATTCCTAGCAAATGTAACATCTGTAACTCCAGGTTCTGGGGATCTGTTGCCCTCTTCTGGCCTCTGCATGCAGTGCATAGACGTGCATGTAGGCAAAACACTCATACATAAAATAACTTGTTTTTGAAACAAGTACCTGTTGCTAAATGCTTTTTATTTTCTTTTTATTTCTAAAAATTACCTCAAGGGACTGAGAGATGGTTCAGCAGTTAAGAATGTTATTGTAAAAGACCAAGTTTGGTTCCCAGCAGCCATGCTGTGACTGCAATTCTCCATAGCTGTGGTTCCAGGGGACCTGACATTCTCTTCTGCCCTCCATGGACACCAAGTATGCATGTGTTACAGAACCATATAGGCAAGCAACACACACACACACATATACATATATATGTATATATATAATAAGAATAAATAAATCTAATAATCACCTTGAAATTGGATAAATGAGCCCAGTATGGAAAAGTGGGAAATGCTGAATAAACCCACATTAGCTGTCATTTTGCTTGTAAAACACCCAATTTCTGTTGTTGGGATGTTTTACTCTTTTGGCTTTTGTGAGGGGCTGCCATCCAGTTCCCAAATGAATCACACGGCTTATTCTGATTTACAAATGCCTGGCCTTAGCTCGGCTTGTTTCTAGCCAGCTTTCCTTATCTTTAATTGTCCCATCTACCTTTTGCTGGGCTTTTTGCTTTTCTGACTTCTGTGATCTTACTTCACCCTCACTCCACGTCTGGCTGGTGGCTGCCCTGACATCTTCCTCCCCTTGTTCTTGCACTGCTTGTCCTCTTCTTCGTTTCTGTTTATTCGCTCTGCCTGCCAACCCCACCTACCCTTGCTCCTGCCTCGCTATTGGCCATTCAATATTAGACCATCAGGTGTTTTAGACAGGCAAAGAATCACTGCTTCACAGGGTTAAACAAATGCAGCATAAACAAAAAGCACAAACCTTAAAATAATATTCCCCAACAAATTTCCTTTCTTCTTTTTTCCATGACACAATGTTTTATTTGTAATAATAGTATAGATAAAACTTTAAAATTATACCTTTTCAAGCAATATTATACACCTCAATTCTTCTTTTTCAGTACTGGATATCAAATCCAAGGCCTTCCTTGTGCTAGGCAGGGGCTCTACCACTAAGCCACACCCCAGCCCTCACTGGGGGATTCTAGGCAGGGGCTCTACCACTGAGCCACGCCCCAGCCCCTCACTGGGAGATTCTAGGTGGGGCTTCTATTACTGAGCTGTATTTCAAATCCTGGTTTCTTTTCTTTTTTTTTATTTAACAGGCCGAGTCTTAGTGTGTAGCTAAGTCTGGTCTCAAAGTTTCAATCCTCCTGCTTGACCCTCAGTGCTGAGATTTCTGGAGTTTACTCCATGTTTTCAATGACATCATGCTCCCAGAAATCTACATGATCTGTCATGGAGGGGGTACTTGCAACAGATGTTTTTTCTCTATCCATAGATATTTAAATAGCTTAGCAGTTTTAATGTGTTAAGGAATGTTCTAGTGATATTTACATAAATGAATATTCTCCTCCAGAAGAAATTCAAGGAAGTTTCGTTACTGTTCCTGTTATTTAGGAATACTAAATTAAAACGCATTACAATATTTCATTTGTACGAGTGTTCTGCCTGCATATAAGTCTGTGCCCCATGTGTGTGCCTGATGCCCACAAAGGCAAAAGACAGAGGGCATTGGATCTCCTGGAACTGGAGTTACAGTCAGCTGTAGGTGCTGGGAATTGAACCTGGGTCCACTGGAAGAGCCAGTGCTCTTAGCTACTGAGTCATCTTTACAGCCCCTAAAACATGCTTTTGACATAGGATACTTTGGTTGCTCTGCATGGAGCACGTATTGTTCAACGTATTCTAATTAATCATAGAAGATGATCATTTTCACATAAGCTAGGATTTCCTTTCTCATAGCTGAGTCATACCCTGGCTGTGTCTACTAACTGATTTCCAAGTTTCCATTTACTACGTGAATGTGTTGTATTGATGGAACAATGTATTCAGATTGAAAAGTCTAGTCATACAATGCAACTTGCTGGGTTCCACAGAGCCACCCTGTGAGGCAGCACTTATTTTAGTGCACTCCAAAGAGTTGGGAGGGTTGAAGATCAGACAACCACTGAGGTCTGCCCAGGAGGTCAACATCCAGCAGACCCCAAAGGATTCCTGTGACTGAGGGTGGAAGACTTTATCCTGGGGGAGGGTACAAGATGTTGCAGACAAAGGTACCTCTTCCTGGTTCACTCTTGAGTGGACTCTCACCTGGGATGACTGTGGTTCATCTGGGGACCCTGAATGTTCTGGGTTCCCAGATGGAAAGTTAAAGCAGCCCCGTTGGCCATGATGAGTCTAAAGCACATGGAACTCACCCCCAGACAGCAAGTGGAAACAGTTCTGTCACCCTGCTTTGGGGGATCCAGCGGTGTTTATTATATAAGCTAGAGATGATGGTGAGCATCCCGCAGTGCATTAGACAGCCCCCACAGCTGTAGAGTACTGGCATATAATGCCTGTAGTGTTCTGGTCAGGACGCTCTCCTATATACAACTGTGCAAGAAGAAAAGGGTGGGGATATAGCTCAGTGGTAGAGCTGTTGCCTCATATGCATGAGGCCCTGGGTTCAGTCTTTCATTTCCCAGTATCAAAAACGTTTAAAAATTATGCGATTAAGCAGATGAATTTATCAGGCATGGTGGTTCACACCTGTAATCCCAGCACTTGGGAGGCAGGGATGGATGTGGGAAGATCAACACATGATCAGAGCCAGCTTGGTCTTCAAAGCAAGTTCCTGATCATCCAAGGCTACAAAGCAAGACCCTGTCTCAAAATCCAAAAAGGAACAGTAATAAAGAGAGGGCGAATAGCACGGAAACATGAACTCTGGGCGCTTCACTCCGGGTTGCTCCCTGCTCATCTTCCCCACATTTCTCAGAGCTGTCCTTCTTGCAGAAGACCAAGGTTGAAGTTGAGTGTTTGCTGTCCCAGGAGATGGTGACGTTCAGGGACGTGGGTGTGGTCTTCAGCGAGGAGGAGCTGGGCCTGCTGGACGCTGCCCAGAGAAAGCTGTACCACGACGTGATGCTGGAGACCTTCAGGAATGTAGTGTCACTGGGTGAGGACGACACTGGTGCTGAAGAACAGGTTCATGCAGTGTGGCCTTAGATGGGATCGGAGCTCCTGAAATAGTTTCGAGTCGTCATGTGGTATAGAACTGGAATCTCCCGAGTTTTATAAATGAAAATTGAAAGCGTGGTAGTATGTTTTCATCTTTCTCAAATTACAGTCTCAATTAGTGGGTGGTGGCACACTCTGAGTCATTTCTACCAACATTATTTCCACTAAAGGAAGTTGAGGCACTGGAGAGAGAGCTCATCATCAGTTAATGCTTTCTGTGCTTGTAGAGGATCAGAGTTTGGTTCCCAGCACCCACATCGGGTGGCTCCCAAATACCTGTAACTCCAGCTCCAGGGGATCTGCTGCCTCTCCTGGTCTCCATGGGTACCTGCAGTCACACACACACACACACACGCACACACACACACACACACATGTCAATAAAAAATCAAAAGAAATATTTAAAAAATTAAATGAAATAGGGTTAAAGCTAAAACATGGCCATCAGGTAATGGCACCTGGTACCAAGGCTGATGATCCCAGTTCAGTCCCTGGGGCCTACATTGTGGAGGGAGAGAACCAAGTCCCACCTGTTGTCTGTGACCACCAGTGGTGTGCACAACCACACACTAAATATAAGTGTAATAAAACACAAAAGAAAATACCCTGACTGTCTATCTAGGACCTGGCCAAGAGCTGTTTGGGAGACAAGGGAGGGGAGTAATGAACATAGGCATGTGTCAACTGATTTGTACTAAAGTCTGTATCTGTATGTTTTGGGGCTTCTCAGACAATGTATGTGTTCCACTGACTTCTATTATTAGTTTGGGAAATAATAGGTGTGATGTCCCGAAGCAGATGCCATGGAATGCATATCTTTAGGACTTGGAGCCTCCACTGTATTGATTTAAAATATATTCTTCAAAGCTGGGTGGTAGTGTCACATGCCTTTAATCCCAGCACTCGGGAGGCAGAGACAGGCTGATCTCTGTGAGTCCAAGGCCAGTCTGGTCTACAAGAGCTAGTTCCAGGACAGGCTCTAAAACTACAGTTTTAGAATATATATGTTCTTCACAGGGCATCAGCTCATGACTCCAGATGTTTTACCCCGACTCAAGAGAGATGACCTGCTTTGGATGTTGATCACTAGCTGCAGCAGTGAGTCTACAGGTGAGAACAGAGCGACTCATCCACCCTGCTGCTTAGCATGTGCACAGCTTTGGGTTTGGTGTCAGCCAGGGCTTTGTACTGCTCTTGTGAGTCCATCCTGCTCTCAGCATCCATCTCCACTTGCACTGACTCCCTCGGACTTACTAACATCATGCTCTTCCTCTATATCTGGATGGCTACTGTGGATGTGTACACATGTGTTTGCATGTACGTGTGCGCGCACATGCAGGGAGGCCAATGTTGTCTTTCTCAGTCACTTTCTACCTTACATTTAAAAAATTATTTATTTATGTGTGTGATGAGCAGTGTCACTCACTGTGATGCTCTGTAGGACTCTTCTAAATGGGTCTCATTAATAAGTATGGAAGCCTTGGCTTCTAGGGTGTGGAGGTGAGATGACAGACACGGATGTTAAAGGGAAGGGGACCATCCTCTGGCCCAGTGAAGCCTTAGGCTGAGGTCTTAACTATGTAACTCAGGCTCCAGCCAACAGAGCATCCACACGCCCTGCCTCTCTCTGAACTCTCTTTATGCTTTTAGGATCCAGGAGTCTAAATGAGACGGAGTTGCTTCAGGAGGTAGGATGGAGGTACCTGCCGCACGAGGAGCTTTTTTGCTCACGAATCTGGCACCAAATTACAAGGGAGTTAACCCAGGGTCGAGACTGCATGGGGAATGCTGGAGAAACTGGTTCTCCGTTGGGGAAACAGGATGGTGTCCAGTGTGAAGACGCCGGCTTCAGTAAACATTCTGATCAGAATTCATTTCTTCAAGTTCACCATGGAGAATGCCATGAAGAAGAGACATGTGTGAAAATTTCCGGTTGCAGCCGGCATCTTCACGCTCTTCCAGGAGAGAAGCCTTACAAGTGTGAGAGCCGTGACACCTTCCATCGGGTCTCAAGTCTTCAGTGCCGCCAGAGAGTGCACAAGAGACACGGATCACACCAGCCTGACACACTGTTCAGAAATCTCGGTCACAGGCCACCCTTCCATCACCACCAGAGCGTCCCCACTGCAGAAAACTCAAACGAACATGAGAAGTGTGGGACTCTTGTGAAAAACTCACGTGGTGAGACCCTTCTGTTAGTCCACACAGGAGAGGGACCCCATAAATGTGAGGCGGGTGGTGCGGGCTTCAGTCACAGCATGTATCTTCAAGTGGATCAGCGAGTCCATTCTGGAAAGAAACCATTTCAGTGTAAGGAATGTGGGAAGGGCTTCAGCTGGTTTTCACGGCTGCGTGCCCATCATGGAATCCACACCGGAGAGAAACCATACAGATGTGATGTCTGTGGCAAGGGCTTTAGCTACAGCTCACACCTTAACATCCATTGTAGAATGCACACGGGAGAAAAGCCCTATAAGTGTGAAGAGTGTGGGAGAGGCTTCAGTGTAGGCTCGCACCTCCAAGCTCATCAGATAAGCCACACTGGAGAGAAACCGTACAAATGCGAGGCATGTGGGAAAGGCTTCTGTCAGGCCTCGAATCTTCTGGACCATCAGCGAGGCCACAGTGGAGAGAAGCCATATCAATGTGAGGCTTGTGGGAAGGGCTTCAGTTGGAGTTCTGATTTTAACATTCATATTAGAGTCCACACGGGCGAAAAACCCTACACGTGTGAGGACTGTGGGAAAGGCTTCAGCCAGGCCTCGCACCTTCTGGCACACCAGAGAGGCCACACTGGCGAGAAACCCTACAAATGTAATACGTGTGGAAAGAGTTTCCGTCGGAGTTCAGATCTTAACGTTCACTGTAGAATCCATACCGGAGAGAAACCCTACAAATGCGAGAAGTGTGGGAAAGCCTTCAGTCAGTTCTCGAGTCTTGAGGTGCATCAGCGGGTCCATACGGGAGAGAAACCGTATCAGTGTGCAGAGTGTGGGAAGGGCTTCAGTGTGGGTTCACAGCTTCAAGCCCACCAGAGGTCCCACACCGGAGAAAGACCCTATCAGTGCGAGGAGTGCGGGAAAGGCTTCTGTCGGGCCTCCAATTTTCTAGCTCATCGCGGAGTCCACACAGGAGAAAAACCGTACCAGTGCGATGTGTGTGGCAAGCGCTTCCGGCAGAGGTCCTACCTCCAAGCCCACCAGAGGATCCACACTGGCGAGAAACCGTACAAGTGCGAGGCGTGTGGGAAAGGCTTCAGCTGGAGCTCCTACCTCAAAGCCCACCAGAGGGTTCACACTGGAGAGAAACCGTACAAGTGTGAGGCCTGCGGGAAAGGCTTCAGTTGGAGCTCGAGCCTCGTGATTCACCAGCGAGTCCATGCTGACGCTGAATGTGGCAAGGGTCCTTCTTCATCGGAGGATACATATGGGAAATAAACCCTACAAACTTACGTCTAATCCAAACTGTCAAAGAGCACAGAAAATCATCTCATAATTGGGAGTGTGTATTAGCTAGAGTTATCATAGATTCTCGTGGTGTTTGGGAGACCAGACATCAGAGGGAACTAGTGTGGATCTCTGATTGTTTCGTTCAGAATATTGACCCTAATCAGATCCATGCAGACAAGATGCCCGGAAAAGACAAACCTGACCTGGAATTAAGTAGAAGCACAAACCTATTAGAGTGTAAATCCTACACTCCAATAGAAGGGAGACATCATTCACAGTCAAATTTTTCCTGCCTTTCCAGTGCCTTTCAATAATCGTTAAGAAAGCCAGACATAATGGCTCACAGTTGTAATTGCAGCTCTCGGGAGGCCGAGGGGAGACGTTTTCTATAGGATCAGCCTGAGCTATGATGTGAGACCCCCATCTCAACCCACCAAAATACTAACAATAAGCCATGTGAGGAACAATCGTTTGAAAGGTGTTATTAAATTCTCTCCCAGAGTTTCTATAAAGACATTCTCAGAAGTGTTCTAGAAGGCTTGCAGAGCATATGAATTAGATGTCTATGCTCCTTTCCCCAAATCTACAGGGATATCGGTCAGACTGAAGTTCCTGCGGGCAGACATGGCGTCGTGGACAGCACTTCTGTATGCTAACAGTGCCAACATGCACAAGTCATATTCCGGCCTTCCTGAGTTTGGACAAATGAATTCACATGTAATTCTCTCCAGCACCAGTGTCTGAATGCTCCTGCTAAGCAGGTGCTTTATGTCCATTTTAGGCAGTCCCGCCCTCAGTGGCAACAAGTGCGGCTCCCACACTGCACTTTATGTGGGTTTGTTCTTGAGTTTCTTGTAGATTAAATGTGGACTATGGAATCTTATCTCAATAGATGAAAGAAAACATTGAACAGAAGTTTCCATCTGTTCTTGGGAATAAACGTTCTCAGTGAGGTAAAGTGTGTGTGGAGTCCTGGTCAAATATGGTGGTGCACACCTGCAATCTCAGCACTGGGGAGGTAGGGCCAAATATGGTGGTGCACGCTGTCAGGGACCAGCGTGGACATAAAACATTTCTTGTACCAGAGTGGAGGTGTGGGAATAAATGAGGCACAATTCACATGACAGTATTAGTGGGGGGTTTCAGGGATCATTCAAATCCTGAAATCACCCGTGTTTGTTTTCCAAACAACTTTTATATCAAGGTAAACTGAGGGAGGGTAGGCAATACAAACTTCCTTACCATTGTTTCCTAGGTAGTGGGAGAATGACTTAGGTCATGTCCTGTGCATGCCTATTTTGTCATATAGAGTGAAAACACCTCTTCCCCAGGCGACCTCCTATTTACAATAGAAGCAGAACGACATTAGATTATACCTGCAATCTCAGCACTGGGGAGGTAGGGTCAAATATGGTGGCACACACCTGCAATCTCAGCACCAGGTTTAATTATATAGCAAATGTGAGGCCAGTCTGGGCCTTGTCTTTTAAAAAAAAAATCAGACAGGAAGCTGGGTTTGGCGGCTTAATCTCAACACTTGGGAGGCAGAGGCAAGTGAATCTCTTTGAGTTCAAGGCCAGCCTGGTCTACAGAGTGAGTACCAGGATAGCCAGGGCAAATACACAGAGAAATTACACACACACACACACACACACACACACACACACACACAGACACAGACCTTCAAACAGGACCAGTGACATTGTCTCAGTGAGTGAAAGTACTTGGTGCTAAATGTGATGACCTGAGTTCAAACCCAGGACTCACATGGTGGAGAGAACTGCCCCCCCCAAGTTGGCATCTGACCTTCACATGTGCACCATGGCGCACACACAACACACACCAACCCGAAAATAAATTGGGGGGAAGGTTAGATCTCATATCTCTGGCTGGCCTGAAACTAAAAAAAATTTGTCTGCCTTCCAAATGCTGAGACCACCACACCAATCACGAAAAAGTTTCTTTTAAACAAACCATGAAAACTAGCATTTAAAATAACTTTAAATGGATATTTTTACAGCTCCAGTACCCCCTGCCCTGAACTTCTCTTCTCTGTGGTCTCCATTGTTACTGTAGCACCCATTGTAAGTAGAGACTGCACGTTCATTTCCTGGCCGCCCAGACCCGAATAATCACACAGAAACTATATTATAATTACAACACTATTTGGCCAAGCTTAGGTGTATTCCTATCTAGCTCTTACATCTTAAATTAACCCATTTATATTAATCTGTGTATCACCATAAGGCTGTGGCCTGCTGGTAAGGTTCCAGCATCTTTCTCCTTCTGCAGCTACATGATATTTCTCTGACTCTGCCTTCTTTCTCCCTGCATCCAGTTTAGTTTTCCTGCCTAGCTCTATTCTCCCCTGCCACAGGTTAAAACCACTTCTTTATTAACCAATGGTAATAAATCATATTCACAGCATCCAGAGGGGAATCCCACATCAACCGTTGATCTGTTTTATTTCTAACAGTTTACTTCTTTTAAAATGTCAAAAATGGGAACCTATGGTTTGTAGCCTGTTGAATCTAAGGTTTTTCACTTGGTGTAATTCTTTAATTCACACATCCTGTATATGTGTCTTTGCGGGGTAACTAGTGATTGAACCCAGAGTTTCACATATTAAGCAAATGTTCCCCCACTCAGCTTTCTCCCTCATCCTATCATTCCCATTCTTTGCTGGATAGTATTCTTTTTGTGGGTACACCACATTTCTCTATTCTTTCACCACTCTAAACAGTGTTTGGATTTCCAGATTTGGTGATTATGAAGAAAGCAGCTATAAGCATTTCACACCATTTCATATATAATCTAACATTTCCATGGATTCATAAATATCTAAGACTATTGATGGGATATACAGTAGAACTATGTTTAACTTTACAAAAATCTTTTAAAAATTTTAAGTTGTGTATGGGTGTGTCTGTCTCAGTGTGCGTATGTGCACACTGTGTGTGCAGGTGCCACAGAGGCCAGAGTCCTAAGATCCCATGGATCTGTGGTTATAGGTGGTTGTAAGTTGTTGCACATGGGTGCTGGCACTGAGTTTGTTCCCCCCTTTGAGGTTTGTCATCAACAACTAATCCATTTCAGCTAACTTTACATAAGTGTGAGGTCATATGAGCCTCCAATTCGCTGCCCTTTCTACACTGAATTTACCACACTTATGTGAATGATCCATGTGTTTGTCCTTTACTGGGTTTGGGGTCTCCTGATGTTCCTGTTTGATGTTTTGCCAGATATTGTGTAATCAGAGCTGTTCAAAATAAACAGAGTATCTTCATATGATTCATTGGAATCAGTGTGAGTCTTCCATCTCCAATCTATTCCAAAATTAGACTCCTCCTCCTCTTCTTTTTTATATAGCAAAAAATATTTTACTAAAACATAAGATTTACAGAAGTTTCCAGACAAGGCATACAAACTAGTCACAAGCTTTCATCTTCTTTGCTTGTGAGGGGAACTACACTTGACAGCAAAGTCACAACATTATTAGTGAGGGCTGTGATGTTTATTTAATGTTCTCACTTTGGTTCAGACAATCAAGCCTGTCCATCTACAGCATCTAAAGTTAGACTTGGCTAGAAGCATATTCTAAAAAGCTGGTTAGCTCCATTTAACTGCAAATAAATCCCATAAGAAAGGGGAGGGGGAGAAGACCATAACGTTAAAATAAAACTATTTCCCCCTAAAAAATAAAATAAAACCACACATACTCCTGGCAACTAACCCTGACAACTACCTTTATTCACAGTGCTTTGTATTTAAACCATAACGAGGAAACCAATCCAAGCAGAGATCCACAGCTTTTAAACATTTCACAACAACCCGGAGGATACTTCTAGCCTCTGCTCACCAAAGATGAAGGTGCCTGGGCTTTTATTCTGGAATATTTCTAAGACCAAAACCACTGAATGCAAGAAAAAAAAAAGAAATCTTTACAGAACAGGAGAAGTGATAGATGCTTGGTGATCTGATTGACTTTAATGTTATTCTTGGTACATAGCCTAGTTCATGCTCTCGGTGTTTCTGTGGCTTGGACTTTGTTCATCTTCCACTGCTTGACTACATCTGTAGCAGGCTCTATTAGACTGCCAGCCCCCAAATCATAATATGGAGACTTATTAATTCTGAATGCTCAGCCTTAGCTTAGGCTTGTTTCTAGCTAGCCTTTTTTTCTTTAACTTAGATTATCCTATTTCTAGTAATCTATGTGCTTCTCTGAGGCACATTTACCTCATCTATGTACTGTCCATCCTGCTTTCCTGCTTTATCTGTGTCTGTCTGTCTGGCCCCCAGCTGGCTGGCCCCTTTTCTCTCTGCCTGCCAGCCCTGCCTATTCCTTCGCTGCCTAGCTATTGGCTGTTCAGCTTTTTATTAGGCCAAATAGATGCCTTAGGCAGGCAAAGTGAAACAGTACATCTTTACATCATTAAACAAATACAGCATAAACAAAAGCAATACTTCTTTATATAGTTAAACAAATGCAGCATAAACAAATGTAACACATCTTTACATACTGAAACAATTATTCTGCAACACAAACAAATGTAACACATCTTTACATAGTTAAATAAATATTCTATTCCACAACATTTCCCCCTTTGTCTAAATAAAAAGGTTTTTACTTAACATAATAAAACTATAAACAATAAGAACAATATCAAGTAGGAATTACATTTACAATATCCAGTGCAAGTGTTACAGCTCTGAAGGGAAAGGTATCCTGACTGCTGTGTTCTGGCGGGGGATAATCTCCCCAAAGGATATAGCAATCTTGTTCCTCTCCTAGAGAGCCATTACAGTCCAGCTCTGCACCACTCTGCTAAGAGAGTTTTCCAGAAGAGATGTCAGTTGCTTCTCTGCTCTTGGCAAAAGTTGTTATTTAATTGCTTCACTCTGCTAAAGGGGAAACCCCAATAGAAATGTAGCAGTTGGCTCCTGCTTCTGCAGAAGTTGTTACTTCTCTTCTCCATTCCACTAAGGGAGATTCTACTCCACTTTGGCAAAAGAAGGTCTTCACCCAAAACTCATTTAAGAGATTTATTGAGAGGAATCCAGGAGAGTGGCTGCCTTTGCCAGGGTTGAGAAGATCAACTTCCAACTGAATAGGCACAAGGCTTATCTAGGGCTTCTTAGGGGCAGAAGGGATTGGTTGGTTTTGTGCTCAGTTGGTCAGGGGCAGAATGTTTCTTTGACTCTGGTTTCAGGGTCAGAGTGTTGCTTTCACTGATTCTAGTTTCAGAGGCAGGGTGTGTTTCTTTGGCTGGCCCTTTCCCCCTATATCCAGTCCATTTGCATTTGGCAAATTCAGAGAAAATGATCCATTATTTATCTTATCTTGGTGAGTCCAAAGTTTTGTACCTAATTTACCTTCTATTATAACTAAGAAAAACTGTAACTATATCTAGTCTTCAACTGCATCAACAACCCCTGAAGGATATACTATTACCTAAGCAAACAGGAAGTGCAATGCAAGCCACTTCCAAAAGTATAGAAATGACAGAGACATCTGGCTGTTTGGATAGTCATCCAAAGTCCCTCAGCAACATTGGGGCATGTAGCTTTGGCCGACAGGTCTAGAATATCTGACAGACTTTTCTGTGAAGCAGGAATTTTGAAGGATTTCCCTGCCTTGTCTTGGTAAAGTCTGGTAGTCACTTTCCTTTGTTTTCTTCATTTCCATTTTAGATGGTATACTGTCAGCAGTTGAGGCAAGGGCAGTTTCCTGCTCAATTGGCTAGCTTTGCCACATTGAAAGCAAACTCCATGTGGAGGTTCTTCAACGCCTGTCTGGTGCAGGAGAATTGTCTGTATTCTGTCAATCATGTTTTAAATAAATGCTGATTGGCCAGGCAGGAAGTATAGGTGAGTCAACCAGACAGGAAGTAGAGGCAGGGCGATGAGAACAGGAGAATTCTGGGAAGAAGGAAGCCCATTCCCCCCGACTCCTGTCCAGACACTGAAGAAGCAGGATGTGACCTGCCCTACTGGAAAAGGTAGTGAGCCATGTGGCTAACATAGATAAGAATTATGGGTTAATATAAGCTACAAGAGCTAATAAGTAGCCTGAGCTAATGGGCCAATCAGTTTTATAACTTATGGAGATCTCTGTGTGATTTTCTTTGGGGTTTGCCGGCTGTGGGGAATTGGACAGGACATAAACCCCAACAAGCTGACCCTGCATGTTATACCTGTCATTCTTTATCGTCCTTTTATGAAATAGATTGGTGTTTCCTGGAGCAGGCATATCTCAATGTCATGAAAAGCCTTAGGTTATTGAAACATCTTAAGTGCCTTATTCTGTAGGTCTCTGAAGTGTTTGAAGATCATCTATCTAAAATTTATCTGTTTAACTATGAAAACATGACTAACATAACTACAGATTTGATTATTACAGATGACTAATCATTAACCTGTACTTCTTAATTATACTTTACATTTTTAAATGAGCTGCATAAGCACAATACCCCAAACAAGAGTGGAGACATATGCACAGTATAACAAAAATAACTTTAAATCTGTATCAATATACCAAAATCCATACCAATGTAAAATATTTGAGGTTAATATTTGTCTTTTTATCCTGTATCCCCCCCATAAACAATGACAAACATTCAGAACTCACTGAATGACAAAACCCACCCACCATACCTCTTGGGAATGTGGGCATTGTGTTTGGTAGACTACGTTCTGTTGTCTGGGGGTGACAACAATCCCAGCGGGCCCTAAGAAAATTGAGATAATGGTTAAGTCCTGGGAAAACTAGTTGTAACATTTGTTGTCCAGTAAGAACTGTTCCCTTGAAGAGGGTTCAGTATACATCTCCTATCTTATAGTTTTTTCTTGGTTTATTTCTTTATGTCTGTAGCCAAGATTACCAAGAGGTCTCCTCTGATCAAACCTGATTTCTATTAACCTTGAATGAGGCCACAGCCTTCCGTTTCCTGTGGAAACAAAAGCATAGCCTCTCCCCCAATTCAATACATTTTCTGAATTCCATTTTAAAGTTAAGGCATCCCTAAAGTATCCAGGCTCATTTAATTCAGCAGTCCCTGTTACAGTCCGGTGTCTCTTAGCAGCTGTTGTTTGTTCATTAAAGCAATTCAAGGTCAACTGGAAGGTGGTTGTGCACGCCTTTAATCCCAGCACTCGGGAGGGAGGAAGGCCGGGAGGCAGAGGCAGGCGGATCTCTGTGAGTTTGAGGCCAGCCTGGTCTACAAGAGCTAGTTCCATGACTGGCTCCAAAAACTACTACTGTCTTGAAAAACCAAGAAAATAAAATAAAATCCAAAGTCAGCACAACATCATACAGGATCCACACTCTTTGTGTATTTCCCATCTTTCTGTGGCTTTTTTCCTTTTATATTACTTTACTTAATTATTTTAAACTATTTATTTTTTCTATTTATTATTATAAAATATTATTTCTATGACTGTCTATACTCATTTTCTTTTCTTTCTTAAGTATCTACACACATTTTAAAATACACTGTAGCCTGTTTAGTTTTTCTTTTCAGTCTGGACCTGCTTTACCATGTGCCTGTAGCCTTTTCTACTGTGTGAGCCAGACCTTAACCTGCTGAGTGGCTCTGTACTGGCAGCTATCTCTGCCTTGCTGAGGCCTGTGAGAGCTGAGCGTTATGTCTGATGGGCCTGGGCGAGAGCTGCATTTAACCGGGAGCTGTGTTTAACCAGGAGGTGCTTTTAACAACCCCAGCTCCAGAAAGTTGGTGCCTACACTATGGCAGGCATTTTTACTTAACTTATTGTTTCTATTTAACATGCCAAGTGCTCAAATGCTCACTCTAGGGCAGAGCTGCACCTCTGTACACTACGAGCACCAGGCTACCAGGAAGCCATGCCATTTTTTGTTTGATTTTTCTTTTCATCCCCCCTCCCCCATTATTCTTAGGCCCTACATAGAAATATGTGCCCTATGTTGGGTGCCAAATGTAGCTGGCTTCCAAAATCAAGACAAAGAGACTTATTATTAATTATGAACGCTTGGCCTTAGTTTAGGTTTGTCCCACTAGCTCTTATATTAATTTGTTTCTCTTCATCTATGTTTTTCCTCAGGGCTTTTTACCTTTTTTTTCATTCTGTATGCCCTACTTTCCTGCTTCCTCTGTGTCTGGCTGGCTGGTGTCTCCCTCTCTTTCTCCTTCATTCTCTCCCAAGCCTAGGTTTCTCCTCCTACTTATTCTCTCTGTCTTCCATCCCTGTCTATCCCTCTACTGCTTGGTTATTGGCCATTCAGCTTTTCATTAGACCATCCAGGTACCCTAGGCAGGCAAGGTGAAACAGCAACGCATCTTTACATGAACAAATACAACACTTCTTTACTTAGACAAATATTCTATTTCACAACATATATCATTTGTTAATGGAGACACTAAACAAAGCCTGGATTGATAGCAGAGCTGTGTGGATCTGCAATGCTGGGCACCACTTACCTTTCAAAATATCTAAATGTATTCTTTCCAACTTGTCTACCGTAGGATGACAAATATTGGTCATGAAATGCACCTTAGGTGTTGATAGTTTGAGTTTAAAAGTCCCTCCCTCAGAGGGGAATCCTGGACCCAGCAATGACCACAGGAAAGGAACAGACTTGCACTCATCTCGTTCTGCTTTAAGGCCAGAAATTGGTTCTACCAGCACACGCTGGGTTTCCTTGGTGACGCCGTGGGCAGCTCAGCCATCTTCTCAGACCCAGAGCTTTGTCCCTGCTTTTGTGTCTGGCTCTTCTCATCCCCCTTTCCAGTTTGCTTCTCAGTAATGTTTAGAATCAGCTTTGTGATTTTAAAATGCAAGCTCTGGTTTCGTTTGGGACTGCACTGGATATATAATTAATTTCTGGACAGTTAACATCTTAACAATATTGACTGTTGCAGCAATCAATACAGTATGATTTGCCCAGGACTCTGGGTTTCCTTCAATAGAGATGTGTAGTTTTCAGTATAGAGATTCTGTACATATTTTATTCAATTTATACATAAGCATCCCACATTTTTGTGCTAAATTAAATGATACAATTTTTCTAACTTCATTTCCAGTTGTTTGCTGCTCGGATGTCGAACTCTAGTGGACTGTTTTATTTTGGGTTTGTTTGCCACAACTATTCTATGGGTTTCATGGGATTTTCTCTGTGGATAATCATATCATATGAAAATTACTCTTTTTCCCTTGCTGCTCTGTGTGCCTGTTACAGCATCTCCACTGAACCACACACATACTCCAAGATTTGATTTGGATTAAAAAAAAGGTCAAACACTTTTGACAGTGGTCCTTAGAAATAATTTTTTAAAAAGTTCATCTTGTGGATTGATAATCAGAAGATGGGGGGGGGAGAAAAGGGGAGGGGTGTTACGGGAAATCTGTCACCTGTCAACTAGTCAACTGAGGGGAGTATTTTTCGTCCAAGAGACAGGGTTTTCATTGGGGATGGATGCGACCAAGGGGAAGGTGGCCCTTTAGAGGAAGGAGCGAGCAGCAGCAGGTGTAAGCAGTGGCTTGTGACTCGGTTTTGGGTCCCCATTTGTCCTTTAATATTTGTGCATGGATCTTGCCTGATAATAAATGGCAAAGCAATCGTTTATCAGAGGGGAGAGGGAGACGGAGAGTTTGAATTACCAGTGTGCCCGTATTTTGGAAGAGGCAGCATGGCAGGAGGTTAAGAGGTGGTGGGGTGTGCGCGTCTGTGAGGTAGTGGCCGTCCAGATATCTAGGAGGTGTGGTGTTGGTCAAATCCTTATGTCACCCCTAGTTCTGGCTTACCACAACTTGAGGTTTTCTATAAATAAGAACTTTTCTGATATTTGAGAAGGACCATGCTTACAAAATTGGCTAGATAGAGCTAGTGACTTTAAAATAGGATTGTCTTTTCTTAGAGTCAGGGTCTCATTATGTAGCCTGGGCTGGCCTGGAACTCGATATGTAGACCAGTGGCATAATGTTCTGCTAACCTGGACAACTGAAAAAAAAAAACACTATAAGAACTCTTCAAAATAAAAAAATACTCTTCTGTATCTGCAGGAAGTGAACATTAGGACTATATTTAAAGACATTCTGTCCTGCTTTATCCGTTTTAGTATCACATTGCACAAGTCTTTATCGGATTCCCCGGTAATTCCTTGAAGATTCTTATCTCCGCAGTGGTTTGCTTTCCTCCTTCTTTCTCGCATCCAACTGTCAGGCGTGCTGTCTGGGGACTATTTACCTTTAAGACTCAGGTATATAAGGGAACGCTAGGGACAAATTACTGCCTATGAGGTGAGGACTCTTAACTTTTCCTCCAGGGTCCTGTGGGAAGTGACAACTTCAGAGGTAGCCTGGCGTCGTGGCACAAGCCCCCAGCACTTGAGAGTGGGGAGGATTACTGTTGAGTTCAGTCCGGGTTGCATAATGCGGACAAGTGTCTCGCAGATCAAATAAGAATTTCCGGGGAGGAGTAGGGGAATAGCTGTGTGGCACGCACACAAAGCACAGAATAGCTACACTTGATAAAGCGAGTCCACGATCGGGTTTCCTCACACCTACAATTACACAGTGTCTGGCCCGCTTGTAAGTGGGCGCGCTGACGTGGTTGCTTCTGGGAATTGTAGTCCGGATTATCCGGCGCTGGGCGCGCTTCTGCATTCTGGGAATTGTAGTTTAAGTTCTCTGCCTGTCGCCTGAGCTTCGGCTGAGCCGGGGGGCCGGATGCGTAGCATTCTGGGAAGTGTCTCCCGGTGCTTTCAGTTAGCACCTGCTCCGCACGTCCTCCCGTGAGTCTCCTCTCTCCCGCACCTTCCTCGACTGAGCCCTAGATCTGGAGGTTTGCGGGGTCGGAGGCGGGCGGCCGTAGGGGGAATCGGCTCCAGGCTGGCGGGGCGGGAATGCAGTGAGCCGCCAGTGAGCCCCACTCCATCCCTCAGAGATCATTGCACTGACGGGGTCTCTGCGTGTGACCGGGTCATTCTCCTGCCTCAGCCTCCCCAGTACTGCGACGACAGGTGTGAACCGTCACACCTTGCTTCACTGCTGTCGCCTGGAGTTGGGGAGCGAGGGCCGTGCTGACAGGGTTGTTTGGGGGATTGATGCAGCTAGTGTCACCGGGCCCTGAAGGTTCTATGACTCACACCCATAATGCAGGGAACCGGGATAGGTGGAGGAGGTACTTCGCGAGTTGTCATAGACTCATAGACGGACACGTCTGTGGTTTTACACGATGTCATTTTGTTGGACGAAGAGAAGGTCACGAACTATTATCAGTTTCGTTGGCTGCCACCTGCCAGGGAATCTCGATTTCACTTGGTAGTTGACCATTAATCACGGGTTCTTTTATTTCCATCTTAATAACTAATGATAAGTCTCAGACCACGCATTACTCTGCACACACTTACACACACACATGTACACAGGTTACGGTGTGACTGATGAGAGGGCTAAAGATGTTTCAGCATTCAGAGAGGTTCCCTGAAGTCACATTGTTTGTACAACGAGATTGTGTGTGTGTGTTTGTACACGCGCACATGCAGGTGTGTGAGCCTGCATGCACTCTCACATGCTGCACTGTGCATGTGGAGATCAGAGAACAACTCACTGAAGACTCCCAGGAATTGAACTCAGTTCACCGAGTTTGGTGGCAAACACCTTTCCCCACTCATCCATCAGCACAAGGGTTTCCCCTTGCTTTAACTTTTTTTTTTTTTTAGGCAGGGTCTCTCTATGTAATCCTGGTTGTCCTGGATTTTGCTAAGTAGACCAGGCTGGCTTCAAACTTGGAGATCTGCGTGCCTCTACCTCCTGGATGTTAGGATTAAAGGCATGTGCCACCACTGCCTGGCTCTTTAACTTTTTAATCTTCTCTGTTAGTCTAGAAATGAAAGCCTTGAACTGTTCATGTCATGTGATCCTGAGCTCTTCTTGTGAGTGCTTATTTCTCTAAGCTTTCAGATCTCTCACTGGGGGCAATTTCAGCTGTAGGGGGTGTTCCCGGACCTTCTTCAGCTGCAGGCAGTGCTCCCGGACCTCCTTCAGCTGCAGGGGGTGCTCCCGGACCTCCTTTCTGTCTCCATCAATACTGGTTAACCCTGTACACCTTCCCTATACTCTTTAGAAAGGGGGAAGATTGTCTCCAGGTTGGTGGGCAGGAGGGGACAGTTTAACTGCTTTGTTGGGGATGACTGCCAGCAGATATTTCACAATGTTCTTCCTTTCCACAGCCTGACCTCTCAGCATGGATTGAGTGGAAGGTGAGGTCATGATTCCTTCAGCGTGGACAGCAAAGTTCCCGGTGAGTTGATCTGGCTTCTGTTGTTTTGAGGAGTCTCTCTGTGTAGCCCTGGATGCCCTGGAACTCCGTATGTCAGCCATGCTGGCCTCAAACTCAGAGAGTTAACCACCTCTCCTTCCAAGTGATGATACTGAAGATTATGTAACCACACCTGGCATATTTTTCTTATTTTAATGATGAAGGGCTTGAGGTTGGTAGGATAAATTAGGGCTTCGAGGTTGGGTTGGAACTTGTATAGCTCAGGTCTATGGCCTAGGTTCATAGCTTCCTGAATATATTCTGATCAAGGCATAGAACTGCCTGGAATTGTAACCAGAGTTTTAGAGCCAAAGTCCTTAGGAAACCCAATCGGCTAGGCTCAGTTGCCTGTCCCAGTCCGACCAAAGAGACAAGTAGTGGCAAAGAGTAGAGAAAGGAGACTGAACCGTAGTGGCCATGTTGGGACTTACAGATGAAGGGGTCCAGATGTTGTGGTACTGACCCGAACTCTAGGTTTAAGTAGGGGAACAGGGGCCTGCAAGATGGCGCAGCAGGTAAAAGTGCTTGCGGCCAAGCCTGCGACCGGTGTTCAACCCCCAGAATGTAGATGGTGGGAAGAGAGAGTCACCTCCTGCTGCAGGCTGTCTTCTGGTGGCCACACACGCGCCCTTCACACACACTCTACATCCATGGTCCTCCACCTTCCTGATGGCGCGACCCTTTAGTACAGCTCCTCATGTCGTGGTTTTCCCCAACATGCAATTATTATGTCACTACTTTGTAACATAATTTTGTCACTGTTCTGAATCATAATATAAATATTTGATATATAGGCTGTCTGGTGTGCGACCCACAGGTTGAGAACCGCTGCTCTAAAAAACTGTAATGAAATAAATAAATAAGGAAGCCTCAGGGCAAATGTGTACATAATTAAGCAGCCCTGCTGCATCTCTCTGTCCTTGTTTCGGCTCAGATCCCTAAACGCGGATCCATACATCGTTAATGGCTGGCATTGCCTCAGGGGACCCCCGATTTGTTACGGAGTCTCCCTTCTCTATCATAGCCAACTGTTCCTATCTTGGAACAGTTTGTGTCACCTGGTCCATCCTTAGTTAAGGTGAAGGCTGGTTGGGATGGTGATTCATCGTGGTGCCTTCAGATGAGAGCGCTGATGCCAGCTTAGGTTGGCTTGGAGCAGTTCCTTCACCTCTGACCCCTCTCCGCGCTTGTATCTGCCTCTGCCCTTTCTGTCACTGTCAGCTCTCATTCTCTCTCTGTGACTCCTGTCCATGTATTTTTGTCATTAGAAGCAACAGAGAGACAAAGCTTGGAATGCTGGCTGCGGGATGAAGCTGGGATCGAGGACCCCACCTGCCTCTGACCTTATGTGTTCATAGGTGCAGTAGCTGTCATCTTTGTTGGTAAGAACACCCTAAAATACCAGGTGCCTCACCCAAGGTGCTGCCCGCGTGTGTTCACTTACTTCTCGTCATAACCGTAGGACCACTTTCTGTTTCTGTCCCTTCTATAGTTGAAGATGTGCACAGCAGGCTAGGTGTTGGGGCCGAGGTCACACAGCGGTTTCATCACAGGTAAGCATGAGGAATCTTCTGGAGCAGCGTGCTAGCACACATGTGCTACTTGGATAGCCCCTGATGTGTCAAACAATAGCATGCTAGATATTATAATGACTTTTGGGATAGGGTCTCACTGTGGAATCCAGGCCAACTTGAATTGAAAGCAATCTTCCTGCCTCAGTCTCTCCTGAGTACCAGAATTGCAGATGTGTGACATCACACCAAACTCTTGTTTCTGCCCAGCAAATATGATTCCTGTAGTTTGTTAATTTTAATTACGTTGATTCTAAAAATGTGCCTACATTATTTCCCAGAGGCGGGACTTCATTCAGTTGTCTCTGTTTCCATAGTGAAGTCTTCCACGGCTCTCCTCTCAGCTCAGTGAGTTTGCAAAACGGCATGATTTGAAAAGCCGGCCATCCGTGCGCTGATTCCCAGAGCACTGACTTGACCGCCATTCCCCACTGTCCCAGTGTCAAAGTCTGACTCAGAGGCCGGGAAGGGAGTGTCTGCTTGGAGCAAACAGTTGTCTCTCCTGGGCAGGTCACTCCTGACCAGGGGTTCTCAGCTGCAGGGGCGCGTGCTGTCTGAATCAGCCTCTCTGAGGAGGGAGCACGATCGCTATCCACAGCATGCTGCCATGGGAGCTGGCTGGTCACACCTTCGCCAGGTGTTGATGGCTCTTTTTTCTCCCATCAATGCACCTTCCTAAGACACAGCCGTTCGTTGGGAGAACAGAATGACCAAGTACAAGGTGAGCTGCACTGACTGTTTTGGTTTTTTTAATTCTCTTTCTTACATTTATTGGTTAATGTGTTGTGTGGGTGTGGCTGTATACAGGTGTACGTTGCCACAGTGTGGTGTGCATGTGGAGGTCAGAGGACAACTTTGGCTCTCTCCTTCTACCCTGTAGATCTTGGGGCTGGAACTCAGTGTCCCAGGCTTGGTGGCAAGCATCTTAACCCATGAGCTGTCCCACCAGCCCCTAAATTCTCATCTCTTTTCTCAAAAGTTCCACATATTTCCTTGCTTCTTAGGAAGTATTAAGGAGAATTGCTGACATTTGAGAAGCCCTGGGATGCCAGATGTCAGTCACCCTGTGACACTTAATTTCTACTTCCTTTTTATCACTTTATAATTGGATGAATAAAGCAATAAAAAACAAGGGCTGGAGAGATGGCTCAGTGGTTAAAAGCACCTGCTGCTCTTCCAGAGGACCCAAGTTTGGATCCCAACACCTCCATCAAGTAGCTCACAACAGCCTGTAACTCCAGCTCCCTGAGGTGCGATGCCCTCTTCTGGCCTCTGAGGACACCTGCACTCACACAGCACATACACACCCCATATACACATAAGTACAAATAATAAAGATGGTTTTTAAAAATGATAAAGATTAAATGTAAATATGATTGGATGAACAATTACAGACTAGAAAAGCCCGCGACAGCATCATTCAGGTTGTGACTCTGCTATCACACACAAAGCTAGACAAGAATAAGAGGGAGAATATCTGCCACATGGGTGCTAACGGCTGGCAATACGGGCTAGAAATTAGCCTGGCAGAGCACTTGCCCCGCTCCTTCAGTGCCTGGCTTTGATCCCCATCAGTGCAGAACAAACACTAAGCTTAACGTGGTCAATAGAATTTTACATATGGCCTTAAGTTATATACTTGTTAAAATAGAGGGACAGGCAAAGTGCCAAAGAGAAATGAACATGGGGCTAGGGGCCTAGCCTAATGGGTAGAGTGCTTGCCTTGCATGCATGAAGCCCCAGGTTCAATCCCCAGCACCACATACACCAGTCATGGTGTCACTAGTGATCCCAGCACTCGGGAAATAGAGGCAGGAGGACTAGAGTAGTGCAGGGTCATCCTGGGCTATATCAAATTCGAGGCCAGCCTTAGCTATAAGACCCTGTCTCAGAAGAAATAATAAAATACATAGAGGAGAGGGGCCTGGTGGTGCACATCTTTAATCTCAGCACTTGGGAGGCAGAGGCAGGTGATCTCAGTGAGTTCGAGGCCAGCCTGGCCTACAGAGTGAGTTCCAGGACAGCCAGGGCTATATAGAGACACTCTGTCTCAAAACAAACAAACAAACAAACAAACAAACAAACAAACAACAACCCCCCACCACCAAAAACACAAAGAGAAATAAACATGGTTAGTAAACTCGTGAAAATATATTAACGTTGATTTTGAGCACATGTGGAGCTCAGAGGACAACTGGCTGGAGTCAGTTCTCCCTTTCACCACGTGGCTCCCAGGACTTGAACCTGGGATGTCTGGCTTAGCAGCAAATCCCAAATTTACTGCCTCTTGTTAGCCCAGATTTTTGTTATAGGTTCAATGTTGTCTATGGCATGAAGAACCAAGGGTCTTTATATTCATTTGAGGGAAAGAATATGATAGCCAATAAAGTTGAAACGGAAGTTGGCCTCATACACTGTAACTTTAAAATGGAATATTTGTTAATGTTGCAGTTTTAATGCTTAAGAAAATGGACAATTGAGCTCCGTATAAAAAGTGGTCTTTTTGTTTGTTTTATGTTTTTGAGACAGGGTTCCATACTGTCCTGGAACTCAGTATGGCTTCCAACTGACAAGTCACCCTCCTGTCTCAGCCTCCCATGTACTGGCATGGGACACTGTACCCCACACCCAGTGTCTGTGGGGCTGCGGGTGGGACCCAGGGCTTTGTGGATGCCAGGCAGGTACTCCATGCCTGTGCTCCATCCCAGCCTCAGCTACCCTTTGTTGCAGGATTCAGGGGGCATGTATTTGGTGTTGTAGGAGGCAGTGACATTCAAGGATGTGGCTGTGGTCTTCAGCGAGGAGGAGCTGGGGATGCTGGATGCTACCCAGAGGAAGCTGTACCATGATGTGATGCAGGAGACCTTCAGGACGCTGCTCTCAGTGGGTGAGGATGGTTATGTAGCAGATGGTGGCTCCCGCAACATCTCTGTGGCCCTGGCTGTGCCTGCAGCTCTTGAAGGGGTCTCAAGATCTTGAATCATTGTGAGATACAGAGCTGGATTTTTCCGGTGTTTCTCCCCTGGCTAATAATGTGTGTGTTTTGTACATGGAGCACAGGAGGGCAGTGGGATGCTGTGTTTTTGTGCCTTCTCTAATTTTAATCACCGCCACACATGGAGCGAATAGATGAACATGTTTTTTTAACATTAAAAATTTTCACTTTGTGGGGCTAGAGAGATGTCTCAGGGTTAAGAGCACTGGCTGCTCCTGCAGAGAATCTGGGTTTGGTTCCCAGCACCCACATGGCAGCTCTCAATCACCTGTAACTCCAGTCTCATGGAGATCCAACTCCTTTGTCTCATCCCTCCAAACCCTAGACATGCACATAGTGCACAGACATACACGCAGGCAAAAGATTTCTACATATAAAATAAATAAATCATAAATTAAAAAAGTTTACTTTGTGTGCGTGTTTGTATGTATGTGGGTGCACACGTGCTATAGCATATGTATGAAGGTCAGAGGGCAACTTGGGGAGTTGATTCTCAGGTCTTCAGGCTTGGCAGCAGGTGCCTTTCCCTTCAAAGTTGTCTTGCTGGCCCCTTATGAGCAACCTTTAATGAAATAAAAAATAGGGTAGAAAAGCCAAATGTGGTGCCACATACCTTTGATCCTAGCAATCTAGAGGCAGAGGTGGACAGATCTCTGTGAGTTCAAGGCCAGCTTGGTCTACATGGTGAGTTCCAGAATAGCCTGGAACTTTGAGATCCTATTTCAAAAAATAAGAAATGAGAGTGGAGGGTAGGGATAATCAGAGCCCTTGGTGGTAAGTTCTCATTGCAGCAAAAACTATAGCATGTTGCCAAAAATGTGTGAGACTGTAAAGGGAAACGTGTGTGTGTGTGTACACACAAGCACTCTGCCAGGAAGATGTAACCCTAATACTGTTCTCACTTTTTATCTGGGCAAGGGCTCCCTAACATGACCAGGCTGGCCTTGCACTCACAGTTTCCCAAGCAGGCTTTGAACCTATAACCCTCATGCCTTAGCCTCCCAAATGCTGGTATTACAGGCTAGCGCCACCCATCCTGGTGGAAAGGGAAACTTTTAAATAATTTATGCCAATGTCTGCATCTTTTGTGTCTTTTACACAAAACGTATTTCTTTTGTTGTGACACAACTAGAATATTGGAAAGCAGGGCAGAAGGCCAGAGGATCACTTTGAGTTTGAGACTAGCCTGGGGCATAGAATGAAACTGTTGTCTCCAAAAGTGATTTTTTAGGTCATTTTCTTCTGCTTCATCTATATTTGATTGTTCAAGTCTTGCTGTTGTAGGGCCACTAGTTTTTATTGGTGTCGTGTTGCTCTTTGTGGTGTTGAGTGTGTTCTTGTCTACCCATCTTTTCCTCTGCTTGGTGTAATTGGGACTGTCTGTGTCTCTGGTGATCAATCTTCCAGGTGCCAGTGGATCCAAGGCTCAGATGGTTGCTCCTCGTGGTGCAGTCAGGGCCAGGGTTCCAGTCACCCTGGAGGTCACTCTGTGTTCCTAGAGGTCTCTCAGCACTCCCTGGGGTCACTCTGCAGTACTGGAGATCACTGGGGCCTGCTCCCACAGTGGCTGCTTGCTTGGATCTGCTTCTGCTGAGGTTGCTGCCTTGGGCCTGCTCCAGCGGAGGTCGCTGGTTCATGCCCGGTCCCGCAAAGGTCTCTGGGTCGGGCCTGCTCCCTCTGCAGTGGCTCCCTTGTACCTGCTCCTGTGGAGGTTTGTTAGTAATTCTATTCTTTATAAGTCACCGAGTCTCAAGTATTCTATAAGAGCAGCTAGAGGTGTCCAAACTTCAGACACTGTGAAACAACATTGCTATCTACAAATATGTTGGGCCATATTCACCATCCATAGGCTGGGCACAACTGTCCTAAGGCGATAACTGATTACAATGTAAAGGTGCTGGTCTAAAGGAAACATCAAAGAGTTTGCCATAGCAGCATCAGTTGCTATGTAGATTGCCGGGGGTGGGTGCTCAGCAAGGAGAATGTCTGCTGTCTGTGGTGGAGGAAGATGGCAGAAGGCTGCAAGTCTCAGCGCTCTCATGTGTAAAGAAATGGTAGTGATGTTAGCGCTGCAAGATGGGGGAAGTGGGAATAAACAGAACAGTGAAGGTAAAAGTCCTCAGGACAGTGCCTCTACCAAGCCAGACCGAAGGGACAGTCCTGACTCCATGAAACTGTCCCCTGAGTGAAGAAAAACATCTTAGCAGTACAGATGTGCTTAACACACACAAGGCCTTGTATTTATTGCTCAGATTGCCAAAAATTAAGTCTCTCTCTCTCTCTCTCTCTCTCTCATGCACGCACGCACTCACACCACACACCACATAATATAAAACACCTAGGGGTTTTATATTATTATTATTTTATTTATTATTTTGTAGTGCTGAGACCTAAACCCAGGGTTTATGCCTATAATATTTTGTTACAGCAGCTGGAGACTACAGTGATCAGATAATGAACTTTGACATCCATCCATCCACCTACCTACCTACCTACCTACCTACCTACCTACCTACCTATCTATCTTCCTCATCTATCTATCTATCTATCTATCTATCTATCTATCTATCTATCTATC
>JABTXL010012308.1:67688-111517 GCA_025134845.1 Neodon shergylaensis | reverse complement strand
ATCTATCTATCTATCTATCTATCTATCTATCTATCTATCTATCTATCTATCTATCTATCTATCCATCCATCTATCTCCTTCCCTACCTTTCTATTTCCTTAAGGCAGTACTGAGTACATGTGTGTGTGTAGATATTTGTGAATGAATACAGCCTGAAGAATTTCAACAACAGTACCTTTCCAGCACATAGAACACCTCTGAAATATTCCAGTTCTGTCAGTGCTCACCACCAGCCACTAAACGTAAGTCCTGGGGCCCCAACCCTTGGTGTGGAGCTCAGCAGTGTGACCGGCAGGACTATTTCCTGGCATCCATCACTTTTACTGTTTGTTTTCTGACATGGTGTTTTTCCTGAGTCTACTGATTTCTTTTTTAAAAACACTTTTAGAAGTGTTTTTTTAAACACACAGGGAGAGAGAATGAAGTTTCAGAACTAACCCATGGAGTCCCAGGGTCCATTTCTGGAGCATGATTTGTCCTCTGTCCTTTCTGGGCTCCTCTAGACATGCCTCTGTGGTCACCCTGCTAACACTGGAGTGACCTCCCGGTGAAACAGGCAGGGAAGCCATCAGGCTAAGGGCTCTCTGTGAGTCGGAGGCTAGCCTGATCTACTACCAAGTTCCAGGCCAATAAGGAACACCACTGATACCTGTGCTTTAGTACTGACAAAAGTCACATGCTAACCAAGACCCTGCTTTAGTACTGACGAAGGCCACCTGCTAACTCCCTGCCTGTATAACAAAACACAGTTGGCCATGCAATAGGTAGAACTGTGTGGAGTTTGTTTTCCAACCTCCCACAAAGAGGACGCAATGTTTCGGTTAAAAAAATTCTCGGGAGCACAGTATTTTTTTTAACGTTTCTTTTGAAGCTCAGCTTTAAGATTTGTTTGTATGAAGTATGTTTATGTGTGAGAGTATGTGCACCTGAGGCCAGCGCCCTCGGAGCTGAAGTTACAAGCGGCTGTGCTGCCTCAAGTCGGTGCTGGGAATCGAAGAACACGCTTAGCTGTCAGTCATCTCTCCAGCTCCTCGAAGGTCATTTAAAAAAATGTTTTATTACTTAATGTGCTTGGTTGTTTTGCTTGTGTATCTGTGCACCGGCTACATGAAGTACCCTATAGGGCCAGCAGAGGGCATCAGATTCCCCTGGAACCAGAGTTACAGATGGCTGTGAGCAGCCTTGCAGGTGGAAGGAATCAAACCCAGGTCCTCTGGAAAAGCAGCCAGTGCTCTTAACCCCTGAGCCATCTCTCCAAGCTCCTAAAGGTCATTAAAAAAAAGACAACTTTAGAAAAAAATTAAGAAAAAATGCTTATTAAATAAATATGGTGATTAAATCAAAGAAAGGACATTGTGTCATGTTTCACCACTCCACGTATACATTTCCCCTCATATTTCTGCATCCAAAGGGGGGTGAAATATCAGTTTAAAGGGATACTAATCATGTAAATATTAATTTAATTTTTTTGGTGTGTATACATGGCTTGCCAGCATGTATGTCTGCACCAAATTCAAGCTTAGTACCAGCAGAGGTCAGAACATGGCATCAGATCTGGGCCTGGAGTTAGATGGTTGTGAGCTGCCACGTGGGTGCTGGGAACTGAGCTCAGGTCCTCTGCAAGAACAGCCAGGACTCTTATCCATTGAGCCATCTCTCCAGTTTATGTAAGTCTTTAGTGGCAGCTAGATTTTTCTCATTTTCCCAATAACTTAATTTCCCTTTTTCTGTTGTTTGCTTTTGTTTTTTGAGACACTGTCCTAGTAGTCCAGAGAGGTCTCAGACTCACTGTGCAGCTGAGGCTGGCCCTGAATGTGTGACCCACCTTCCTCCTCCTAAGTGGTACAATTACAGGCCCTGGCCACCTCGTTCAGTTCATCATTGTCTTCACTATGCCGTCCTTGACAGGACTAGACTGGCTTCAAACTTGCATCAGCCTCCCGTCTTTGCATCCCAGATACTGGGACCATAGGCATGTCACCAGAAGTGGCTCAATTCCCATCTTAAAACTGCATCTTAAGGTTTTTAAAACAGATAAGATGTAGCCAGACCTGTTGATAATTCCCAGCCCTGCAATCTCAGCTACTCAGACGGCATTTTCAAAGCCCATCAGAGGAAATTTGGTAGACTGTCTGAAAATGTGTAAAAGGGCCAAGGATGTAGCTCGATGGTAGAAGGCTTGCGTAGCCTGTGTAGAGCCCTAGGTCCACTCCTGAGTCCTGAGCAAGCAATGCCTGGAATCCTGGTATAAACCAGCACTGCTGAGGTAGAGACAGGAAGATCGGGAGTTCAAGGTCATCTTTATTGATACAGTGAGTTCAATACGCGGAAGACCCTGTCTCAGAAAAGATTCCACAGGATTCTGTGGTCCTCCCTTTGCAAGGCAAGACCATCTCTGTAAAAAGATGGGCATGATGCATGGTCCAGGAATGTAGGGATTGTTAGCGATTGGCCATCCACCTCTGTCCTCCCTTTCTTTCTTTCCGTCTTTCTTCTTCTCTCTCTCTCTCTCTCTCTCTCTCTCTCTCTCTCTCTCTCTCTCTTTCTTGACAAGGTTTCTCTGTAGCTTTGGAACCTGTCCTGTAACTGACTCCATAGACCAGGCTGGCCTTGAACTCACAGAGATCTGCCAGCCTCTGCCTTCCAAAAGCTGGGATTAAAAGTGTGCATCACCATGTTCAGGGGAAAAAAAACCTCTTCTTCTTCTTTTTTTTTTTTCCTGATGGGAATCCTTTCCTTGCTCCAGCGAGAACAGAGTGTCAACTTGTCACTCCCCTGTGATGCTCTCTAGTGCTCTTGGATTCTAGGGTGTGGAGGTGAGATGACAGACACAGGATGTTAAAGGGAAGGGGACCATCCTCTGGTCCAGTGAAACCTTAGGCTGAGGTCTTAACTATGTAACTCAGGCTCCAGCCAGCAGAGCATCCGCACACCCTGCCTCTCTCTGAACTCTCTTTATGCTTTTAGGATCCAGGAGTCTAAATGAGATGGAGTTGCTTCAGGAGGTAGGATGGAGGTACCTGCCGCACGAGGAGCTTTTCTGCTCACGAATCTGGCACCAAGTTACAAGGGAGTTAACCCAGGGTCGAGACTGCATGGGGAACGCTGGAGAAACTGACTCTCCGTTGGAGAAACAGGATGGTGTCCAGAGTGAAGAAGCCGGCTTCAGTAAACATTCCGGTCGGAATTCGCGGCTTCAGCTCCACTGTGGAATGAATGGTGGTAAAGATCCTTCTAAAAAAGGGGTGAATGGGGAAGACGCTAGCTGGGACTGTAGTCTCGGGGTGAATGGGCAAACCCACGTGGGAGAGAGGCGGTACAAATGTGAGGAGTGTGGCTACTCCTTCTGCCGCCTGTCGGGTCTTCAAGCTCACCAAGTAAGGCACACGGGAGAGAAGCCATACAAATGTGAGGAGTGTGGGAAAGGCTTCACTCGGGCCTCGACGCTTCTGGACCATCAGCGAGGCCACACTGGAAACAAGCCCTATCAGTGTGATGCTTGTTGGAAGAGCTTCTGTCACAGCTCAGAATTTAACAATCACCTGAGAGTCCACACTGGCGAAAAGCCCTACATATGTGAGGAGTGTGGGAAAGGCTTCAGCCAGGCCTCGCACCTTCTGGCTCACCAGAGAGGCCACACTGGCGAGAAACCCTACAAATGTAGCACGTGTGGGAAGGGCTTCAGTCGGAGTTCAGATCTGAACGTTCACTGTAGAATCCATACTGGAGAGAAACCCTACAAATGCGAGAAGTGTGGGAAAGCCTTCAGTCGCGTCTCAATTCTCCAAGTCCACCAGAGAGTTCACAGCGAAGAGAAACCGTACCAGTGTGCAGAGTGTGGGAAGGGCTTCACGGTAGAGTCACACCTCCAAGCCCACCAGAGGTCCCACACCGGAGAAAGACCCTATCAGTGCGAGGAGTGCGGGAAAGGCTTCTGTCGGGCCTCCAATTTTCTAGCTCATCGCGGAGTCCACACAGGAGAAAAACCGTACCAGTGTGATGTGTGTGGCAAACGCTTCCGGCAGAGGTCCTACCTCCACGACCACCAGAGGATCCACACTGGCGACAAACCATACAAGTGCGAGGCGTGTGGGAAAGGCTTCAGCTGGAGCTCCTACCTCAAAGCCCACCAGAGGGTTCACACTGGAGAGAAACCGTACAAGTGTGAGGCCTGCGGGAAAGGCTTCAGCTGGAGCTCGAGCCTCGTGATTCACCAGCGAGTCCATGCTGACGATGAGGGTCACAGGGATTTCCCTCCACCAGAGGACACCCCCAGGAAACACACTCTATAAGATTTTATGACCTGCGACAGTAACCGCAGAAAGGTTGAGCGTTATCCGGAGGTTTCTAAATATCCTAGGACAGAAGGAACCAGGTCTGTTTGACAGAAGCAGCATTTCTTAAGCTGCTGGTTGCCACCCCACGTGGGGCTGCAGAACCGAATGTGGTGGCCACAAGGTATTTATAAACACTACAAGCTTTCTACATACCCAGTGGCCAAAACCTCAGAATTCAACAGCTAATAAGTCTGAGGGGCTTCTGGCAGCTATTACCCAAGCCGGGACTCACAGCGTGAGCCCTGGCACCTCACTGTCACCACACACAGTGCCCGCGGGCTGCTTGAAGTCCCTCTGCTCAGGGCCGACATTGCTATGAATCACAGTGCTCCCTACTCTGCGCACATTGTCTGCTCGCACAGAAGCATAATCGTTTACTTACACGGTTTTCCTTCTCACCCCTCGCACTTCAGTGTCAGACGAATTTAGCTGCAGATTGTGCTGGGTCCCAGCCAGCGTGGTTTTAAACAGCCACTTAGCTACTCTTAACAGAAGTGGTCCACTGCTTTCACCATTAATAAAGTGTCACTTATTGAAACTGTTCTGAAATAAATTTCTTCCTGATTAACAGTAAACATTTGAGATGTCCACCTACATTGTGTGCCTCTGCACACAAGCAATGCCCGAGACACCTCCTGCCTTCAGTAACTCTTAAGTCAGCTTTGAGAAGAGTAGTCATTTGAAATTTTTTATTCAATCTATCTCTGAATAAAGTTTCTGTAAAATTGTTCCTAGGAGGCTTGAAGGACATTTTAGTTATACACACAGGCCAGTTTCCCAACCCCGTGGAACCTGTGTACCAATGTCTATCAAACTGAAGGGCTTTGTACATTGGTGGCTTCAGCAATCAGGGGATTGTTACCAGCGTTTCGGCATGCTTGTCCTTCACTGAAATATCTTGGTAGGTCGTCACACATGCACAGACCTCAATTTCATTGCTTCCTGAATTTTGACAAGTGTCTACACTTCTGTGGCCATCATCATCAGCTGTGTGTTTCTAGTCAACAGTAATGTGCCCTGTGGCATTCCCAGTCAGCCCCACCTTCAGTCCAACAAGCTGTAGACCAGGCTGGGCTTGAACTCACAGAGATCCGTTTGCCTCTGCCTCCAGGGTGCTGGGATTAAAGGCGTGTGCCACCACCACCCAGCTACTTGTATAATTCTTTAATCATCCATTTTGTGTGGATCCCAGAGGAGGGGTACTTACTAGGGATTGAACCCATGGCTCCATACATAAGCAAGTGTTTTACCACAGCCTTCAGTCTCTAGGCTTTGGACATTCCTTTCCATTGCCGAATACTATTCTTTCGTATGGCTAGACCATATTTGGGTTTGGTAATGGGGGCAGGCAGCTATAAACAATTGAAAACCATTTCCTTATCAGCTTAGGATTCCCTTTGCCTTCATTCAGACCTAGGATTATTCTATGTTGACGAATGGTGAGAAACATATTTAACAGGGCTAAAAACAGAGCTTTTGAGCACAGTTGTCCATTCTGCATCCTCACCACCAGTGTGGGACAGTTAGGTTCTGCTCACCAACACTTGGGATGCTAACATTTTCTTTTGTTTTTGTTCCTTTTTTTTTTGTGTCTAACAAGCTTGTGGTGCTAGCTCATTTTGATTATATCCATTTCTTTTCTTTTAAAAAAGATTTATCTTTACATGTCCTTGTCTGCTATAGTCACATTCCTATTTGAATCGCTGAACCCATGTTTGAATCTGCCCATTTTTGAAGGTTGGTTATTTCCAAGGGCTGGCAAGATGACTCAGCAGGTAAAGGCCCCTACTGCCCAGCCTGACAAGGGAGTTGGATCTCCCTGGCTCTCATGGTGCAAGGAGAGAATTTTCTCCTGAAAGTTGCCCTATGACTTCCTCGCTTGTGTTGTGGCACGCACATGTCCAACACATGCATTAACACACCAATAGATAAGTAGGGTTCATTTTGTATATTTTTAGTTTTTAAAAAGATTTTATTTGTATTGATGTTTTGCCCGCATTATGTCTGTGCATCACGTACACTCATGCAGTGCTCGAGGAGTCCAGAAGGCGACGGGGTCCTCTGGAACCGGAACTGGAGTTCTATACTTTCAAGGTACACATATTACCATGTAAAGATATTTTACCCAGGACTTTCTTAGGGAGTATAAGGAATGAAAATCAAGAGGGAAATTCGATGCAGGAGGGCGGTCCTCCGCTAGCCTTCTGGGACTGCGTCTGTGCCTCTGCATCCTCACTTCCGTTACCACCGATCCGGCGCCACAGTTTCTCCACGCGGAATTATGGGAACTCGTCCGCTTCAGATTGACTTGTTAGCCATCTGTTCCCCTGGGTTTGAGTTATTTTAGCCAGGGACCTCTAGAATGTCCCCTAGATGCTTTTGAGATCGACAGTTCTCAAAAGCATTTGGGGAGACAAGGAAGAAGTGAAGTTTGAAAGGTAAGGAGCCGCGGCATTCCGTGGGACGGGGCGTACCAGGGTCTGCGGGCCCTCGGTGCCAGCCGCTTCAGTGGCCCCTCTCCCCATCTGCAGCCCCCTTCCCTGCCCGCAGCCCCCCGTCTCCCTGCTCGCCGCCCCCCTCTCTGCCTGCATCTCCCTTCTCCCCGCCCGCAACCCCTTCTCCCGGCCTGCAGCCTTCCTCTCCCCGCCCGCAGCGCCACTCTCCCTGCCTGCAGCCTCCTCTCCCCACCCGCAGCCACCCTCCCTGCCCGCAGCCCCCTTTTTCCTCCTGCAGGCCCCTTTCCCCACCCGCAGCTCCCCTCCCTACCTACAGCCTCCTCCCCACCCGCAGCCACCCCCTACTCGCCTGCAGCCCCCTCTCCCCACCCGCAATCCCCCTCCCCACCCTCAAACCCCCTCTCCCCGCCCGCAGCCTACCTCCCTGCCTGCAGGCCCCCTCTGCCTGCAGCCCCCTTTTCCTGCCTGCAACCCCCCTCCCCGCCTGCAGCCCTCTCTCCTCTCTATGGCCTCCCTCTCCCTGCCTGTAGCCCCCGTCTCCCCGCCTGCAGCTCCTTCTCCCTGCCTTCAGCCCCTTCCCCGCCCTCAGCCTCCTCTCCCCGCCTGTAGCCCCCTCCCTACCTGCACCCCCCTCTCTTCTGCCCCGCAGCTGGCTCTGCTTCTTCCGCTCTATCTGACCCCTCTGCATTTTCTGGCTGTTCTACAAAAGAGAAGTTAGACCTTCCTAGTAGAGTATGTAAAGGAAAAAAAATGGATCGTAAAATGCTTAAAAACTGTCTGGCATGTGGGTGTCATGGAGACCATTGTAATATTCCAATTCACGGCTTCTGTGAGCCAGCAAGTGCTGGGCTGTCCCCACCTATGAACCTTATAGGTAGTTGGCTGCTTGCCGCAGGTACTGGGGCACGAACCATGAGATAGAGTAGATGGAGATGGGATTTTGTAATTTCACTATTTTCGGTTTGCCCGCAGTCCTGACTTCCCAAAAACCACTGTGCGGAGCCCCGGGTGAGTAAGACTGACTCTAGAGGGTGTGTGGGTCTTACACTTGTACATGACTGTGATTAGACGTTAGGAGACTGGCCTCAGAAGCTAGGCTGTGTGAACCCACACTGCCTTGGTCCACGCTCCCTGAGGAAGCTGGCCAGTGTCATGTGAAAATGGATTAGAACTGCCTTGCAGGGGTCTTGAGAGCAGGGTTTGTTATTTGTGTGTGTGGACACTGCAGATCGACTCGGCTTCTCCAGGAGCCGCCCCCCCCCCGCCCCTTTTTTCCCCATTTAACATTTATTGGGGGGGGGCACACGAGTTGTGGTGTACATGTGGGAATTAGAGCAGGGTTTGTATATTTGTTTGTGTGGACACTGCAGATCAACTCGGCTTCCCCAGGAGCCTCCCCCCCCACCCCCTTTTTTTCCCATTTAACATTTATTTTGTGGGGGGGGCACGCGAGTTGTGGTGTGCATGTGGAGATTAGAGGACCAGTTTGGGGAGATGCTGCTCACCTTCCACCGTGTGGGTTCTGGGGCTCAAACTCAGTCTGGTTTGGTGGCAAAGCGCCTTACCCACCAAGTCACCTTGCCCAGTTAGGTGAGGCTGACTGGCTGGCCGACAAGCAGGGAAGATAATGCCATTAGCTGCTCTTCTCAGCACTGGCTTTACCAACCTGTGCCACCGGCCCGGAACTCGGGTCCCCTTACTTGCCCAGTTCCTTATGGTAGGGTCTTCAAAAGCGTGTTTCATCTATTCCACTCTTCCCAAATAATGTTTACCGTGCAGACACGGAAATGTCGGAAAATACAGACTTATGCAAAGAAAGAACTTGTTCCTACTCTAGCCTGTGAACGGAACAGTGACTGTTTTAGCGTGGTTTCTGTCAGGTGCTTGGGTAAGTTTCTCTTTAGTGGTGTCTGTGTTTCAGGGGACTGGCTGTCCCTGCAGCAGGTGAGAAACTCACCCTGAACTGGCAGCCCTGGCCTCACCTGGGGAGCCCTGCCCTGCTCAAGCCCTGCCCACCTAACTGGATTCCTGCAGACATTTCTCTTTCTTTCTTTCTTTCTTTCTTTCTTTCTTTCTTTCTTTCTTTCTTTCTTTCTTTCTTTCTTCTTTTTTATTTTTCCATTGAGACAGGGTTTCTCTGTGTATCTCTGGCTGTCCTGGAACTCACCTCCTGCCTCTGCCTCTTGAGTGCTGGGATTAAACAATAAATACTGTCAACAGTCCTATCTTACTACAGACTCCCAAGGAGCCGAAGGCGCTGGTGTGTGTAGGGTCAAACCAGACTTCACAGAGCACTCATTCCCTGTGGGCTCTGGGGAGTGGATTCCTTGCCTTCTCTTGTCCTAGAGTACTTCCGCCAGGAGTGGGAAGACCGACTAGCGGCCACTGTGGATTATTAGCGTTAGAGGTTATTTCCGTGGGCACTGTCATCACCATTACTACCAGCTGTGACTCTGACAATTTCTGATCATTAAAGCGAGTTCCAGGACAGTCAGGACTGTTACACAGAGAAACTCTGAATCAAAAAAAAATTTTTTTCCCTGTAATTTAAAATTTAGAGAAAATTGCAAAAAATTAGTATAAGGAAATCTAATGTCGTGGTTGGGCACACTGTTCTGAGATGTTTTCCTGAGAGGAGTACCTGTGATACGTGGGAGGAACATGCACCTGACTGTCTGATAAGGGTCCTCCGCCGTGTGGTCAGTGGCACGCTGGCTCTGACCTCTGACCTCTCTCTTTTCCTATTTCTGCCTTCTTAGGCTCTGCACCTCCTGGAAGGAACGCTAAATGATGAACACTCTCAAGGTAAGGAGAGCTTGCCATTTCTGCCCTCAGAGTGCTGAGGTAATCCTCAGACAAGATGGCGCAGGGGTCACGGTGCTTGCCTCCAAGCCTGAAGACCTCAGTTTGATCCCCAGGACCCCCATGGTGGAAGCAGAGAACCGACTTCCACAAATCACTCTCTTTCACACGAGCACTATGTCACATGCACTCCTGTGTGACACTGCACGTGGGTGTACTCACACACACTAAAAGAATAACGTGATTTTAAAAATAGGATGTATGAAATCAGTTGAGGTCCTTAGGATGTGCCAGGTGCCCGTTTGTCCCAGTATGTTTAACTCTTCCCTGCCTTTTCAGGGCCATTTTGTCTCTAATGGACGTTGGTGTTGATCCTTTTCCTGGGGAGACACAAACAAACATCTTTTCACCCCAAGTAGGGAATCCATGACAGAATCAAGTAACAATCCCACCCAAGTCCAAGTAGGTGAGTCAGTGAGTTTCTTGGCGTTAGCCCCAGGACTGTGATGCCACACTCAACCTGGAACTGCAGACACCTCAGGAGACACCTTCTGGGAAACTTTGCTGACCTGAGTGCCCTCAGCAGTCCTTACTACTCACCCTGTGACCAGAGGGGCTTTGTGTATCTGGCCAGTTTCTAGGACTTCCTGAGACTTTTGAGTTGTTTATTTCTGGAATCTCAAGAAACCTCATTTTAGAACTTCCTGAGTCTTTCTGAGCTTCCCCTGGGACAGATGCTGCTAACGGTGCTAACAGTGGTTGGTTGTAAGATTGAGGTCACTTGTGCTTCTTGTAGGAGGCGGTGACATTCAAGGATGTGGCTGTGGCCTTCACTGAGGAGGAGCTGAAGCTGCTGGACTCCTCCCAGAGGAAGCTGTACCAAGAGGTGATGGTGGAGAATTTTAGGAACCTGCTCTCAGTGGGTGAGAATGGAAGCTCTCTAGCACATATCTTTGTGGCCTTGGAGTTGGGAGGAAGCTTTGGGGCTCTCAGAATGGTTCTCTGAATTTGCTCATTCCTGTGGTGCCTGTGGAAGCCAGTAGAGGGTGTTGGGTCTTTTGAAACTGGATTCACAGATGGTTGTGAGCCACCATGTGGGTGTTGAGAACTGACCCTGGGTCCTTTGGAAGAGCAACCAGTGCTCTTAACAACCGAGTCATCTCTCCAGCCCCTCATTTTATTATTTTTTAAAAATTATTACATCTTGTTCTGTGTATGTGTACATGAGTGTGGGTACCCGCCTAGGCTAGAAGAGGGTATCAGCAGTTATGGGTGGTTGTGAGGTACGGGCTGTGGGTGCTGGGAACTGAACTTGGGGTCGTCTGGTAGAGCAGCAAGTGCTCTTAACTGCTGGCCCATCTTTCCAGTCCCTCTACTGATGATTTCTTAAAGATATATGTGTGTGTGTGAGAGAGGCACTTTGGTGTGAGAGTCCTCAGAGGCCAGAAAAGGGCATTGAATCCCCTGGAGCTGGAGTTAGGCAGGTGTGGGTGCTGGAAATCAAACGCTGGTCCTTTGGAAGAGCAGAAGTGGTTTTAACCACTGGCTCATCTCTCCAGCACCGAACTGGCAATAATTAAATAGAAAACACTAGCCTTTCTCAGAGAAAATGACACATGTTGTATGGAAAGCTGGCCAAGTGCATGAGCAGGTGTAGAGCCAGTGAGGAGGGAGCAGAAGTGACGGGAGCTTAAAGGTCACTCAGATGTTGTTTTTGCAGTGTATGTTAGTGATGGGAGGGTCACAGAATAAACGGCATTTCTCCACTGGGCTGTTGTGTAGAAGTTTCAAAAGACACTATTTTCATTGTATTGGTGACGACTCAGTTGCTCCTGAAGTTCCCACTGCAGTTTTGCTCTAGTGCGCCCTTTGGGCATCTGTGGTTTTGCATGTTTGCAGAGCATCAGCTTTAATGCAGAGGGCAGCAAAGAGGGAGAGAAATTTAGGTGAAGTCTTACGTGACTCATCCCAGTACTTGCTGTTCGCTGTCCCTGTTGCCGCTGCCATGCTGTCTAAATGTCCAAACTTGGTCCGAGGTCATTGCGACATTCTTGTGGAACTCATCTTCAAATTAATCCCTAGTCTCGTTCTGCCGTCTCAGGAGTGTGGGCTCGCACAGGCTGACTCACGCATGTCTTAAAGGACCTGTAGTTCTGTGGAAAGGACTAGCCTGAGACTTAGTTTGAGCAGTTGTAGCTTCACTTCACGTTCACTTCGATAGGAAATCATGTTTCAATGTGGCTTTAACCGCCGCCACCCCCAGCACTGGCATCAAACCTCGAGCCTTGTGCACTCTACCACTGAGTTCCGTCGTCATCTTGAGAAGTGTGTCCCACAAGAATTCCTATGATTAGTTCTTAGGCTTTATCCACAGGAAAAGTAAAATTCTGTCTCCTTCCTCCTTATGTCGGAGAAGGAAGTCTAAGAAAGTAGCCAGAGTGAACTTTGCCTTTAAGAGGTTTGCCCAGCTGCAATCCATTAGTTTCCTCCATAGTTCACATCTACAGTAAGAAATGAATATTCCATTGTTAGCCCAACAAATGTATGGGGGAAATTAAATATATAATATATACTGAAACCTATAATAAATTAGATAACACACACACACACACACACACATCTCCAGTAGATGTTTAGTGATGCCATTACTGCTTATAGTGGTTCTCTGGTAGTTTGTCTCCTATTTCTTCTGAATGTTTATCACAAGCTACTTTAGTTTCAAATTCCCTGATAGACTGCATTTATCAAGTTGGAAGACTTTTGTTTGAGAACAGGGTCTCACTTTGTAACCCTGGTAGGCTGGAACTCTCTCTGTAGACCAGGCTGACCTCAAACTTGCAGGGATCTGCCTGCCTCTGCCTCCTGAGCGCTGGGGATCAAAAGTGTGCACCACCACCACCACCATGCTTGGATAACTCCAATGCACTGTTTTTCTTGTTCCCACGATGTTGATGACAGTCCTCGCTGCCTCTGAATTTGGAGTCCTGGGAAAGTGAGAACAGGGGCGGACCAGATGCCTCAGTGAGTGTTGGGGGATGGCTCTTCATGCTCCCTTTGGCTTCGGTGTGTCCTTTGGCCTTTGACTGAATCCTTGGCTCTCCCACCGTGTGCCCCCACCCTAGACAAAGCGTTGCAAATTCTCAGCCGAACTTGGATCCAGATCACTTCCATACATTTACTTTAAAATGCCCTTTGCTTCCGTGACTTGGGTTTGGAGTTAGAGTAAACCAAGGAGCCACCTGCACATACTTTGCCAGAACACATGGCAGGCAGGAATCTAGGTAGTGGCTGGAAAACTGAGCACCAAAAAAAATGTTCCTTCTTATTGACACTGTCATGTGGTAGGAAAGATACATAATTTTAAAAAGAAAAAAATTTCAGAAAGTATGTCGGTAATTGATTTGAATGGCTTTTATTAGTTCTCTCTTTTAAAATTTATTGTTTTATCTGTATGGGTTTTTGCCTACATGCATTAATGTTTTCCATATGTATGCTCAGTGCCCACGGAGGCCAGAAGAGGGGGTCAGATTGCCTGTGACTGGAGTTACAGACAGCTGTGAGCTGCCGTGGATGAACCTGTGTCCTCTAGAAGAGTGGCCAGTGCTCTTAACTGCTGAGCCATCTCTCCAGCCCTGGTTTTATTAGCTCTTAATAGTTGGGAACTCAGTAGATTATATCTTGGTTTCTGTCAGTATTTAAAGCAGAGAACTTCATTAGCAATAAAAAAGAGAAGCTGAAGAATCCTCTTGAATTGCATTACAGTCTAGTGTTATGTCCTGAGTGTGAAACCCTGAAGTGTAAACAGTTTCACTTGTCTTTATCTCTGTCTTCATAGGAATTAACAGTCAGAGCGAGTTGAGGGCTGTCCAGGATGGAAGGTCACGTGAAGCCCTTTCCTGCTGGCACATCTGGCAGCGGGTCATGGACGACTTAAGCAGGTGTCAGGACTCCATGGTGACTAGCACGCAGTTACAGAGTGACTCCCCCTGCCTGGGTGGGCGATGGTCATCTGCACACGTTTCTGAAGATGAGAGCTATACCCAGAGTCATAAGGCAAAGGTTCCCGCTGATACTGGAAGGCTCCCACTTCCAACGTTGAGAGCCCAGGGTTCTTGGCAAAAAGTTTTCCTGACTGAGCCACAGAGTCCTAAGAATGGATACCAACCGATTTCCACAAGAAGTGAACAGGGTCAGAGTAAACAGGATATGGACTCTGTAGGTCGGATTTCGCGTTCCCTCAGTGATCACAGAGTACACAAAAGTAAAGATGGTCACAGCCCCAGTGGTTGTGTGAGAGAGAACATAAAGGCGGCAACCTTTGATCAGAATAGAACCATTCAGGCTGGACAGAAAAATAATGATCTCTCCAGCTTTGACCCCCACAAACGGTCAGACCCGAGAGAGAGGTCTTGCACATGTGTGGAATGTGGGAAAGGTTTCCGTTATAGCGCAGATGGTTGTGTTCGTCAGCGAGGTCACACGGGAGAAAGGCATCAGGGACTTGGCCATGATCCGCGTCCACACATCCCTCAGGAGGTCCCTGCGGCGGTGAAACCATACGAATGTGAGCGATGCGGCAAACTCTTCCGCTGTAGATCTGCACTTAATGTTCATTTTAAAGTCCACACCAGGGAGAGACCGTATGTTTGTGAGGCGTGTGGGAGCGCCTTCAGCCAGGCCTCCCACCTTCAGGACCATCAGAGACTCCACACCGGGGAGAAGCCATTCAAATGTGACGCGTGCGGCAAGAGCTTCAGCCGGAATTCACACCTTCGGTCCCATCAGAGAGTACACACGGGTGAGAAACCCTACAAATGCGAGGAGTGCGGGAAGAGCTTCATTTGCAGCTCAAATCTCTACATCCATCAGAGAGTCCACACCGGAGAAAAGCCCTATAAGTGTGTGGATTGTGGGAAAGAGTTTAGTCGCCCTTCGAGTCTCCAGGCCCATCAGGGCATACACACCGGAGAGAAATCCTATGTTTGTACTGTGTGCGGGAAAGGCTACACCCTGAATTCAAACCTTCAAGTCCATCTGCGCGTCCACACCGGAGAGAAGCCATACAAGTGCGACGTGTGTGGGAAAGTCTTCAGCCGTTCTTCACAACTACAGTCTCATCAGAGGGTTCACACAGGGGAGAAACCTTACAAGTGTGAGGTTTGCGGTAAGAGCTTTGGTTGGCGGTCAAATCTTCTAATTCATCACCGAATCCACAGCAGTGATAGGGCTTCTAAGAACACGAGAGATGGCAAAAACATCAGGGAATCCGTTCAGGAAAAACATTCTGTAAAATAATGTTTTGAAAGATTCGCGTCCTGTGCATTTTTTGTTGCTTCCATTACATTTTAAAACAGTTTAGACCCAGAGATGGTTTAGTAGGAAAAGCACTTGTTGCTCTTGCAAAGGATCCATTTCCCATTTCCCGGAACTCATGGTGGTTCACAACCAGTTTTTTTTTTTTCAGACAAGGTTTCTCTGTGGTTTTGGAGCCTGTCCTGGAACTAGCTCTTGTAGACCAGGCTGGTCTCGAACTCACAGAGATCCGCCTGCCTCTGCCTCCCAAGTGCTGGGATTAAAGGTGTGCGCCACCACTGCCCGGGGGCTTCACAATCATTTTTAACTTAGTTCCAGAAGATCCAATATATGGTGGACATACATGCATGTAGGCAAAGAGTTCATACACATAAGTAAAACTTATCTCAAAGACAATTTAACGTGTTTGGGGACACACATGCCAGTGGAGGCATGCCATAGCAAATGTGTGGAGAGCAGAGGGCATCTTTTGGGAGCCGGTTCCCTTTTCCCACCATATGAGGAACCAGGGATCAAACTCAGGATGTCAGACTTGGTGGCAAGTACCTTTGCCCACTGAATCATTTCACTGGCCTGTTGTGTGAATTCTTTTAATTTTTCAAAAGAAAGTGTAATTGTTTTATTCAGGTTAGTGTTTCTGCTCCTCACATCCCAGTGTTTCCAGGCACTCTGTTAATTACCCTGAGAAGGCTTTGGTTGCAACCCTGACGTCTTCGAGTATCACAAGAACTTTGGGAAGGGTGACCTGCCAGGGCATTTTGGAAGTGCCACAGTGTCTGTTATAAAAGGAAAAGGGCTGCTGGATTGGCATAAATCTCGTGCTGAGTACTGAAAAGATTTCTTTTTTAAGCAAATAGGGGGGGGGATGTGTACTTTTGAAGCTTGCGATGTTTCTGTTTGGAACAGGAACCCTAACAGCCTTTAAAACGGCAACAGCCAAAATCTATAAAAAGCCCCTTTGGGCCTGGGGATGTGTCAGTGTTAGAATACTTTTCTAGCATGCCAGATCCTGGGTACAATCCCCAGTGTGGACGAAACACAAAGCTGTCAACTGCGGTATCCACTGGTCTTGTTATGGTTAGTATCTGTCCTTCCCCCCATCCTTTGCTGTCAAGTTGGGCCCTGCCTTCTTGGATTTTGTGTTTTGTTTGCATTATGCTTTATAGATTCAATTATCCTTTCTGATGGTGAATTTTGTTAGCCTGGCAGTAGCAAGATGCTCCATACTGCGCCATGGATTCTTCGGCACAGTACGGAGTAGATGGGAAATGACTCCAGACTCATGTATGGGACACGTGATCCCAAGTTACTGAAACTTTGGAAATGGGGCCTCGAGGGCAGACCTTCGCTTCTGGTGCTGGCTTTCCTTCTCTGCTTCTCGGACCAGTCACCAAGTGGGAGACTGCATTTATAGATGCTCAAGACAGAGCTGTTCCCAACCCGCCTTTCGAACCACGATGAGGTGATGTCCCTTTAAAACTTGGCTGGTCTCTACCCCCCCCCCCCCCCCCCCGCCCCCCAAAACAACAACAACAAAAAAAAAACTAACCATAACCTCTCCTAATGTTATTTTTGTCGGGTATTTTGTCCCAGAGACCTCCAAAACAATACAAACTACCTAATAGTTCAGGGAATGACCAACACTTATCCCAAGGGTCTACGATCTTTCTTTGTGAGGCGGATAAAGTGATCGAAAGATGAAGGGACTTCTGGGAGCTGTAGTCCGAAAGCTCCCAGAAGTCTTTCCTTGCAGTGGGGTAATTCTGGGAAGTGTGTCCCAAAACTCTTCGGGGAGGGGGGGCGGGCGCTTGTTCTTCCGATGGCTTCCGGGAAGTGTAGTTCAGGAGCTAGAACTAGTCAAGCCGTGTTCGCCCATGGAGAGCAAGGCCGCCGTCCTCTTTCGGACGAGGAAGGCGAGTGCATCCCGCATCCATCACAGTTTTTTTAGCCTGCGAAACGACGCTCCTGGAGCCCGGAAGTGCGAAACCGGAAGTTCAATTCTCATTCCCCCCCCCCCCCCGCTTCTCTGCATCTCCCATTGTGGCTGGGTTGCCGCGCAGTTAGGATCTAATGGGGATAGATTAGCCAGCCTCCCTTTGTTTGGTCTCAACCGTGTTCTCGGGCGTCCTCCTCCTGGGAGCCCGTGATGAGAGCCATCCTTGGCTGTGGGAAAGTCTCCCCGCGTCCTTTCTCTAACGCATCTCCAAGGAAGGAGGGACTTGTTACAGCCGTCACTGCCCCAGGTACTGCGCCAAAGGCGCTATTCTGTTGGGGTGTCCCTCCAGTTCATCGGGGTCCCTTGTCCCGGGAAATTGGCCACCAGAAACATAATCACATTTAATCTGTTCAAAAGATTTTTTTAGTGCGTGTTTCGGGGCGGGGGGAGAGAGGGAGGAGAGAGAGAGGGAGAGGAAGAGAGAGGAGAGAGAGGAGAACGAGAACGCACGGGTGCTTGAGGAAGCTAGTAGTAGGGGCCATCAGATCCCTAGAGTACGGGTTCCAGGCAGTTTTTTGTTTTTGTTTTTTTAAGTGCGTGTTGGGTGGGGGGGGGGGAGCGGGAAAGAGATAGAGTTCCAGGCGATTGTAGTGCTGACATGGGTGCTGGAGACTAACTCTGCTCTTCTGGAAGGCCTGCAAGTGCTCTTAACGCCCGAGGCATTGTCCCCCCCCCCAGGTGTAACCCAGGTGGCCTCAGACTCACTGTGCAGCCAAAGACAACCTCTTACTTGTCATCTTTCTGCCTCCACCTCCCCAGTGCTGGGATTACAGGTGAGTCTCCACACTTCGTTTAGTAGGCCTTGTGTAATTAGAAAGAATACAGCTGGCATTTCTTTCTAAGCCTGTGATCAGTCGTCTCGTTAAAACGTCTCGTTAATACGTATTTATATGAGGATTGCTTGAGTTCAAGTACAAAGCCACTTCTTAAATTGAAATGATTAGGAAAATAACCTCCCCCTCTGTATTACATACATCTTTATATTAAAAGATTTATTTATTATGTATATAGTGTTCTGCCTGCATGTACACCTGCAGGCAGAAAAGGGCACCAGATCTCATTATGTATGGTTATGAGCCCCCATGTGGTTGCTCAGAATCGAACCTAGGACTTTTGGAAGAACGGTCAGTGCCCTTAACCGTTGAGCCAACTCTCCAGCCCCATGTATATATGTTTTTAACTTGCCAGGTCCTGCATTGCCTCCTCTTGTTCACCTTTCATGTCTTAGTTTTATCCTTTAGTTACCGTCAGTTGATGTGGAATTTATGTTGTCTGTGTCATTCTTATACAAACTGATATCTAGGGCTGGGGAGGTGGTTCCAGGGTTAAAGTGATAGGGAAACCCTTGTAAATGTCAGGTGAGCTTAGCCTTAGGCAGCTGAGATGGGAACCCCAGAGCAAACTGCCTAGCCAGAGTACCCTCATCAGTGAGCTCTGGGTTTGATTGAGAGACCCTACCTCTCAGTGAATGAATGAGACGGAAAAGGAAGGTTGATTCTTGACTTCAGCCTCAGGCCTCCACATCCATGGGTGCCCATACATGCTGGGTGTTGTGTGTTGTGGGGTGTTCCAAGGAGAGTCACTCCAGAATGTAATTTTAGGCTCGCTGGCTGCAGGGAGGAACAGTTTTTGTGAACTTGACCTTAAACCTTCGTTCAGAAGTATATTTGTTAATTGACACACAAAGGTCGTTTTTGGATTACAACAAATTCCTCATACCAAGGTCTCTTTGATCTACTTATGCTCGCTGAAGGAAACCATCAGACCCCTGCAGCCTTAGTCCTTATTGTGTGCTGTTCGCGGGACCCAGTAATTCAAGTTGCTCCAGGTGTGCCTGGATAGTCTGGAGACCAAAGTCATGCAACAGATGGAAAATCAACTCCATAAACCATAGAAAACAATCCCTGTGCTCTTCAATAGTTTCCTCAAGGTCTAGGAACCTCCCACAAGCACTAATGCATTCTACTCCTACCCTAGACCCAGTGAGAAACAGCGGTTGCATTCTAATGTTACCCTAGAGACAATGACTCTGCTAGATTCCCACTATACACACATGCAAAAATATCTGTACACATGCACATCATACACACTGGAAAAATGGGGGGTGGTTACTTATTGCAGAAATATAAAACTGAATCAGCATGTATTCCCATTCTGAAAAACACAGAGAATACAAAAATAATTAAAATTTGACAGTGTCTTTTTAACTGTCAGTGAGGTCTGAATCCAAGGCCTTGTGCTCGGGAGGCAGATCAGTCTATCACTGAGCTAACTTCCCAACCTCCCAACAGTGTCTTTCTTGTTTTAAATTGTGTCTTAGGGGCTTAGGTTACAGGCCTGACTTTTATCAGAACCACAGTCATACTTTGTCGTTATAAGTGGCCCGATGTCATGGTGAAAGCCTTTGGTCACAGCACTGGGGAGGTAGAAGCAGGTCAATTTCTTTGACTTCATGGCTTGTTTGGTCTATTTAACTAGTTCCAAGCCAGCTGGGATACTGAGCTACTGTCTCCAAAGGTACTGAATAGATGCATGTTGTTTTCCCTTAACCTCTTGCAGTCCATTTTTTTTTTCAGGTTCATATCTGTTTCCTTCATTTTTGTTCAGCTAATAAAATGATGCCTTTTAGATACCAGTGTCAATAAAATATTACTCTAGGGTAAAAATATTTAGTTAAGGTATTTTAGGTCAGAATTAGGCTTTTTAGAAATTAAAGGTGACTTTCATAGGAGCACACTATATATATATATATGTATACAATTTATGTTGCAGAATATCTGCTTTTTTTCTCATAAGAAAAGGGATTTTCTAGTCTTTAAAAACATTTTGAGGGCTGGAGAGATGACTCAGAGGTTAAGAGCATTGCCTGCTCTTCCAAAGGTCCTGAGTTCAATTCCCAGCAACCACATGGTGGCTCACAACCATCTGTAATGAGGTCTGGTGCCCTCTTCTGGCCTGCAGGCATACACACAGACAGAATATTGTATACATAATAAATAAATAAATATTTTAAAAAAATTTTGATTTTATATTGTTTTAAGTACGTAAGTACTTTACCTGAATCTAAATGTGTATACAGTGTGTGTACCTGGTACCCGCAGAGGCCAACAGAGGGCGTTGGATCCCTTGGACTGGAATTGCACACATTTGTGAACTGCTATGTAGGTGCTGGAAATAGAACCCAGGTCCTTTGCAAGCAGCAACTCAAATCTCCATCCCCTCCTCATATAACTTTCCCTGTGCTCTTTAGTTCTTGGCCCCCTGTGGGGCAGGCAGAAATGACATTGTGGTAAAAGTGAGACACAAAGGTTTTCTAACATTCCCTGTGTTGAGACTGTAAGCAGTACTTCCAGAAATGGAGCCAGGCATTTGGATCCTGCTTTTCCCCTTTCTTTCCCATCATTCATTTGCTCATCAGCTGAACATTGTTTCCTGGCTCTCATGTCCCCCCATTCCCAGAATCTGAAACTCCACGGTAGGACTAAGGAAGTTGGTTGTATAGGTTGTTCGCTACCCAGATGAGCTAAGGGGTTTGCTAGTCGCTGAAATCCAGTGTGTGCTTCTGGTTTCTGAGCTGTGTGTGGTGGCGTGTGTCTGGAAGCAGGAGGGTCAGTGTTTCAGCTGGGCTAATGACAGTTCTGACATTTGTTTCGTGGCTTCTCCATCTTTCCTTAGTTATGCCTTCTCAGGACAGTGACCTTCCTCCAGAGGAACAAGAGAAAATGGCTGAATTTCAGGTCAGGCACTTCTCAGTAATTTTATTTTGCATTTTGTCTTTTTCGGGGACTGAGATGTTGTAGAAAACGAGTCTGAGTTTGGTGCTCTCTGTGTTATCATTTGTTACCGATTTACAAAATTGTTGAGAAAAATAACTTGTTACTTTGGTTATGATATAGCTATTTGTGGGGCTGGAGCTGCATAGAGTGCTTGCTTAGTGCCCCTACAGCCCTGGCTTTGATCTCTAGCACTGTATAAACCAGGCCTGGTGTGCATGGCCAAATAAAAACCAGGCCTGGCGTGCATGGCCAAAATAAAAACCAGGCCTGGCGTGCATGGCCAAAATAAAAACCAGGTCTGGCGTGCATGGCCAGATTTCGAGTGCTGTGGGTAAAGCCAGGAGGAACAGAGGTTCAAGGTTATCTATCTTCTGTGATACTGAATTTGAGTACAGCCTGGGCTGTGTGGGACCCTTTCTCACCTCGCCCTCAAGGAAGAACACATACACATACACACAGAGGGAGGAGTAGCAGAGTCAGTTTAGACTATTGTTGGGGAGGGGGTGTGAGTGCAGAACAACTATTGGCTCAGGCTGCTTGGACCCCTGAGTCTGCAGCACCCATGTGACCGTGTCCTCTCTGCTTCTCCTCTTCCATGGGAGCTGGATCAAAGTGACTTTTGTTTGATGTCACAGGAGGCGGTGACATTCAAGGATTTGGCATTGGTGTTTACTACAGAAGAACTGGGGCTGCTGAACCTCACACAGAGGAAGCTGTACAAAGACGTGATGCTGGAGAACTTCAAGAACCTGGTTGCTGTGGGTGAGGACGGGTGTCCTGTGACACCGAACCTCAGCCTCCCAGAGACTCTCTGTCCTCAGATGCTCAAGGCTCTGGATCATTCGAAAAGATTCCCTAGGACAAAAGGAATTTTTCTGATGTTTCTGCTCAGTCAAAATCTTTTTAAACCACCGATTCTCAGCTAGATTTTCTGTTAGAGAACATTCGACAATGTCTGGACTCATGTAACAGGTGGAGTTTTCCTGTCCCTGGAGCCACTTCCAAATTACCACACAGGCTTAATATTATTTATAAATGCTAGACCAATAGCCCAGGCTCGTTACTACCTAACTCTTACATTTAAATTAATCCTTATTTCTTACCTATGCTTTGCCACATGGCTTATGGCTTGTTACCACATTTTCTATATGTCTTGCTTCCTCCACAGCTGACTGGCTTCTCCTTGACTCCACCCTTCTTCATTCCAGTATCCTCTGTTTGATTGTCCCTGCCTAACATTATCGTGCCTTGCTATAGGCCAGTCAGCTTCTTTATTAACCAAATGGGAGTAATATGTATTCACTGTGTGCAGAAGAATTATTCCACAGCAGACATATTTCTCACAGTTCAGGGATGGCTGCTACTAACATTTAGCAATTAGTAGCCAGGCCCAAGACAGCTCCCACAGCAGGATGATCTACCATCCAGAATGTCCATATACTGTGGGGGGAGGATAGGGGGGAGGGGAGAGGAGGGGAGACAGACGACGGACGACACACCCTGTTTCCCATGAACCACAAATGAGCAATTTAACTCAATACTGTGGATTTTTCTGAAACTAGAATACAGGATCTTGTGTATGCTAGGTAGGAATCTGCTGTTGAGCCATGTTGAGCTTTCTGGTGACCTCTAGGCAAGTGTAGTCCCACAGAGACACACTCCCAGCCCCTCACTGGGGGATTCTAGGCAGGGGCTCTACCACTGAGCCACATCCCTAACCCCTCACTGGGGAATTCTAGGCAGGGGCTCTACCACTGAGCCACACCCCAGCCCCTCACTGGGGGATTCTAGGCAGGGGCTCTACCACTGAGCCACACTCCCAGCCCCTCACTGGGGGATTCTAGGCAGGGGCTCTACCACTGAGTCACGCTCCCAGCCCCTCACTGTGGGATTCTAGGCAGGGGCTCTACCACTGAGCCACACCCCAGCCCCTCACTGGGGGATTCTAGGCAGGGCTCTACCACTAAGCCACTGGGGGATTCCCAGGCCCCTCACTGGGAGATTCTAAGCAGGTGCTCTGCTACTGAGTCATGCCTCAGCCCTGTACTTTGTCTTTCTAATTTTGCCTGTGATCCAAGAAACAAGCATGGTGCAATATAATAGTAGTTTCTTTTTTTCTTTAGAGACCGGGTTTCTCTGTGTAGCCCTGGCTGTTCTGGAACTTGCTTTGTAGACCAAGCTGGCTTCGAGCTCACAAAGATCTGCCTGCCTCATCCTCCTGAGTGCTGTGATTAAAGGCATGTGCCACCACTGCTTGGCATAGATTTTCTTTGCAATAGACTAGATGAGGATAGGATGTCAGAATCTGTTCTGGAGGACCTCCTGCAGCAGAGCCTGGTGGTTTCCAGTGAGGGATGCGAGAGAAGGTTAAGACGTGATGGAACAGATTCTGTCATACATGCATGGCCATGACCTTGATTTCTGTTAACTTTTGAAGTTCCCTTCAAATCTGTGTGCACATGGAGGTCATCAGGCATCCTCCTTTATCACTGTCTGCCAAAGCACCAGATATATTAGGTGCCATCAGGAGACCATGCATGGCTGTTCCCATGGGTGCTGGGGGCCGATCTCAGTCCTCATGCTAATAGCAAGTGCAGTTAGCCTCTGAGCTGTCTGCCCAGCCCTTGGCTTCTCAGTACGATTCATGATCAAAACATTTCTAAAATTAATTACACAGGTGCTGAGGATTTTGTAATTTAGACAAAAACATGCTTCAATTTTGTGTTCACCTTAAATTATTTGTTTTGTCTTTTCTTAGGGCGCTTTCCCCACAAAGCACATGTGGTGTCTCTACTGGAAGCAGAAGAAAAGCTTTGGCTGAAGGAAACAGAAGCCCAGAGAAGTAGATATCCTGGTGAGAACCCATGCTACCTGTTTCCCAGGTCCGCTCCATAGTGTATCCGTGTTGTTTCTCCTGCTCACTGGCCTAACAAAGTTTGAGGGTTTTCTAACTGAAATTTGAAAGAGTCCCATTTGCATAAGTTCTAAGGAAAAAGGATGAACACACTTTTAATTAATGTCATTTTGTGTTAGAGCATGGATGCATGGATAGTCTTTGTGCCCATAGCACTCGTGGTTTTGTTTCGTGTTTCTTCATTTTTAAATTTTAAAAAATGTTGGTGTTTGTATGCCCCATGCATATGGTGTGCGTGGAGCTAGACTCCCTGTAGCTGGAATTACAGGGAGTTGTAAGTCCATTAATGTAGGTACAAGAACCCAAACTCAGGTCCTCTGAAGGATCAGCAAGTGCTTTTAAGCACTGTACCATCTCTCCAGCTATTGTAGCACTGATGGTGCACACCAGACAGAGTCTGTAAATGGGTTCCACCCAACACTGCGAGTCACCCTTGCTCCACATCTAGGAAGACCTGAGGAAAGGACAAGTGATGTTGTAAGGACAGGGTGATCTTTGCCCTGCCTGGATTCGATCTCATCCATGCCCTTAGTATGGCCTTCTCCCATAACCTGTCTCATCTCTACGACTGCTTTCTTACAGGCAGCAGGAGTGAACATGAGTCGGCGACTACTGGGAGATGTGCACTAAAACACCTTGCCCAGGAGCTGTCTTGCTGGCGCATCTGGAAACAGGTTGCGCAGGAATCGACCAGGTGTTTTCAGAGGAGGCGTTCTCAAGCACTGCAAGATGATTCCATTCTGGTTTCTGACAACAACGGCAATGCAGGGAATCCCGAAGGAGATAGCTCCAGCTACCTTGAACATGAAGACTTTTCAGTCACAAGAACTCATAATTATTGCCAAAATAGGTGTCTGCATAATTCACAGAACCAGAGCAGAAATAAGCTGGTCTGTGTGAAGTGTGACCTGTGTGTGTTTGCAGATTCGAAGAAGAGATCATTGCTTTGTAAGCAGCTTAAAAGCAACAAAGGACAGAAGCCCTACAGATGTGAGAGCTGTGGAAAGAGATTCAGCAGTAGCAAGGGTCTCATCATTCACTGCAGAGCTCACAAGGGAGAGAAACCTTATAAGTGTGAGGAGTGTGGGAAAGGCTTCTCCCGAAATGCAGATCTTCATGTCCATTCCCGTGCTCACACCGGAGAGAAGCCCTGTATGCGTAAGGAATATGGGGAAGGCTGCTGCCAGGATTCCAGCCTTCAAGTCCATCAGAACAGCCACACTGAAGAGAAGCAATTCAAATGTGAAACTTGTGGGAAGGGGTACAGTCGGTCCTCGAGGCTTCGTGCCCACCAGAGAGTTCATACTGGAGAGAAATCATACAAATGTGAAGTGTGTGGGAAGGGCTTCCGCTATAGTTCAAATCTTAAACAACACCAAGTAACACACACTGGAAAGAAACCGTCTAAGAGTCGGGAGTGTGGGAAAGGCTTCAGTTGTGGGTCGGATCCCGCTTCTCAGAGGGTCCACTCAGAGAAGAAAGTCTACAAGTGTGAAGAGTGTGATAAGAGCTTTAGTCAGCTCATTGATTATCAGTCACACCAGCAAGTTCACACTGGAGAAAAACCACACCAGTGTGAGGTGTGTGGGAAGGGCTTCAGTCGCTTATTTGGCCTTCATTCCCATCAGAGAGTTCACACTGGGGAGAAGCCATACAAGTGTGATGTGTGTGGAAAGAGCTTTAGGTACAGTTCTCAGTTTATCTACCATCAGAGATGCCACACTGGAGAGAAACCCTACAAATGTCAGGAGTGTGGGAAAGGCTTTGGCAGGAGCACAGAACTTCGCCACCATCAAAGGATGCACACAGGAGAGAAACCTCACAAATGTAAGGAGTGTGGAAAGGCCTTCAGTCTGCCCTCCAATCTTCGAGTCCATCTGAGCATTCACATGAAGGAGAAACTCTTCAAGTGTGAGGAGTGTGGGAAGGGCTTCAGCCAGCGCTCGCGTCTTCAAGCCCACCAGAGAGTTCACACTGGAGAAAAACCATACAAGTGTGATATATGTGGGACAGGCTTCAGTCGCTCCTCTGGCCTCCATTACCATCACAGAGTCCACACTGGGGAGAAGCCATACAAGTGTGATGTGTGTGGAAAGGGCTTTATATACAGTTCTCAGTTTACCTACCATCAGAGATACCACGCTGAAGAGAAACCTTTCAGATGTCAGGAGTGTGGGAAATTCTTTGACACCTGCACGGACCTTCGCCACCATCAGAGGGACCACATGGGAAAGAAACCTCACAAATGTAAGGAGTGTGGAAAGGCCTTCCGTTTCCCCTCAAAGCTTCGAGTCCATCTGATTACTCACACGAAGGAGAAACTCTTCAAGTGTGAGGAGTGTGGGGAGGGCTTCAGTCAGCTCTCAAGTCTTCAAACACACCAGAGAGTTCACACTGGAGAAAAGCCGCACAGATGTGACATCTGTGGGAAAGGCTTCAGTCACGGTTCCCGCCTTCAAAACCATAAGAAAATCCACACCTAAGGAAAGCAGCAGAGCCGGTGTGGTCGCCTGTGAACCCAGTGTTGAGGAGGCCGAGGCTGGAAGATGATAGATTTGTGGCCTGCCTTGGCTCCAGACCTGGTACTTTCTTAACTTTTGTGGATGTGTCCATCTACTCCATTAAAACGATAATATACCAGAGTAACACCTAGAACTCATTTTTAGGGAAGAAATACAGGCGGTGGTCATCTTGGCAAGACTGAATGAATACCAGCAATCATCTTTCAGTGTACTGTGCGCCAAAAGGTACCAGGTGAACCAGCACTCACCAAGTGCTGACTTCGCTCTCTCTAACAGTGGGCACTATTTTCACTAAAGCCTAAAGGTGTGGAAAATAAAACTGCTGACTAAGACTCTCCTGTAGCTAAGGACTTATCCTGTGCGTTCTTTTCTTCATGCAGTATGGAGGGTTGCAATGAAAAAGGCTGTACCCATAATGCATCTCTGATCATCAAAGGTAAATTGGTGTCAGCCATAACGGTATGTAAGATGTTCATGGCATCGTCGTTTTGTAATTGGTTGGCCGGCAAATGGACTTTCTGTTTTGCAGTCCAGTGGTAACTCTGCAAGCATCAAATGAAGAGAGGCAGAATTAGCTATGACCGCTGAACGTCGATCAGGGTATATAAAGTGCGAAAGCTAGATGCGTGTTTTTAGAGAAACAAATGGGGCTGGAAAAGATGGCTCAGTGGGTAAAACAGCTTGCTGGACGAACATGGGAATCTGAGTTTGAATCCTCAGTACCCATGCAAAAAGCTGGGTATGGCCATGTGTAGGTCTGTAATCCTAGTGCTGTGACAAGTGGAGACAGGAGGATTGTTGGGACTTGCGGACTGACCATGTCTCTAGGCAGCAGGGACAGTGTGACAGAGCAAGACACCTAAATCATCCTCCAACCTCTAGACACATGCACATGGGCATACATACCCGTTCATGTATGCAGAACATAACATACACCACACATACAAAATACAGATGGTGGGCTGGAGAGACAGTCCAGCAGTAAGAGTATGTGCTCCTGTTTCCGCGGATCCGAGTATTGCTACGTGCCCCCACTTCCGGTGGCTCAAAACCCACTGTAGCTCCAGCTCTAGAGGGTCCAATGCTTCCGGCCTCAAGCACATTTGCATATACGTGTGCATGCTCAATTTAAAGATGAATCATTTTTAAAAGGTACAGATGTATGGGCTTAGTTATCTCTAGTGAGATTTTAATCGTGTACTTTAAACTTTTTGGAATCTAGAACTTTTAGAAAAACTATAAAAATCATATACAAATTTATACCCTTCACCCAGATTTGCCAGTTGTTAAATTGCCTAGTCATCATTCTCCCCATACATGAATTTGTGCACACTCAAACACTGCCACCTACGTATACAACTGTTCAGATGTCTCATCTCTTACTTCAGATACTTAAGTGTGTTTTCCTTAAGCAGCTGTAATATAATATTCAACCAAGTCGGATATTGATATACAACACTGTACAGCCAAAATAGCTTATTTAAATGTCACCAGTTGTCCCTGCTGGCACAATATAGTGTGTACTGATTCTAATGGAGTAGTTGCACTGGGCACTTTTATTCTGAACCTCCCTGTTGTATCAGTGTGGGTTCACGCGGGTCCGTGATGAATTTAGCCTTGTCAGCTGCAGGGCCCATCCTATGGCCGGCTGACTCACTGCCACTTTGATGTTGTAGAATACTGTTTTAAGCTGTGTTGCTTTTTGTAGAATATTTGTTTAATGATGTAAAGATGTGTTGCTTTTGTTTATGTTGCATTTGTTTAACTCTGTGAAGCTGTGATTCTTTACCTGTGTAAAACACCTGGTGGTCTAATAAAGAACTTGAACGGCCAATAGCAAAGCAGGAGAAAGGATAGGCAGGGCTGGCAGGCAGAGAGAATATATAGAAGGAGAAATCTGGAGGAGGGGGAGGAGGAGCAAGATAGAACAAAGAGCAGGACATCAGGGCCCAGCCACCCGGCCAGCCAGGCAGTTAGAGTGAAAGTGAGGTACACAGAAATAAGGTAAAATCTCAGAGACAAAAGGTAGGCAGGGATAATTGAAGTTAAGAAAAGCTGGCAAGAAACAAGCCAAGCTAAGGCCAGCCATTCATAAGTAAGAATAAGTCTCTTTGTGTGTGATTTTTTTTAAGGAGCTGGGTGGTGGGCCCCCAAAAGAACTAAAGAGTAATTAAAAAAAGAAAACACCAACAACATTTTGGCCTTCCAATGTGGGGCTAGAGTAAAAAATAACACGTTGCAAAGGGCCTTTTTTAAAAAAATATTTCTTTCTGCATATGAGTGCTCTATTTGCATGTATGCCAGCATGACAGAAGAGGGCATCAGATCCCATTATAGGTGGTTGTGAGCCACCATGTGGTTGCTGGGAATTGAACTCGGGACCTCCAAAGGAGTAGGCAGTGCTCTTAACCACTGAGCCATTTCTCCAGTCCACAAAGGGCCTTTGTATTGTTACACAGTTGACACCTTCAGCACATCAGTTTCCATATACCAAAGCGTCTTGACAATGCCAATGCAAATTTTCTATTAAGAGACATCTTGCCTCCTGCAACCAGGTTTTGCATAGACTTTAAACCTTTAGGAAACTCAGATAAGATTTAGATACTTCAAACAGAAGGTACTGGAGACAAAAGTTAACAGTTAAGGCTAGGTGCCAAGACTCCAGAATCAAGCCAGGTGTAGAAGTGAGGAACTCCCCTAACATATCCCCCTTTTGTATATGCGACAATTAATTATATTGGAAATTATGCATCCTTTTCTCTGTTTTATAGTTTTATGCAAGTAAGCCCAAACAATTTAAAGCCAATAAGGTTACATTGCTAGAACAAGAATAACACTTCCTAAAACAAGAAATCCATTAAAGTGATTCACAAGGTTAAATGAGGCTATGGTATCTGCAAGGCTTTCCATAGTATCCAATCCTGTTGTATCAGGTGACCTTTTTGTAAAAGTCTCCTTAATATCTTGCTGTAAATGATAAAGCATTTGAGAAGAATTAGAGTGACCCATCAAGTGCATATAACCTTTCTGCAGTCATACTTGCTATTATTGGATTTTAAAGTGTAATACAATAGGACGTTGCATCCCAATCACATTTAATTTTACCTGCTCCTTTAATATTTCTAACTGATCTCCCAACAGTATAACAGCTTGTCTCAAATCTCTGTTTCACTGACTATCTCACTATTTTATTTTGCTGAGTCCAAAGTTCTGTAGAATGCTCATGCCAGTCTCTGAAGAACTCAGCAGCTTGCATTTCTTCAGGAAACACCACTCTAGCTGTTGCGGTAGCAGCAGTTAACGCAATATTCCCATAATAACTTCCATAACCAGTTCAACCATTCGACATGTTCTTTTTAATATTCCCTCAGTGAGCTTCTGTACCAGGATCATAACAGGTAAGTAAGTCTTGCCATGGCCTCGGCAACTTCACCGGTGTCCAGATTGCTGACTTTGCTCTAAGAATATATAAATTTTCAGAGGTTAAGTTTAAGGACATACTAGAATTAACACAGGTATGAAGGACACAGCATTCACAAGTGATGCTGTAATTATTTGGGTGCTATTGTACAAGGCCCTTCATTAGCATGTGGGGTAATGGTACACATGCCATCAAAGGCTGGCTTTGATTTGTCTAAAAGACAAAAGTTTATTTATCATTTTAATGTTTAATTTTCCTTCCCGTACCTTAAGAGGGTGGAAGGCACTTGCCAGTTTCCACAAGTTAGTCTGAATCTAATTGGCAGATTGCAGGAGAGGACTAGACATTCCAACTCCATGCCTTCAGATAGGTTCATTAGTGGAAAAACTAATTCCTAAAGTTGCGTCCAAACTATACCGCTGTCATCTTAACTCAGAGAATATTTTCCTTGAGGGGAGCCATAAGGACTCCAGTCAATGAGGCATCCTTGGGAGATATTAATTAGCACATTATGATTCTCTTTTTTTTAATTTTTTTAAAACTTTATTGTAAAGGAACTGCAAAGAAGAAAAAAAATCACATTAAAATTATCCAGACCCAAAGTCTATGCATTTTAGCAAACACCTATGGAGCTGAGACAGACACTCCAAAGCTGTGCAAGTTAACATTGAATCTTATGCTTTCACTAGCCAATACATGTATTTATTGATTTTTATTGAGCTCTACATTTTTCTCTGCTCCCCTCCCAGCTCAAACCCTCCCCTTTAAACCTCTCCCAAGGTCCCCATGCTCCCAATTTACTCAGTAGATCTTATCTTTTTCTACTTCCCATGTAGGCTAGATCCATGTATGTCTCTCTTAGGGCCTTCATTGTTGTCTAGGTTCTCTGGGATTGTGATTTGTGGGCTGGTTATCTTTGCTTTATGTCTAAAAGTCACTTAGGAGTGAGTACATATGATAATTGTCTTTCTGGGTCTGGATTATCTAATTCAAAACGATGTTTTCTAGCTCCATTTGCCTGAAAATTTCAAGATATTTTTTTCTGATGTGTAGTACTCCATTTTCCTTATTAATTCTTCAGTTGAGGGGCATTTCGATCGTTTTCAGGTTCTGGCTATGACAACAATGCTGTTATGAACATAGTTGAGCACATGTCCTTGTGGCACAGTTTAACATCTTTTGGGTATATACCCAAAGTGGTATAATTGGGTTTTGAGGAAGGTTGTTTCCTAATTTTCTGAGAAATCACCTCACTGATATCCAAAGGGGCTGTACCAGCTTGCACTCCCACCAGCAAGGCAGGAGTGTTCCCTCTACCCCACAACCTCTCCAGCATAAGTTGTCATCAGTATTTTTGATCTTGGCCATTCTTACAGGTGGAAGATGGAATCTCAGAGTTGTTTTGATTTGCATTTCTCTGTTGACTAAGGATATAGATGTTAAATATCCTTAAGTGTCTTTCAGCCATTTTAGATTCCTCTGTTGAGAGTTCTGTGTTTAGGTCTGTACTCCACTTTTTTTTCTATTATTTTGACGACCAATTTCTTGAGTTCTTTATGTATTTTGGAGATCAGCCCTCTGTCTGATGTGGGGTTGGTGAAGATCTTTTCCCAGTCTGTAGGATGTCATTTTGTCTTGTTGACCATGTCCTTTGATTTACAGAAGCTTTTTAGTTTCAGGAGGTCCCATTTATTAATTGTTTCTGTCAGTGTCTGTGCCACTGGGGTTATATTAGGAAGTGGTTCCCTGTGCCAATGCATTCAAGTGTACTTCCCACTTTCTCTTCTGTGAGGTTCAGTGTGGCTGGCTTTAGGTTGAAATCTTTGATCCATTTGGATTTGAGTTTTGTGCATGGTGTTAGATATGGATCTATTTTCATTCTTCTACATGTTGATATCCAGTTATGCCAGCACCATTTGTTAAATATGCTTTCTTTTTTTCCATTTGATATTTTTCTGTTTCTGTCAAATATCAGGTGTTTGAAAGTGTGTGGATTAATATCCGGGTCTTTGATTCGGTTCCATTGATCCTCCTGTCTGTTCTTATGCCAGTACCAGGCTGTTTTCAGTACTGTAGCTCTGTAGTAGAGTTTGAAGTCGGGGATTGTGATGCCTCCAGAAATTCTTTTATTGTACAGGATTGTTTTGGCTATCCTGGGTTTTTTACTTTCCCATATGAAGTTGAGTGTTGTTCTTTCAAGGTCTGTGAAGATTTTTCTGGAATTTTGCTGGGTATTGCATTGAATCTGTAAGTTGCTTTTGGTAAGATTGCCATTTTTACTATGTTAATTCTAACTACCCAAGAGCATGGGAAATCTTCCCACTCTCTGGTGTCTTCTTCAGGTTCTTTCTTAAAAGATTTAAAGTTCTTGTCATACAAGTCTTCTACTTGTTTGGTTAGAGTTACTCCGAGATATTTTAATTTGTGGATATTATGAAGGGTGATGTTTCTCTGACTTCTTTCTCAGCCCATTTATCATCTGTGTACAGGAGGGCTACTGATTTTTTGAGTTAATCTTGTATCTTGCTACATTACTTAAAGTGTTTATGAGTTGTAGAAGTTCCTTGGTAGAATTTTTGGGGTCACTTATGTAAACTATCATATCATCAGCAAATAGTGAGAATTTGACTTATTCTTTTCCGATTTGTATCCCCTTGATCTCCTTTTGTTGTCTTATTGCTCTAACTAGGACCTCAAGAACTAACTATATTGAATAGGTATGGAGAGAGTAAACAACCTTGTCTTGTTCCTGATTTCGCTGTGAGTTCTCTCCATTTAGTTTGATGTTGGGTGTTGGCTTGCTGTATATTGCCTTAATTATGTTTAGGTATGTTCCTTTATCCCTGCTCTCTCCAAGCCCTTTGTCCTGAAGGGATGTTGTATTTTGCTGAAAACCTTTTCAGCATCTAATGAGATGATCATGTGGTTTTTATTCAGTTTATTTATATGCTAGATTACTTAGACAGATTTTCGTATGTTGAACCATCCCTGCATCTCTGGGATGAAGCTGACTTGATCATGGTGGATGCTGGTTCTGATGTGTTTTTGGATTCGATTTGCCAGTATTTTGTTTAGTATTTTTGCATCAATGTTCATAAGTGAGATTGGTCTGTAATTCTTTTTCTTAGCAATGTCTTTCTGTGGTTTGGGTATCAGGGTAATTGTAGCCTCATAAGAAGAGTTTGGCAATGTTCCTTCTGTTTCTATTGTGTGGAACGATTTGAGGAGTATTGGTATTAGTTCTTCTTTGAAAATCTTTTAGAATTCTGAGCTGGAACCATCTGGTCCTAGACTTTTTTTGGTTGGGAGACTTTTGATGACTGTTTATTTTTCTTCAGCAGTTATAGGTCTGTTTAATTTGCTTACCTGATCTTGATTTAATTTTGGTAAGTGATATTTATTCAGAAAGTTGTCCATTTCCTTTAAGTTTTTCAATTTTGTGGTGTACAGGTTTTCGAAATATGACCTGATGATTTTTTGGATCTCCTCCATGTCTGTTGTTATGTCCCCTTTTTCATTTTTGATTTTGTTAAATTGGATATTCTCTCTCTGCCTTTTGGTTAGTTTGGATAAAGGTTTGTCTATTTTGTTGTTTTTCTCGAAGAACTCTTTGTCTCATTGATTCTTTGTATTGTTTTCTTTATTTCTATTTTGTTGATTTTTCTTGAAGAACTATTTGTCTCATTGATTCTTTTTATTGTTTTCTTTGTTTCTATTTTGTTTTCAGCTCTCAATTTGATTATTTCCTGCTGTCTAGTTCTCTTGGATGAGTTTGCTTCTTTTTGTTCTAAAGTTTTCAAATGTTCTGTTAATCTACTAGTGTGGGATTTTTCCATCTTCTTTATGTAGGCATTTAGTGCAATGAACTTTCCTCTTACACTGCTTTCATTGTGTCCCATAAATTTGGGTATGTTGTGTGATCGTTTTCATTGATTTTAAGAAGTCTTTAATTTCTTCCTTTATTTCTTCCTTGACCCATTGATGATTCAGGTGAGCATTGTTTAGCTTCCATGTTTTTGTGGGCTTTCTGGAATTAGTATTGCTGTAGAATTCTAGTTTTAAGCCATGGTGATCTGATAAGATACATGGAATTATTTCAATTTTTTTTTGTATCTGTTGAGGTTTGTTTTGTTACTGAGTATGTGGTCAGTTTTTGAGAAGGTTGCATGAGGTGCTGAGAAAAAGGTGTATTCTTTTCTGTTTGGGTGGAATATTCTATAGATGTCTGTTAAGTCCATTTGAGTCATAACTTTTGTTAGTTCCCTTATTTCTCTGTTTATTTTTGTCTGACTGACCTGTCCAGTGGTGAGAGTGAAGTGTTGAAGTCTCTCACTATTAGTGTGTGGGGTTGGATGTGAGATTTAAGCTTTAGAAGTGTTTCTTTTGCATGTGATTGTAGTTCTGGCTTAGATGTTCAGTTTTGAGATTTTTCTCTTGATGGATTTTTCCTGTGACTCATATGAAATGTCCTTCTTTGTTTCTTTTGATTGATTTTAGTTTGAAGTCTATTTTGTTAGATATTAAGATAGCTACACCAGCTTGTTTCTTAGGTATATTTGATTGGAATTTTTTCCCCAACCCTTTACTCTGAGGCAATGTCTGTCTTTGAGGTTGAGGTGTGTTACTTGTATGCAGCAGAAGGATGGATTCTGTTTTCATATCTAATCTGTTAGCCTGTGTTTTTCTATAGGTGAGCTGAATCCATTTATATTAAGGGATATTAATGATCAGTGATGCTATCTCCTGTTAATTTAGTTTTCATTGCTGGTGATGTTAATTTGTGTGTTTTCCCTTCTTTGGGATTTGCTGCTGTGAGATCATCAATTGTCTGTGTTTTTGTTGATGTAGCCAACTTCCTTGGGTTGGAGTTTTCCTTCTAGTACTTTGTGTAGGGTTGGATTTGTGGCTAGGTATTTGTTAAATCTGGTTTTGTCATGGAATATCTTGTTTTGTCCATATATGGTGATTGAAAGTTTTGCTGGGTATAGTAGTCTGGGCTGGCATCTGTGGTCTCTTAATGTCTGCATAACACTTGATCACAACCTTCTGGCTTTCATTGTCTCCAATGAAAATTCAGGTGTAATTCTGATAGATCTGCCTTTTTATGTTATTTGACCTTTTTCCTTTACCACTCTTAATATTCTTTCTTTATTCTGTATGTTTAGTGTTTTGATTATTTTGTGGCAAGGGAACTTTCTTTTTTTGATCCAGTCTATTTGGTTTTCTGTATGCTTTTTGTATCTTCACAGGCTTATCTCTCTTTAGCTTGGGAAAGTTTTCTTCTATGATTTTGTTAAATATATTTTCTGTGCTCTTGAGTTGAACTTCCTCTCCTTCTTCTATTTAGATTTGACCTTTTATTGTTGTCCCATATTTCCTGGATATTTTGTGTTAAGCTTTTGTTTGATTTAATGTTTACTTTGGCTGATGAGTCTATTTCCTCTATTGTATCTTCAGAGCTTGAGATTCTCTCTTCCATCTCTTGTATTCTGTTTTCTTTTCATGCTTGCATTTGTGGTTCCTGATTGAAGTTTTCTCATGATTTCTGTTTTTATAATTCCCTCAAGGTTGGGGGAAACTTCTTTTATCATTTCATATTGGGAAATGAACCTAGAGCCCTGAACATACTAGATGAATGTTCTACCACTGGGCCACACTCCAGTCCCTCACTGGGGGATTCTAGGCATGGGCTCTACTACTGAACCACGCCCCAGCCTTTCACTGGGGGATTCTAGGCAGGGGCTCTACCACTGGGCCACACCCCAGCCCCTCACTGGGGGATTCTAGTCAGGTGCTTTGCTGCTGAGGTCAATCCCCAGTCCACCATGTTGGAGAAGGTATGCTAGCCAGGTAGCTCCAGAGTAGTGTGTGGCAAAAGAGCATTGACAGCTGGTTACATCTACCAGGATGTAACAATCAGGAAGCAAAGAGAGACATGGGACATTCTAAAGGTCCCACAAGTTTCCAAAACAACAACACCAGCTTGAGGCCAAATGTCCAAACATATGAGCTTGTGGAGGACCCTCCTGGCAAGCCTGACCTGAGGCTGAGGGCCGGGAGTTCAGACATTTTATGCACAACAACCTCCTGGGATCCTGGGAGGGTAGAGGCCCAAGCGGACAGCAAACCGGACACTTAGTGCCCCATGATCTCAGCCATATTTCTCATTTGCACACACCTTTGCTATTTACAAAGGAAAGTTGCGTCCTGTCGGCTTTCCACCCTGCAGCTGTTCCACCTACACAGTGCTTCTAGAAGGCGAAATGAACACTCTGACCCACTTACACAGTGAGTCTCAGACAGGCGTGGGGGTGCACATCTGCAGTGCCAGCACTCGGGAGGCTGAGGCAGGAGGCTTGCTGTGGGTTTCAGCTCAACCTGGACTCCATAATGAGTTCCAGGCCAGGCAGAAATATATAACAAAACCTTGTCTCAAAGCAGAGTCAAACAGGGCCTGGTGAGATGGTTCGATGGGTAGAGGCGCCGGCAGCCAGGCCTGACAACCTGAGTTGGATCCCCGGGACTCACGTGGTCAGAGGAGAGACGTCTTCTGTAGCTAGCGTGCTGTGGCAGGTATCACCCCACTTTCACTACAAATAAACGAGATATCAGGAAATGGCAGAATCTCCCTTCCCCCAAGTCAAAAACCTCAGCGAGTCTCCTAAGTGGAAGAGTACTTTATGTGGGGCCTTCTGGATTGGATGGGCACTCAGTATTTCTTCCCAGAATGGCATGGTTTCCTCACAGTCGGGAGGCTGCACAGCCCTCTTGAAGCTGTAATAATGCATGTGGATGACCATGGATTGACTATCCACAATCCCTGTCCACAACCCCTGCCTCACCTCAGTATATCACCTGCCCTGGGTTCCCAGCTGTTCAATGTGGAAAAGGAGACAAGCTCCGCCCCCCGAGCCCATTCTTCCTGTTTTCCCTTCTACCCTTCTGCTGGGGCATGTGCTTTCTGGAGGAGTCACCAACCCATACTTGTAGTTTCTGTGTCAGCAAATTCAAACAAGAACAGTTAAAAAAAACATCCCTAAAGATCTGCATCTGTGCACACACTCACACACACATAATATACATATATATATATGAAAGTCTGTCTATATAGGCAAATCTAAAATTTTATGTAGAAAACGCTCCTGATTCTTTGCTACCAGACCATCATAGGTCACATGCATGATCCTATGATCTTATTCTGGGTTACTATTGCTGTGATGAAACACCACATGACATGCCAAGGTCTCAATCATATGATGGCATGTCACACCATGGGAGAATATGAGAAAGTAGCAAGTGGGTGTGTGGGGAAGAGGCCAAACCTCTGGGGTAGCCTTGTGTTATAACAGCCTGTTTCTGCAACAAGTAATCCAGCCCTGAGAGGCCTAATTTAGTCTCCTGAGAGAAACACTTATCTCCTCTTCCTCCTTTTCCTTTGTCTTTCCTTTCTTCCTGCTGTCTGGCAAAAGTATTTATTTTTATTAATGTGTCTATGTGTGGGTATATGCACCTGTGTGCAGGTGCCTATAGAGGCCAGAAGAAGGCACCAGATCTCCTGGAGCTGGAGTTACAGGCAGCTGTGAGCTACCAGGCATGGTTGCTGAGAACCGAGCTCAGGCCTTCTGGAAGGGGAGTTTACCCTCTTAATCACTAAGCCATCTCTCCTCTGCTTGTCTTTGATACAAGGCCTTGGACTCATGATGTAGTTTAGCTGGTCTTTAACTTAAGTCAACTCTTGTTGTAATAAGAGCGGCGGGGCTGCGTCCCCAGCACCCCAGCTGCCTGGCTAGCTTATGCCCCGAAATAACAACACACAAATTGTATTCATTTAAACACTGCTTGCCCATTATATCCAGCCTCTTCTCGGCTAACTCTCGCACCTGGACTAGCCCATTTCTAATAGTGTGTGTAAGCACCCCAAGGTGCGCTTACCGGGAAGATTCTAGCCTACGTCCATCCTGGGTCGGAGCTTCCTGGGAGAGAGGAGCCTGGCGTCTCTGCTCCAGAGAGCAGAGCTGTCAAGTCTACCCAGAAGAGCTGAGCATGGCGTCTCTGAGCTCACTTCCTCTTCCTCCCAGCATTATGTTCTGTTTACTCCTCCCACCTATGTTTTAATCTATCAGGGCAAGCAGTTTCTTTATTTAATTAACCAATGACCTTCCTCCATCAAACTCTCCTGTGGTAGCCTTGTCAGTGCTGGGACTATAGATATAGGCCACCACACTCTGTTATTATTCTGTTTTTGAAGGTGGGAGCTGCCATGACCTAATTCATTCTCATTTATATTCTTCTTCTCCCTCTTTCTCTCTTTCCATCCTTCTGTTTCTTCCTCTCTCAGAAACTGAGGTTCCAACTTCACATTTCAATTGACAGCAGAAGCTTTTTCAGTTCACACCCAAACAAAAAGGAATTAGTTTATATATTGTGCACGAAAGCAAAGCACGACACAGCTGGTCAGACTGTGAGGGTGTGCTGGAGCCTGCGCCTGCTCCATCAAATCTGCCAGGGTACCTGGAAGTGGGCACAAGGTTGAGGAAATGGCAGATTGAAAGAAACTGAGACAGAAACACAGGACAGATTCGGGAGATCTGTCAGCAAATACTGCCCAGCCTAGAGTTCATTTCAGAACTTGCTTTTAGACATATTAAAGGCAGAAGGCAGAACAAAGAGCAGCATTATCAGATAACTGCCTCCCTGCACTGTCCTTGGGAGAAAGTGCAAGCAGGCTTGCTATCATGTGAGTCCTGCTAGCAGCAAGCAGTTTCTTTTTCTATCTGGACATGCCTTCGTCTGGCACTCACCAGCCTGTGTTTTCTAAGATAATGTGTTATTTCTCAGGGGAAAATGCTTTATCCCATGGGCTTAATCAGAACATTCTCCTAGCTCTTCAGGGAGACCGAAACAGGGATTCAGTTGACTTATAAGTCAGAATAGACTCCAGTTGGTAGCTGAGTCACATCTGGTCCCCACAGGTTTGGTGTCAAAGACCACTTCAAGTCCCCTCAAGTGCAGGTTGAGAGCGAGTTGGTGACAAGGGAGCCAACCATAGCCCCACTCTCCACAGCCACTCCACTGCTGTGCTAACTCAGGGACTCTCTTCCTCTACTTGCCTCCTCCTCTCTCTAAGATTTAGTTATTTACATTTTATTAGGTTTGCTTGTTTTAGTTTATGTGTGTGTTTTGCTGCATATATTATGCACACTGTGTGCATACCTAGTTTCCTAGGAAGTCAGAAGAGGGCACGGGATCCCCTGAAACTGGAGTTATGGATGCTGTGAAACATCGTGTGGGAGCTGAGAACTGAAGCTGGGTCTTCTGCAAGAGCAGCCAGTGCTCTTAACCACTGAGCCAGCTCTCCAGCTCCTTGTTTTAAATTATTCGTGTGTGTGTGTGCATGTGTGCCTGTGTATGCAAGTGAGTGCAAGAGCCCTTAGAGGCTAGAAGAGGGCATTTGATCTCCTGGAGCTGGAGTTACAGTAGGTAGTGACAAAACTTGTGTAGGGACTGGGAACTGAACCTGCTTGTAACTGAACTTTCTCCCTTGCTTTCCCGCCTGTTATTGGACTGGGTTTTACTATGCAGCCCTAGCTGGCTTCAGCTTCATGGATGGTCCTCTTGCCTCTGACATCCCTGTCCTTGGGCTACAGGGTTGCACCACCATGCCAGGCTCTCTCCTGTCTCCTAAAGGTCTCCCATCTTTCAGTACCATTACACTGGGGACCAAACTTCCTGGACATGACCCTCTCGGGAACAAGACCTCTTAAAGCATAGTGTCCTCCTAGGAAGGCACGGACGGAAGGCTGAAGTCTTTTGGAAGATAACACAGCACAGTCCAGTCAGCCTCAGGTAGTGCTGACGAGCCCAGAATACGTATTCTGACCTCAAGGCTTTGCTCCAAGATAAATTCCCTAGCAGATTAAAAGTTTATTGCCCAGAGTGTTTAATCTACTCTCCAAAGACTGTTCCAAGGAGACCCGCCCATAGGAACATCAACACAGAGGCCCCTGCTTTTGTTCTTTCCTCTTCTTTCCAAGTTCTTGCGTGAACTTGGCAGCAAGTTCCTCCCCTTCCCAGAACTGTCCCCCGGAATTCTAAGCAGGGTGATATTAGCCACCTCTAACACTTTCAGGATAGTGGCCACACACAGTGTGAGCAAACACTCGGCACATGCGGTACGGTGTTTACACAGGGTGAAGAGGGACCTGTGCCGGGTTGTTTGGAAGACAAAGCAAGCTGTAGTGACAGTGAGCTCCAGGGTTGGGGCTGGGGCTAGGCTGGGAGAATGCTCGTCTATCATGGATGAAACCCTGCACCTGTAAGCAGGGTTTGGGGGCTCACGTTGTGATCCCAGCATTTGAGAATCAGAAGCAGGAGTTCAAAACCATCCTTAGCTACAGAACAAGTTTGGGGCTAGTGTGGGCTCCACCTTAAAAAGTGGGTTCTGCAGTCTGAGGGACCCCGTTGACGTCTACAGCCTACAGCCTACTACTCAATGCCTGATAAGGGCCCTGGGTCCTTCTGTCTGTCTCACCCCTCCCTTTTCCTCCCTGCCACTCAAGTCCAGCCTGGATCCTGGACACACCACAGCTCTGGCCCTCATCTCAGGGCCTTTGTGCTGGCTGTTCATTCTTCCCAGAACACTTTCCCTCAAAGGTCCAAGTCTTTCCCACCATCACGTCCCTTAGGTCTTCATTCCATTCCTCCCCTTGTCAGGGAGGCTTCCCCTCTGTGTTCCCACCGTCTCTGCCTTCACCATCGCCTGTTCACCCTCTTTCCTTTTTGAGATACCGCGGCACCCCTTATCTTGGTTGTTGTCCGTTTCCAAACAACCGTGAGAACAAGGCATTTTCTGTCAATATTTATTTTAGATGAGGTTTCGTGTAGCCCAGGATGACCTAGAACTTGCTTCATAGCCAAGGGTAATCTTGAACTCTTGCTCCTCCTGACTCTTCCTCAGTGCTAGAAATGCTAGTGTCTCTCTCCACAGTGGTCTCTGGAGTTTTAAATGGCTAGCCCTCAACAAAGCAAGACCCGGTACAGAACTGTGACAAGGCCTTACAAAGTCTGACTTCCCTATTTTCTGACCTCACCCTCCACGTCTCTAACACGGAGTCTGAGAACTGATCTCTTAAACATGATGGAAAGGGGCTGACGGGATGGCTAAGTGGGTGTGGGCGCTTGATGCCAAGCCTGACTCCCTGAGTTCAAGCCCTCGGACACACACAGTGAAAGGAGAGCATAGAGTCCACAGTTTGTCCTCTGATCTCTGCCTGCAACCTTAGCACACAATAAATAATTGGAACACAAAATAAAAACATGAAAACAATCCAAGGATCGGATGACCACAAAACATTTTCCACATCATCTGGCCCAGAATGAACAGTTAATAAAGGTGGGCTCTCTGTGTCCTGGGAGAGCTGTGCTTCTAAGACGCAGCCCTGCTTTTCCTTAAAGGGAACACATGGTGTAAAATCAAATTAGACTGCACTAACTAGGGACCGTATGATTGGCCACACTGGGATTATTTTGAAAGACGGATTGTCAGTAATTAAGCCAGGGTAGGAAGACAATCTAAAAGCCATTCCTGCAATAAAATTATGGCTGACAGGGGCCAGCAGTGGGCAGATGTTATGAAATCGGTTTCCAAATCATGTCCTGTGCCAGGCGCCCTTTGCTAGGTGACTGAGTTACATAAGAGGCGGGGTCAAGCCGGGCGGTGGTGATGCACGCCTTTAATCCCAGCACTCGGGAGGCAGAGGCAGGCGCATCTCTGTGAGTTCAAGACCAGCCTGGTCTACAAGAGCTAGTTCCAGGACAGGCTCCAAAGCCACATAGAAACCCTGTCTCGAAAAAAACCAAAAAAAAAAAAGAGGCGGGGTCAAGTTGTGTCTGCTGAACATTCCTTGGCTCACAGCAAGAACACGTGTGGGAGCCACGGCCAGGTACCCAGCTTCAGTGGGATCTGGGGGGTGGGTCTCAGGGAGACATTGGGAGTGACTATGGGGTTCTTCCTCTGCAGGTACCTTCAGCTCCCTGGGCACAGAGAGATTGAAAGTTCTCTCTAAAACATAAATCAAAAGAGGGTTGGTGCTGGCAGCTGGGTGGTGGTGCACGCCTTTAATCCCATTGCTCAGAGGCAGTGGCACTCCCTTGGGGGCATTTTCTTTCTTTTTTAAAATGTTTGCAGTGAGGCAAGCTCCAGTCTTCCAAGTTTTATTACTTCTTACATAAACACTACTAATACCACAACTTCTAGGCAAGAGATAAGCTTCAGTTTGGTTAGTTTGGTTGTCATTCCTTTCTTTTTCTTCTTAGCCTTCCCCCAGCACGGGGGCTTCCTGGTTTGTGCCAGTCTAGGCCTGCTGTATAACTGACTAGACAGCATCTTCCATTTAGGCTGTTCTTAGTGTGTCTATTACTATCTAATAGATATCCATGAATTTCAACCAGAGAGACTTTCTCTTGTTTCCATGGTAAAAGGCATAAGCAGTTATGCAGTTCACTGTGCTTTTGTCCTGATATTGGCACATCACTGTGCCTGATGATCCTGACGTCTCAGCCAAGGACGGGAAGAGGCAGCATTGTGAGTTCACATCCCCATTCATGTGTCTGCCTGTGATACTTGTTCAAGTAAATGGGATTGTTGCAATAGGGATGTTTATTTTTATTTTTTTTGAGTTTTTTTATTGATTTTTATTGAGCTCTAAATTTTTCTCTACTCATCTCCCTGCCTCTCCCCTCCCCTTAAACCCTCTCCGAAGGTCCCCATGCTCCCAATTTACTCAGAGGATCTTGTCTTTTTCAACTTTCTACTTCCCATGTAGATTAGATCTATATATGTCTCTCTTAGTGTCCTCACTGTTGTCTAGGTTCTCTGGGATTGTGATTTGTGGGCTGGCTTTCTTTGCTTTATGTTTAAAAATCACCTATGAGTGAGTACATGTGATAATTGTCTTTCTGTGTCTGGGTTACCTCACTCAATATAATGTTTTCTAGCTCCATCCATTTGCCTGCAAAATTCAAGATGTTGTTATTTTTTTCTGCTGTGTAGTACTCCATTGTGTAAATGTACCGTATTTTCCTTATCAATTCTTCAGTTGAAGGACATTTAGGTTGTTTCCAGGTTCTGGCTATGACAAACAATGCTGCTATGTACATAGTTGAGCACATGTCCTTGTGGCATGATTGAGCATCCTTTGGATATAAACTCAAAAGTGATATTGTTGAATCTTGAGGAAGGTTGTTTCCTAATTTTCCAAACCACCACAGTGGAGCTGTAGATCCAGGGTCCCAGGAGGCAGCAAAGAGGTGGGTGAGAAGTGCCAGAACATGTCAGTGAGGGAAAGAGATAGACGGGGATAGAGACTCTTTAGGACAAGCTCGGTTCCCTGCTGACTATGGAAGTAGGGATCCAAGGAGACTGAGGGGCAGTTGGGAAGGAGGGGTCACAGAAAAAGGTGGAGCTTGCTGAATAACATTTGCCTCTGAATTCAAACGCTCCTGGAGGAATATGCCCAAAGCTACTGAAACTTACTACACCCAAGATGCTCCAAAAGCTGTCAGAGTCACAAAGCCCCTTGCCAAAGTTATAGAAGCAGCAAACAGTTGCTGCCGGAGGAGACTCTTCGTGGAGCCGCGTGCAACCTGTGTAGAGCTCCGGGGGTGCGGCTTCCCCGAGTCAATGCTGGAGTGGACTTTTTAGTGCTGCAGCTGTTATCCACGCTGTTGTCAATAACTCATGTATCTGCCTGTAAGTCACCCCGGTAAACTCATTGGTTCACCAAGCTAAACTAGGTGGAGTTGTTTCTTTGGTCTGTTGCTGGTGGCCCTATCCAGGGTGTATAGAAGTATGCTTATCATACCAGGAGTTATTGGATTATGGTTGGGGAGCCCAGGAGCATGGTGTTAGCATCTGGTAATGGCTCTGCGCTGTGGCAAGTGTGGCACCGGATATGAGGTGAGAAGTAGTTGAGGAAGACTCCCGAGGTCAAGCCCTGGCCTCCATATCACGTTCATATGTACAGACCCATGTACCGCACACGCGAAAACATGCACACAGAATAACTAGTAAAATATTCATGTGTATATTTACTTAGACAGGATTAAGAAGGACACAAATGAAACCGTAAATCATATTTGCCGCTAGGTTGTAGATCTTACCCTCAGGAGAGAGCTTGTGCTTTCATTTTGTATTCTTATTCCGCTTAAAAATTCAGTAGTGAGGATTGAACCCAGAGCTTCACACATTCTAGGCAGGGGCTCTACCACTGAGCCACACCCCAGCCCCTCACT
>JABTXL010012308.1:0-67678 GCA_025134845.1 Neodon shergylaensis | reverse complement strand
TCTAGGCAGGGGCTCTACCACTGAGCCACACCCCAGCCCCTCACTGGAGGATTCTAGACAGGGGCTCTACTTTAGAGCGACATCATCCCTTTCTCTATGCTTTTGTTTTGATTTTGAGACAGGTTTTTGTTTTGCAGTCCAGACTGGTCGTAAACTTGCAACAATTCTTCAGTCTCCCAATTTCTGGGACTACAGGTGTGTGCCACTTCTCCTGCCTCTTATCTTTGAAAAAATATTTTATGCATTTGAGAGTTTGGTGCATTTATGTTTGTGTAGCTTGCACCTGTACCATGTATATGTTCTTGTCCATTGGAGGTCAGAAGAGAGGATTGGATCTCTTGAAACTGGAATTGCAGTGTCAGGAAGCCACGGGAGAGGAACAGCAAATAGCTCTGGAATGCCTGGACTACACTCTGGGGGTCAGCATAAACAGGCTGGGTGAGCCTTGGAGAAGCAGAGCCCTAGGATTGTGTGTCCTGAGGACCTCATGCTGTTATTGAGCATAGCTCTGCTTATTTCCCTCATGGTCACCATGTCCCTCATAATCTATGGGTTGTATGAAAACTCTCTGGAGTTTTCTAGCCCCTCACTGGTCACTGTTACTGGTATTTACAATAATAATTATTGACTTTTCCCAAGCATTGCTGCCGGGGCAGATTAATGATTCAATCACCATGCTTGGAAAGAATCTAGACATGTAGATTGTTAGTAAAGTTGGTTAAGATGTTTTTGTTTATGGCTTTGCTGTAGAAAATCTTGGGGAGCAATTTAAAGTTTAGAAACATACACAAGGCACTCACTGAGGTCAGGGAAGAAAAACAATGGCAGTCTGGTTATTGCTGGCTGATGAACCTTTCTTGCTAGAATGGGTTCATGATCAAAGGTGATGATTAATTACTTGTAGCCATGTTCGTCCTCAGCTTCCTGATATATTAAAAATCTATTGACAAATGGGTATACAACCTTAGAACTTAAAGTAATAGTGACTGTTTTCATATATAAAAGTCTAGATTTGTGATTCTTGTAAGATTTTTTATAAAATTACCTTTTGACTTAAATAATAAAATGATCGATCTTTTCCTTGTAACACTAAAATGCAGCCTTCCAACAAAAGAATGGCTGAGAAAAATTTCTTGCTTGGTTATACTCTGTTAATGTATAACAAGTTGCTCAGATAGGAATGTAGGTTGATCTTTGGAAACATTTGTTTTTCACATGTAATACGTAAAAGGTTTAATCACATAAGGGTAATGAGCACCACTCTGTTTTTTACTTGTACTCATTGTAGTCCTTCACCTGAAAAATAGAAAGTTTCCACACTGAGATTTTTGTACTGCTTGAAAGATCTTGCTGTGATGTGGGATTTCCCTCTGTATGTTGTAATTATCATTAATGAATAAAGAAACTGCTTTGCAGGCTAGAACTAAGCTAGGTGGGGAAAACTAAACTGAATGCTGGGAGAAAGGAGGTAGAGTTAGAGAGAAGCCATGGAGCTGCTGGAGACACATGCTGGGAACTTTACCCAGAAAGGCACAGCCACGTGGTGTTATATAGATTAATAGAAATGGGTTAAATTAACGTAAGAGTTAGGCAATAAGAAGCTAGAGGTAATGGGCCAAGCAGTGATTTAATTAACATAGTTTCTGTGTGATTATTCTGGGTCTAAGCTAGCTGGGCAGCTGGGAACCAACAAGTAGTCTCCTTCAACAAATTGGTGCACCAATGTGGTGGACTAAATCCATGTAAAACCTGAGAAAGCTTAAAAAGGAATCCTAGACACACAAAAAAAGCATAGGTTGGTAGCAGCATTTCCTTGGGTGGGCTCTGTTTGCTAGAAGCAGAGGCATGGCTCCTTTAAGAAAGGTTTTCCTGATTCAGCAGTAGCAGGAACAAAGCTTTGTCAGTTTGAAATGCCGGCTTTCTGGGCCATGCTGCCATTGTGATCTCTGGCTCTTCCAGGATACCTAGCATTTGAATGGGGTTTTTGAGCAATGTGCTACAGCTTACTTGGTGGCAACATGGACCATCTCTGTGCCTAGGGATGGGGCACTGTGCATGGCTCTCATGGCAGCAAGCAGCTGGGCTGTGAGGAACAAGCAGAAAGTACTATATTTCTCCAAGTAATGCTGCAGCTTAAGTTTTTAAGAAGTGCTTAGCATTTAAGAAGCACTTCTGGTCAGAAAATAATGACAGATATGCAATAAAGACAAATCTAGATAAAAAAGACCTATAATGGGTCACAGTATTTGATAAATGGATGTAGGCTTGGGAGAGAGACATAAAAGAGTATAGAGAGTTATATAACAAAATAATCAGATTAAAAGGAATAAAGAAAAACAAGCCATGTACAGATGGAAAAATTCACAGAGTCTGGATTATGTATATTATCATGTTTTCTTTGATTTTTTTTTGACTCTGAAGGATCTAAGTATAGAAAGATGTTTCATTGTATGGGCTTCTAAGCTAAACCAGCATGTATATTTTAAAGTTATCATGATTTCAACATATGGGTCTAAGGATATGTTGTTTTGGAAAAGAGGTTCTTCTTTTGTTTCCACAGAGGATGAGAACCTGTGAAATAATTCTAGACTAGTGTGGTTTGATGGACCAAGACACCTTGAAAGGTTGCCTTAAACACCCTTCAAAAAATTACTTTGCCCAGTAAACAGCAGGAAGAAGGTTGGACAGGCTTTTTCTTCCTATCCCACCCAGCTTGCATCCAGAACCCTCCTCTCTTCGGCCCCTCTGCCTGGTTTGGGCACATAACATCACCCAGCTCAGCCTGTCTGGGCGCTGGGTCCGAATCCTCAGGGCACCCAGGTGGGCGGGAGTTCCTTTGTTTCAATAGCCTGCCTGCACCAAGCAAGGTAGGCGCTTTGTTTACGAGCTACCCAACCAGCACAGAGACCTGATATCAGTGCCAGGAGAGTCAGCAATGGGCAAGGAGACCTGATCTCGGCGCCAGGAGAGCCAGCATTGGGGAGAGCCATCATTGGGCACGGAGATCTGATCTCGGCATCAGGAGAGCTATCACTGGGGAGAGCCATCACTGGGAAGGTACATCAGTAGGCAAGAAGACCTGATCCTGTTAAAGAAGATCCATACGGGAGCATTCAGAGGAAGAGATGGGCAGGCGCCAATGCAAGAATTCACCCAACAATCTGAAAAGCAACATGAAACAACCAGAAACCAGCGATCTCACAACAGGAGGACATGAACACCTGAATCAAGAAGAAGTAGAAAAAATTGACTTTATAAAAGTGATTGACGCCCTTAAACAGCATGTAAAGAATGCCCTTATAGAAATGGATGAGAAATATAACAGAAAGTTTGAAGAATTGAATAAATCAGTGAATGATACCCTAGAAAACCAAGGAAAAACAATCAAACAGATAATGGAAACAGTTCAAGACTTGAAAACTGAAATGGAGGCAAAGAAGAAAACACAAACAGAGGGTTGGCTGGACATGGAAAATTTAAGTAAACAGAGACTACAGAAACAATCATAACCAACAGAATACAAGAGATAGAAGAAAGAATCTCAGATTCTGAAGATACCATAGAGAAAATAAACACACTGATCAAAGAAAACAGCAAGTCCAACAAACTCTCATCACAAAACATTCAGGAAATCTGGGACACAATAAAAAGACCAAACCTAAGAATAATAGGAGTAGAAGAAGGAGAAGAAGTGCAGCTCAACGGCCCAGAAAATATATTTAATAAAATTATAGAAGAAAACCTTCCCAACCTAAAGAAAGATATACCTATGAAGGTTCAAGAAGCATACAGAACACCGAATAGGCTGGATCAAAAAAAATCCCCTCGCCATATAATAATCAAAACACAAAGCATTCAGAATAAAGAAAGAATATTAAGAGCTGCAAAGGAAAAAGGCCAAGTTACTTATAAAGGTAAACCTATCAGACTTACACCTGACTTCTCCATGGAAACCATAAAAGCCAGAAGGTCCTGGATAGATGTACTGCAGAAACTAAGAGACCATGGATGCAAGCCCAGACTACTATACCCTGCCAAGCTTTCGTTCACTATAAATGGAGAAAATAAAATTTTCCAGGATAAAAACAAATTTAAACAATACGTAGCCACAAATCCAGCCTTACAAAAAGTAATAGAAGGAAAATCACTAACCAAGGAGTCCAACAATGACCACAATAACTCAGACATCTAGAGACCCTTCACCAGCACAACTCAAAGAAGGACAACACACAAACTCTACGACTAAAAAAGTGACCGGAGTTAACAACCACTGGTCATTAATATCACTTAATGTCAATGGACTCAACTCACCTATAAAAAGGCACAGGCTAAGAGATTGGATAAGAAAACAGGATCCAACATTCTGCTGTTTACAAGAAACACATATCAAACACAAAGACAGGCACCTACTCAGAGTAAAGGGCTGGGAAAAGGCTTATCAAGCAAATGGACCTAAGAAACAAGCAGGTGTGGCCATACTAATCTCTAACAAAGTTGACTTCAAACTTAAATCAATCAGAAGAGATGGAGAGGGGCATTTTATACTCATAACAGGAACAGTTCATCAGGATGAAGTCTCAATCTTGAATATCTATGCCCCTAATATAAAAGCACCCACGTATGTAAAAGAAACATTGCTAAAACTCAAGGCAGCCATCAAACCGCACACACTAATAGTAGGAGACTTCAACACTCCTCTCTCACCAATGGACAGGTCAATCAGACAGAAACATACCAGAGAAATAAGAGAATTAATGGAGGTAATGAAGCAAATGGACTTAACAGACATCTATAGAACATTCCACCCAAATAGGAAAGAATATACCTTCTTCTCTGCAGCTCATGCCTTCTCGAAAATTGACCACATAGTCGGTAACAAAGCAAACATCCACAACTACAAAAAATATTAGTAACCACCTGTGTCTTATCAGATCACCATGGATTAAAGTTAGAATTCAACAACAAGGCTACCCCCAGAAAGCCTACAAATTCATGGAAACTGAACAGTCAACTACTGAACCATACCTGGATTAAGGAAGAAATAAAGAAAGAAATTAAAGTCTTCCTGGAATTCAATGAAAATAAAGAAACAACATATTCAAACTTATGGGACACTATGAAAGCAGTCCTAAGAGGAAAGTTCATAGCACTAAGTGCCCACTTAAAGAAAACAGAGAAAGCACACATTGAAGACTTAACAGCCCACCGGAAAGCTCTAGAAAAAAAAGAAGCAGACTCACCTAAAAGGAGTAGAAGACTGGAAATAATCAAACTGAGGGCTGAAATCAACAAAATAGAAACACAGAAAACAATCCAAAGAATCAATGAAACAAAAAGCTGGTTCCTGGAGAAAATCAACAAGATTGATAAACCCCTATCCAAACTAATCAAACGGCAGAGAGAGAATTTGCAAATTAATAAGATCAGATATGAAAAGTAGGACATAACCACAGACACAGAGGAAATTCAGAGAATCATTAGATCTTACTACAAAAGCCTGTATGCCACAAAACTAGAAAATCTAAGAGAAATGGACACTTTTTTAGATAAATACCATATACCAAAGTTAAACCAGGAACAGGTGAACAATCTGAATAGACCTGTTAGTCACAAAGAATTAGAAGCAGTTATCAAAAATCTCCCTACCAAAAAAAGCCCAGGACCAGATGGTTTCAATGCGGAATTCTACCAGAACTTCCAAGAAGACCTAATATCTATACTCCTTAATGTATTTCACAATATAGAAACAGAAGAGTCATTGACAAATTCTTTTTATGAAGCTACAGTCACTCTGATACCAAAACCACACAAAGACTCAACCAAGAAAGAGAATTACAGGCCAATCTCACTCATGAACATCGACGCAAAAATCCTCAACAAAATACTGGCAAACCGAATCCAAGAACACATTAGAAAAATTATCCATTATGATCAAGTAGGCTTCATCCCAGAGATGCAGGGCTGGTTCAACATACGAAAATCTATCAATGTAATCCACCATATAAATAAACTGAAAGAAAAAAACCATATGATCGTTTCATTAGATGCTGAAAAAGCATTTGACAAAATTTAACATCCCTTTATGATAAAAGTCTTGGAGAGATTGGGGATACAAGGGTCATAACCTAAATATAATAAAAGCTATTTACAGCAAGCCGACAGCTAACATCAAATTAAACGGAGAGAAACTCAAATCCATCCCACTAAAATCAGGAACACGACAAGGCTGTCCACTCTCTCCATACCTCTTCAATATTGTGCTTGAAGTTTTAGCAATAGCAAGAAGACAGCATAAGGGGATCAAGGGGATTCGAATCGGAAAGGAAGAAGTTAATCTTTCGTTATTTGCAGATGATATGATAGTGTACATAAGCGACCCCAAAAACTCCACCAAAGAACTCCTACAGCTGATAAACACCTTTAGTAATGTGGCAGGATACAAGATCAACTCCAAAAAATCACAAATTGTCTTATACACAAATGATATGGAAGCAGAGAGGGAAATCAGAGAATCATCACCTTTCACGATAGCCACAAATAGCATAAAATATCTTGGGGTAACTCTGACCAAGGAAGTGAAAGATCTATTTGACAAGAACTTTAAGGCATTGAAGAAAGAAATTGAAGAGGATACCAGAAAATGGAAGGATCTCCCTTGCTCTTGGATTGGGAGGATCAACATAGTAAAAATGGCAATTCTACCAAAGGCTATTTATAGATTCAATGCAATCCCCATCAAGGTCCCATCAAAATTCTTCACAGATCTTGAGAGGACAATAATCAACTTTATATGGAAAAACGAAAAAACCCAGGATAGCCAAAACAATCTTATACAATAAAGGAACTTCTGGAGGCATTACTATCCCTGACTTCAAACTCTATTACAGAGCTACAGTAATGAAAACAGCGTGGTACTGGCGTAAAAACAGAGAAGTCGACCAATGGAATCGTATAGAAGACCCGGTTTTTAGCCCACAAACCTGTGAACACCTCATTTTCGATAAAGGAGCTAAAAGTATACAGTGGAATAAAGAAAGCATCTTCAACAAATAGTGCTGGCACAACTGGAGGTCAACCTGTAGAAGAATGAAAATAGACCCATATCTATCACCATGCACAAAACTCAAGTCCAAATGGATCAAAGACCTCAATATCAGTCTGAACACACTGAACCTGATAGAAGAGAAAGTGGGAAGTACCCTACAACAGATGGGCACAGGAGATCGCTTCCTAAGTATAACCCCAGCAGCACAGACATTAAGGGCAACATTGAATAAATGGGACCTCCTGAAACTGAGAAGCTTCTGTAAAGCAAAGGACACTGTCACTAAGACAAAAAGGCAACCTACTGACTGGGAGAAGATCTTCACCAACCCCGCAACAGACAAAGGTCTGATCTCCAAAATATATAGAGAACTCAAGAAACTAGACTTTAAAATTCTAATTAACCCAATTAAAAAATGGGGCACTGAACTGAACAGAGAATTCTTAACAGAAGAAGTTCAAATGGCCAAAAGATACTTAAGGTCATGCTCAACCTCCTTAGCGATCAGGGAAATGCAAATCAAAACAACTTTGAGATATCATCTTACACCTGTCAGAATGGCTAAAATCAAAAACACCAATGATAGCCTCTGCTGGAGAGGCTGTGGAGAAAGGGGTACCCTTATCCATTGCTGGTGGGAATGCAAACTTGTGCAACCACTTTGGAAATCAGTGTGACGGTTTCTCAGGAAATTTGGGATCAACCTACCCCTGGACCCAGCAATACCACTCTTGGGAATATACCCAAGAGATGCCCTATAATATGACAAAAGCATTTGTTCAACTATGTTCATAGCAGCATTATTTGTAATAGCCAGAACCTGGAAACAACCTAGATGCCCTTCAATGGAAGAATGGACGAAGCAAGTGTGGAATATATACACATTAGAGTACTACTCTGCCATAAAAAACAATGACTTCTCGAATTTTGCATGTAAATGGATGGAAATAGAAAACACTATCCTGAGTGAGGCAACTCAGACCCAAAAAGAGGATCATGGGATGTACTCACTCATAATTGGTTTCTAGCCATAAATATAGGTCACTGAGTCTATCATTTGTGATCCTAAAGAAGCTAAATAAGAAGGTGAACCCAAAGAAAAACATATAGTTATTATCCCTGCTATGGGAAATACACAAGATTGCTGGGCAAAAAATTGGGATCTTGGGGGTGGGGTGTGATGGGGGTAAGGGGAGATGGGGAGAGAAAAGTGAGAAGGAGAGGATGGGGGGAACTTGGGGAAACGGGATGATTGGGGACAAAAGAAGGTTGGATAGAGGAGCAGGGATTCACATAACTTAATTAAGGGAACCACCTTAGGGTTGGTAAGAGACATGTACCTAGAATGGCTCCCAGGTGCCTAGGGCAATGTCCCCAGTTAGTTCCTTGGGCAGCTGAGGATAGGGAACCTGAAATGACCCTATCCTATAGCCATACTGATGAATATCTTGCATATCACCATAGAACCGTCATCTAGCGATGGATGGAGATAGAGACAGAGACCCACACTGGAGCATCCGACTAAGCTCCCAAAGACCCAATGAGGAGCAGAAGGAGGGAGAGCATGAGCATGGAAGTCAGGACCACGAGAGGTGCACCCATCCACCGAGACAGTGGGGCTGATCTATTGGGAGCTAACCAAGGCCAGCTGGACTGTAACTGAAAAAAGCATGGGATAAAACCGGACTCTCTGAACATGGCGGACAATGAGGGCTGATGAGAAGCCAAGGACAATGGCATGGGGTTTTGTTCCTACTTCATGTTCTGGCTTTGTGGGAGCTTAGCCAGTTTGGATGTTCACCTTCCTAGACCTGGATGGAGGGGAGAAGACCCTGGACTTTCCACAGGGCAGGGAACCCTGACTGCTCTTCAGACTGGAGAGGGAGGGGGAGAGGACTGGGGGGACGGGGAGAGGGGCGGGAGGAGGGGGAGGGAAATGGGAGGCTGGGAGGAAGCAGGAATTTTTTTTTAATTAAAAAAAATGCTTTTCAGCTTTGTGATCCTGCAAAAAAAAAAGAAGGTTGGACAGAACTAAATCCATATTTTCAAATACTATCTATAAATCTTTCTTTACATTTAAAGGGGGATATGCTATAGAGAATTGCAAGGGTATGGATCTTGGTTTATTGATACAAATTTAAGGTCAATTTTGTTATACTGTGTATATATATTTCTTCTCTTGATTAAGGTATTGTGTGCAGCTTATTTAAAATGAAATATATAATTAAGATATATAAGTTAATAGATAATCATCTATAATAGTCAAGCTTGTAGTCATGTTAGTTAGATTTTCTGGATGTATAGAGATATATTTCAGTTAGGAAGGTCTTCTTCAAATCTTTCAGAGACCTTCAGAATATGTTATTTAAAATGTTTAAGAACTTAAGACTTTTAATGACAGTGAGACACATCTGCTCCTGGCAGCACCAGCTACTTCAAGAGGATTATGGGCATTGAAGAGGCTCCTTATGGAGTTGGTTAGTGATTTGGGCAAGAAACTGTTCTTGCCTGGACTACTTGACTGAACATGCAGGACCCATAAAGAAATGACTGCTAAACTTACCTAAAGGTGACATAGTTCTTTGGGGTTCCTGCTTCATAAAAGACCCTGCAGAATACAAAAGAAAGTTACTGGCAAACTGCCAATCCAGGCAGAACTGTCTTTGAAATTTCCTGCTTTGTGGAAAAGTTTGCTGGTTACTATAGGCTTAAAGGCTGAAGATGGATGCCCCAATGGTACAGAAGAACTTTGGGTGACTGTCCAGGCAGTAAGATGTCTCTGTCAATTTGAGAGCTTTGGAAGTTGCTTACGGTATGCTTCCTGTTTACTTAGGTATTATCATATCCTTCTGGAGTCTTTGATGGAGTTGAAGAATCTACAGTTATAGTTTTCCTTAATTATGATAAAAGGTAAAATAGATATAAATATTGTAAATTCTTCCTTGATAACTGTTTTGTTATATGTAATTTTACTATGTTAAAGTTAAAACCTTCCTTTTTTATTTAAACAGAATGGGGGAGGTAATGTGGGATTCCCCTATGTATGCTGTGATTACCATTTATGAATAAAGAAACTACTTTGGACCTATAACAGGGCAGAACTTAGCTAGGTGGAAAAACTAAACTGAATGCTGGAAGAGAGAAGCCATGGAGCCACTGGAGATAGACGCTGGGAACTTTACCTGGTAAGCCACAGCCATGTGGTGATATACAGATTAATAAAAATGGGTTAAATTAATATAAGAGTTAGGCAATAAGAAGCTAGAGGTAATGGGCCAAGCAGTGATTTAATTAATATAGTTTCTGTGTGATTATTTTGGGTCTAAGCTAGTCAGGTGGCTGGGAACCAACAAGTGATCTCCTCCAACATTGCTGGGGTATATAAGCTGTAAGGAGAAAAAGAGAGACCCTAGCATGGAGACCCTGGCATGCTGGAGATGTGTGTGCATGCATGTGTGCACGCATATGTGAATGTGTCTCTCCCTTTTTACCTGCCCTAGCGAATTATGTTTTGCTCTCTCAAGAAAAAAAAATCTATTGTGTGATCAGTTGCTGACTTCATGCCTCCTCTTTGGTTCTTGAGCTGCTGAGAGTTGTTTCTTCAGTCACATTACAAATAATTTTTAGCTATTTTATGGAGGTGGCAATCAAACCTGTGTCCTCTGGAAGAGTAGCCAGTACTCTTAACCACTGAACCATCTCTCCAGCTCCTGATTTCTTTTCTCTTTTTCTTTCTTTTTAACAAGTGTTTCCATTTCACATGGTCATTAAGATTAAACTATTTCCTAATGTTTGCATTGTTATGGAAGTTTTGTATAACTCTAATAAAACTTATTATAAAAACTATTTTATTTTGGATTAGATGGGCTTTCATTTAGAACATTTGGGGTATGCTTGCATTTAGATTTTTAAAAAGCAAATGGACACTGTTCTGATACCTTTTGGCACAATCTGCAGCTCCTGAACGAACTGGGCATGCTCAGGAACAAGTGTGACTGGAACAGATATGGTCTTCCCTTTTCTCTAGTCACCTGAGCCATCTAAGGAAGACAGGAAAAGGCGTATGCTAAAGAAGGAAGAACAGAGAGGGTTTCATGCTCCCCAGAGTCACTCAGCATGGACACCTGTCCAGAGAAGGACAGGAACGCAGGGCTCCTCTTAAAAGCTTCACTGGTAGCTAGAAACTTCTCAGGTTGGAATGAAGCAGGTTCTGGAACTGCTCAGGGCCATGAAGGATGGAGCGGAGCAGTGAGAGAACTGTGGTCCCCGCAGAAGGAGTTGGCACAGATGATCATGGCTGCCTACCCAGGACAGCACACAGGGATAGCCTCCTGGCATATGTCCCCCAAAGCTCTAGAGCTTACTCAGCCTAGGGACAGAGGGTGTGAGAGCATGGGCTATGAGGTCTGCTCTCTCCCAGCAGGATTCCTGCAGGCTTCTCCCTTTGCAAGGTGAGTATAGCAATGTCTATCCAGCTCAGCCAATGAATTGCAGATGTGTCTTGTCTTAGAATGGGGCAACCAATGCCCCATAACCTCATTGGAGGTGAAAGACGTATCTGATGGCAGGGTACTCTGATGCTGCATTGTGATTGTGTAGTTGATGGAAGCCATGACCGGCTCACCCTGGGTTGAGAAACAGCCTGGTATATTACACAATCAGTTAAGAAGTCCAAAGTCAGGGATTAGAGAGATGGCTCAGTAGTTAAAAGCCCTGGCAGCTGTTGCAGACCACCCTGGTTCAATTCCAAGCACCCATATGGTGGCTCACATCCATCTGTGACTCCAGTTCTCGGAGCTAAGTTTCCCTCTTCCAGCCTCTAAGGGCAACACACACACACACACACACACACACACACACACACACACACACACACACACACACGCTGCAGGCGCACATGCTGACAAAACATCCTCACCCTGGCCCTAGCTCTCTAACCCTGTCCCCAGCCCTCTCACCCTGTCCCCAGCTCTTTCCCCCTGTCCTCAGCTCTCCTGCCCCCAGTCCCCAGCTCTCTCACCAGGCCCCAGCTCTGTCACCCTTGTCTCTCTGTCAACCTTGTTTCTCTCAGGCTGTCTCTAGCTTCCCATGTCTTTGTATTTCTGCATGGCACCAGGTGCTTACTGAGTGTGGGGGCCAGCCACCATAGGCTAAGTCTGGGCAGGTCACCCAAGGGAAGTTCTTTACTTTCAACCATTACCACCTGGGACTCTGGCCATGCATGAATTAAAATGGAGGCTGGGGCCTCAATAGTTTACTCTGAGACAATGCCTGGCTGCAGGATGAACCACAAGCTGAGTTTCCCGACCCCCACCCAAGAACAGACCATTTAAAGGAAATGCCTGGCATTCTAAGCGCTGAAGATAGGATCACCTGGCAGCACACCTCACTAGGACACCCCTAGACAAATGTCAGCCAATCAGAGGTCCTGAACCTCAGAGACCCCCTCACCCCGACCTTTACTATTATAAAACCCTATTCTAATTGAGCTCGAGGCTCTCGGGTTGTTCTAATACGTTGGACACGGAGAGACCGAGTTTGTCAACTTGATTAAAATAAAGGCTCTTTGCTTTTACATATGGGACTCTTACTTTCCTTGTTGGCTTTTGTGGGGACCTTGCGGATTTGGGCATAACACTGTGCACCTACTAAAATGCCAGGTCGGGCACTTTCCAGCACTTGTTTCCATCCCATGATGCACCTGTACCATTAGCATCCCTTACTTTTCCAGATGAGAAAATTTAAGGCTCAAAGCTGAGTAGGCACTTACCTGGGTCTCTTTAGCAAACAAAACAGTGAATTGTGATGTGGACTCGGTTCCATCAGACTTAAATTTGGTGTTTTTGTAGTAAAAAAAATGTTTTCATATCCCTGTCTCTTTGTTGCTTATCCACCCACAGAACCACTAGAGCCCTCTCTCCTCACTTCTCACTGTCCTTGTCTGTCTATCTGCCTCACATTCTCCTTTAGCAGACTCTGAGCCAGACTGATCAGGTGTGACACCCAACTTTATTTCTGGACTACAGTGGCCCAGAGCAGGGTGTCAGCCACTCTGTGCCTTACTGTGTCCACTGAGAAATGTCAGAAGACAGCAGCACCTTAGGTATTTCCCTCACTTGAAAGATGAGTTCTTTGAGATTTTCATACCGTGCAATTTAATCACATTCACACCCTCCAGCCAGCTCCTCCTAGAACCACACCCCTTCTCTAACCATCCAAGTCTGTGCCCTCTTTCTGCTTTTTAAAAACCTTTCAAGTCCAGTTGGGGAAGCAACACCATCAGGTCAGCAGATGACTAAGTAGATTATTCTGTGCAAAGGATGCAATGCTTTCCCATCATGCTCTATGCTCTTTGGGTGTGGAATGAGAACCTGAGCTGCCCAGTAAGAACAAGGTCGTGGGTTCATAAAGTCTATAGTGATGTCTTGCCAAGCTCATGAGTGTGCAAAGGTCGGGTGTACTGCTAGTCCTCCCCCATGGGGCCAGAGGAGTTTGTGTGTGCCAATTTCTGGAAGTCTTGACTTTTATACTCAGAAACAGCTTGTCTCTATTTGACCTCCCCACTTCTGTTTTATCCACTCCCACCCAGATCAGGACTGTCAGTAACATAGGCTTGTTTACTGCTGCAAGCTATTGTTTGCTCATTTTAACAGAGAAAGAGGCAACAGTGTGAACACATTCACTACACAATGGGGTATTAGGGCCCTTGAGTCCTTATGAGATGCACAGGATGCAGGCTTATCATGATAAAGGAGACAGACCTTTCCTGCCAGACACCAGTTACATACTGGAAGCATCTCAGTCCTTGAGGTCAGAGGATGGAGAAAGGACAGAGATGCAGAGGAGAAAGGAAGGCAGGAGTAGGGGTGAGGGGATTGGGGAGTTGAAGGATGGAGAGAAAGGGAAACAGAGAACACCATGCCCCAAGGGGCAGAAAAGGGCATTCAAACAGAGAAAGGATAAAGGCAGAACAAGACAGGGAGAGAGTGAACACCTCAGTCAGTGAGACTCATGAGTCCATGGAGACATATCTCCTAACAGCTGTGTTCCTGTGTTATCAGATACCTGCTTTACTGTCTTCTCTACCTGTTCTGCATCCTCGTCTGGGTCCCAAGTCACAGTCACTTCTCTGTTTCTCTCGTCTGTGTTTATGGTTTTTCCAGAAGAGAGGTAAAGGAGAAAGATAACACACACACACACACACACACACACACACACACACACACACACACGTGCAGAGTGGGCCTTAAATCCAATTTTTAAAAATGTGCTTGGTTACCCCTTGACATTCGTGCCACTATTGGACCAGTGGGCATATCGGCGTATCTTGCAGGCAGTCATTACTGTACCTCACAGGGCTCATAGCTGGGTGACATTGATGGTTGCTCTTCTCCTCCAGTAGCACCCATAGCGCCTTCTAGCACTGTGAACATTAGTAAGTCTGGGTGAGGCTTCCAGATGAGTACCAGCTACATTGCTTCATGTTCTTCTGCACCATGAGAATGTGGTGTCTTCAGCAATACAGGTTTACCATCAAGTTGTGAAAGACAACCAATGGCATTGGAAATAGACTCTGATGTTTGGGGTGGGACAGTCTATGGGACCCATTGGGCCAGCTCGATGAGATGTAGCCTCTTGGTCTGAGGGTTTTAAGGGTGGCATATGATGCCTCTTTTGGTGTTGTCTTCCTCCTTATATGGCAATGCCCTAAATTCCTTTAATCTGTGTATATATTTTAGGACATCTCCACAGTAGTAGGATTGTAGTGGCTTTTCAAAAGTCCTTCAGTGTTAGTTATCCTTCCTCTCATTGCCCCTCTACTCTGTGCTGTCACCCCTTCCCAATTTAATCCTCTTGTTCTAATTCCCACTTACTTCTTATAGCACCATGTGCTATGTCCCCATCCCTGAAAGATCACCTACCTTGTCCCTTACCAGCTACTTAACCTCTGTGGTGTTCTAAACAAAACCCTCATACTGAAAGCGTAAAAGCCACATAGAAGAGAAAACATGCATTGTCTTTCTGGGCCTGTATTACCTTGCCTGGATGATCATTTCTAGATCCATATACTTACCTGATCATTTTGTAGTTTCATGTTTCTCTACAGCCAAATACTATTTTGTTGTAAATGAACCACATTTTCATTGTCCACTCATCGCTCGATGTGCATCTTGGCTATTTCTGACTTCCAGCTGTTATGAATAAAGAGTGAGTAGTGAGAGCCCAGTCTCTTCTTCCTCTTTTCTCACTGAGGCTATGAGATGCCTGGTTTTGATCTGCAACATACATTTGTTAAGATGTTCTGAACACCCTGGTTCAATCCTTGACATCTTCATCTCAATGAAAGACATTGGCCTGCACATACATTAAAATGATTTTTTAACAGTTACAAAACAAATCTGGAGGAGGAATTACATTTTCAAACAATATTGCTGATAGATTGGATATGACTATGCCAAAGAAAGAACATTGATTCATTTATGTTACCACATACAAACATTGACTCCTAATGCATCACAAACCAAAATGGAACTCCAAACTATAAAACTTCTAGAAGTGTCCAACATTTGCAGTTGTGTGTAGGGAAGGCATTCAGTTTTGTCACTGGTGGATAATCCATGAAAAAAATGGTAAATGAAACTTTACATATTAAAAAAAACCACTTTGACTGGTGTGGGACAATTGTCTCTATTCTGTCAATCATGTTTTAAATAAACGCTGATTGGCCAGGCAGGAAGTATAGGTGGGTCAACTGTGGGACTGTAACATGAAGGGGCCAAGCCTGCTTGTTTGTGTTTCTCTCCTGCCTGGTACCCCACTGCCATTTATCCCCAAAGAAAATCACACATAGGTCTCCATAAATTATAAGCTGATTGGCCCATTAGCTCTAGCCTCTCACTGGCTAATTCTCACATCTTAATTAACCCATTTTTCTGATCTATGTTAGCCATGTGGTTCAATACCTTTTTTCAGTGGGACAGATCACATCCTGCTGCTTCGGTGGTCTGGGCAGGAGTGGGAGGAATCAATTTCCTTTTTCCCAGAATTCTCTTGTTCTCATTACATTATTTCTACTTCCTGTCTGGTTTTCCCGCCTATATTTCCTGCCTAGCCAATCAGCGTTTATTTATAACATGATTGACAGAATACACACAATTCTCCTGCACCATGGGACCCTCACCCCTTATTCTCAAAGGGGCAAGAAAACATTTCCTAGCAGAATGTTTTCCCAGGAAGATAGTGGCCTTCCCCTCTCCCACCCAGGAGATTCTGAGCACAAGGTCACTTAGCTCAGCCCAGCCAGTCACCTGGTACAGGCTGATAAAGATGGCCTAACTCAAGAACAGTGGCCTTGCTCTAAAAACAAGGAAAAAGCTAACTTAACAGAATGGGAGGGAGCAAAAGTCCTTGTACCCGTGCCAAAGCATCTTCATAGATTCTCTTTGTAGTTATGCCTTTAAAAGCTTACCCCACAGAAGAGATACAACTCCTCTCTACCTTGTTGTAACGTGGATGGAGATGAGTTCCAAACATGTTTGCATTATGCTGATTAAACCTTGCTTATTACAGTCTGGGCCTCTCTGGTGGTCTCTCTCTGGGGGTTGTAATCTGGGCACAACATATGGTGCATTTGCCGGGAACCCCAGAGATTCCACCAGGATGAAGGAAGTCTGGAGGTTTATTAGCATCTACCAGTGAGAGTGCTCTTTGTCTTTTGTATCTTGTCTTTTTGTCTCTGTCATTTTGTCTTGTCTGTCTGACTATGGCTGCTTTGGTTTTGTACCGGTCGACCGATTTGGGATTTTAGTATTGACAGGTGTTCTCTGAAGTAGACGTGCTTGTACAGAGACCCTGGAGAAGCAAGGGATGCCTTGTCTTCCATTTTCAGACAGGGATGGGAATTCTCCCACTCCTGGGTCCTTTCCAGACAGGGGCCTTGCTGGCTCCGGGTCATTTTCAGACAGGGAGTTTTGCTCCCAGGTCATTAGACAGGGGCTGGCATTCTACCTACTGTCCCTGGGTCATTTGCAGCTACCTCAGAGACAGCTGTTTGGGTTTCTCCCACCATGGGAGAAAATGTGTCTTGTCCCAGGAATTTGTCAAAGTCCTTTTATGTTATGTTATGGCAATTGTTGCTTTGTTTTCTTCCTCTCAACTTCCATCCTTGAGACTCCTATGGAGCCCATTAGGGATGGAGAGGAGAGAGACAAAATCTTGGAGAGCATCCAAAAGGAACTGGGTGCAGAGAGGATAGGGAGTACATGCCTGTGACTTAAAATGTCTTTGGAGCCACTACATCAGGTACATGGTGATCCCCTGGAGTTCCAGAAAACTGTTGTCTCTTTATTATGTTTAAGACTGGACTGACAAGGACTAAAAAAAAAAAAAAAAAAAAAAAAAGACAAAACTCAAATGTAAAATGCAGATGATTTGACAGCAGCGCATCTAGGGTCTGTATCCCTAGCCTTGAGCCAGGTCTGATGGCAGAGAATACACTGGGTGCTGAGAGCTAAGCCTTGAGACTGCGGGAAATGCAATGTGGCAGAGGATCTGGGTGGGGGCTGAGGGACTCTGAGGCCAGGGAGCAAGGACACCTGAGATGGAGCGGGTGGCAAAGTCATCATGCACCCAGCTGAGGGCAGAGGAATGCCTCTTCAAAAGGCAGGCGGTGGAGCTAGTGACTGAGAGAGGCCAGCTGCAGAAGAGCAGGGCAGCCCCTCTCCCTTGTTCTCTCTCTGTATCTTGAGGGTCTTTGCCTTAGGCAGGAGAGAGGGACCTGCACACAGGTGACAGGAAATTGACCGCTTGCAATTAAGAAACTGCAAATGTAAAACAAAAAATCTGAGGTCATGGTCAAAAAAGTTAACAAAAAAATTTTTTTAAAAAAGCATTGACAGCTAAGGACACTGTCTGTGCCCACTGCTGCTGCCCCCTCTTTTCTTTTCTGAGCCAAGTTCTTCAGTATGATAACACTCAAGGTCTCTTCTACTGGCCAGCATTTTCCTGTCTTAACCCTTTCCTGTCCTGATACTGCTTATAAGAAGTTTTCAATTATACCAACCTGTAACTTTAAAAAATGTTAATTTTAAAGTAAATGTCAAAAGATACATTATGCTTAAAAATGCTTTTGTTTCCACAGGGGGAAAAATATGGGTTACAAATGCCTATCACCTTTAATTAAGATACATATTTCTGCTTTTGTTTTATGCAATGTTCTGCTAAATAAAATCACAAAAAAGACTTTGATAAAAATTTACATATTGTCTAAAAAGGTTTTTAATAGAGGTTTTTATATTGTCCAAAAAAAAAAACCAAAAAAGAGAGCCAGACTTAAAATTATAAAAGACCAAAAGATGTTTGCTATAATTTCTTGTACCTAAATGTTTAATGGTTAATTCTGGTTTAAAAAAGCTTTGTTTGTCTTGTTAAAGGGTCATGGTTATTTCTTAAAAAATTATATATGTTTATTTTGTTAAAAAATTAGTCTTTGGTAATTATAAGTTTTGTACTTATAATTTTTCTCTGAGCTCTGGTCATTATATTCTGGTTCGCAAAAATTTGGATGTCTTTTTGATATAGATAATGTTAAAAACCGTTTTATGCTGTTCTTTATTGATATGCAAGAATGTCAGTTACCGCCGGGAATAGCTGGGATTAGACTCCCAAAGGGAAAAAAAAACAGCTACAAAAAAACCACCAATGCCAGATAATAGTCATCAAAAGTGTCAACTATAATAAAGTAGGTTATAAAACATATATGCTTATAAAATGTTTCATAATGTTAATATTTAGATTTTAGCCTCATTGTCTTTGCTAAAATCATTAAAGGTTTAATCTAAAAAATATGGTATATAATTCTGGATGGTTAAAAATACAAGTTAATAATCAGTCATCCTCAGAGTATAAATACAGGGATAAGCCTTATTTAGTCCCCTATATATGTTTTAAAGCTTAAAACAAGTAATTTTTAATAATAAAGTCTGTCTAGCCGGGTGATGGTGGTGCACGCCTTTAATCCCAGCACTCGGGAGGCAGAGGCAGGCGGGTCTCTGTGAGTTTGAGACCAGCCTGGTCTACAGAGCTAGTTCCAGGACAGGCTCCAAAGCCACAGCGAAACCCTGTCTCGAAAAACCAAAAAAAAAAAAAAAATAAAGTCTGTCTAATCAGAGATACCTGGACAGCCCTATATACTTCAGAGATCTATAAAAAATGGCATTTAAAATAATGTTTAAAAAGCTTATATCAGACAGAGACTCTGAGATCCTAACAGTGACCCAAGGTCTCCAAAGAAAACTATGAGACACCATAATGTCTCCACCTGGATAACGACGATGCTGACCACTGGGCAAAATGCCCTGATGCTACGACCTGCTGTCAGGACCCAGCCCAGACTGTGGACAAACAGTAGGACCTTGGAGAATTGATTGCACCACTTTTGCCTAGAGAAAATAAGGTCAGTCTTTTCCATGTCCCTCTTCCACAGAAACTAATCACCTTATGGGTTTGGTAAAGCCTGCTGTTCTGATACTTCTGCCTCCAGTGCTATGGAGACCTGGGTATGACTGTATATTGACTGGTCTCTGTCATTTTTCTGTTTTGTCTATACTTAAATATAATTTATTTATCCTTCTAAGATCTCTGATTGTATTAATGGCTAGGCTAGTTATAATATCAATTTAAGAGCAAAAAGGATATCCAAATCCATACACAAAGCTATAGCCAGTTGTTAGCTCATTATATATAAAGGTCTAAGGGTATAAAAGTTCATAAATATTAAGAGTTTAAAAAGATAATTTAAGGTAGTATTAATAATAGAACAATGACTATATACTGTTTGGGTTACAAGTTCAGGATTTTCTGTTTTTGCTGAAACACAAAGGTATAAGTCTATTTTTCCCATTTTATAAATATCTGTTATTTGCTATTTCTATAATAAGGATTTTAATATGGGCCTAAAAGTTTCAAATTAACTTCTGTTCCTAGTTTAAATTTGTCTCAACAGGTTTTCCCTTGGTTGGTAGACACAAACAAACATTAATTGCTAACTACAACCTGCTCCAAATGACTGTGGACCGTGGATTTGCTAAAAAACTGATGTGGACCAGTCTAGCCAATATAAATGCTCCCTGGCTCTTCAACAAAGTCCACAAACCAAATGTTCCTAAAATTTTCTCTTTTTGACTAGCATTTCACCTTTGTTAACCCTTGACAATGACACCCCAAAGTCACCTGGAAGCAGTTAAAAGAATACATCATCCAATAATCCTGGTAAAAATGCTAAGTCAAAAGAAACATAAAAAGACTGTAATTTTAAGAGACAATTTGGCCAAAGTTAGCAAAACCAGCTCATGATTGAGTTGATTCTTAGGACCAAGAGGAGTGGGGAATGTGGGACCCTCATCACTAATTCTCAAAGGGGCAAGAAAACATTTCCTAGCAGAATGTTTTCCCAGGAAGATAGTGGCCTTCCCCTCTCCCACCCAGGAGATTCTGAGCACAAGGTCACTTAGCTCAGCCCAGCCAGTCACCTGGTATAGGCTGATAAAGATGGCCTAACTCAAGAACAGTGGCCTTGCTCTAAAAACAAGGAAAAAGCTAACTTAACAGAATGGGAGGGAGCAAAAGTCCTTGTACCTGTGCCAAAGCATCTTCAAAGATTTTCTTTGTAGTTATGCCTTTAAAAGCTTACCCCACAGAAGAGATACAACTCCTCTCTACCTTGTTGTAACACGGATGGAGATGAATTTCAAACATGTTTGCATTATGCTGATTAAACCTTGCTTATTACAGTCTGGGCCTCTCTAGTGGTCTCTCTCTGGGGGTCGTAATCTGGGCACAACACAACCAGACAGGAAGTAGAGGTGGGGTAATGAGAACAGGAGTATTCTGGGAAGCAGGAAGCTCCCTTCACACTCCTGCCCAGACTTCGAAGAAGCAACATGTGATTTGCCCCGCTGTGAAAGGTACTGAGCCACATGGCTAACATAGATCAGAATAATGGATTAATATAAGCTACAAGAGTTAATAAGAAGACTGAGCTAATGGGCCAATCAGTTTTATAACTTATGGAGATCTCTGTGTGATTTTCTTTGAGGTTTGCCGGCTGTGGGGTACCAGGCGGGACAGATACCCCAACGAGCAGGCCCTCATGTTACAGAATGGCAGCCCAACATGGATGACTGAATCTACTGAAAGCCTGAGAAAGCTTGGGAAAGAATAGAGTAAAGCATGTTTTCTTGGTAGCATCAGTTTCTTGGGTTTGCTCTGCTTGCTAGAGGCAAGCAAGCACTCTCATTTAAGAAAGGCTTCCTGACTCAGCTTTAGCTGCAAAACCCTGTAGCTCTTTAGGAGGTCCTGCCATGAAACACTTAAATAGTCTTGATAATAAGGTGATGTTATGCTTTTCGGTTTTTAGCCATATCAGGAAAAAAGCTGCACCATTTTAAAACGCCGTCTTTCAGGGCCGTCCTGCCAGGGCAAACTCTGACTCTTTCAGGCAGGCAGTCTGTGTGGTTTGCAAGCACACTGCTGCAGCTTGCTTGCTGGCAGGGACTTTAAAATGCTATAGAGTTGTGGTAATAAAAATGGCTATAGCCGGTAACTCTGCCATGATGCTGGAAAGCTAATGAATGGGCTGGATCCAGCTGTCAAAGCCATGGCTTTAATCCTCTCCATAAAGACTCATGTAGTCAGAAAAAGAGAGATATCAGTAAAGAGAGATTCAAAGATGAAGAAAACCTCTAAATGGTTTACAGTGTGTTAAAATATATGCAGGCTTAAAGGGAAAAAAGTTAAAGATCTTAAAAAAGAAAGAAAGAGAGTAGTTGGGTGTGGTAGTGAACACCTTTAATCCCAACACTTGGGAGGCAGAGGTAGATTGACCTCTGTGACTTCAAGGTATGGTAGCCCATGCCTTTAATTCCAATGCCTGGGAGGCAGAGACAGACAGATCTCTGTGAGTTCAAGGTGTTGTAGCACACACCTTTAATCCCAGCACTTGGGAGGCAGAGGCAAGTGGATCTCTGTGAGTTCAAGGACAGCCTCGTCTACAGAGGGAGTTCCAGGACAAAGATACGCAGAGAACCTGTCTCAAAAAGCCAAAAGTTAAAAGTAAAAATAAAAGAAATACAGGTTAAAGTAAAGCCACGTAAAGATGAAAAATACACAGAGAATCTTGATACTGTATGCTATTATGCTCTCTTTGAATTGTTTGGATGCTGAGGAAGGAGCAACAGCTGCTAAAAGATATTTGCTTATAAATGTTGCTGAACTAATCCAAGATAGGTATTTTGAAAATACCTTGACTTCAAAATTGAAGTCAAAAGGTATGTTACTTTGGAGAAGAGGATTTGCTTTTGTTTCCACAGAAAATGAGAGGCTGTGGATTCATTCTGAGTTAAGAAAAATTCAGTTTGATCAAGGAAGATCACCTGAGAAATCTCTGGTAGGAACAGATGACCCAGATGTCTGAATTCTACATCCAGAATGGATTCAAGACTGCTACCTGAGATGATCAAGCCTCACAGGATACTCCAGTCAGGACTTGATTATAACTCTAAATTTTCTTTAGGTCCCCATAAGGTTATCAGCACCCCCAACCAGCAGGAAGTAGCCTGGGAAACTTCGCCCACATTCCCCAAAAAATGGACTATGAATATTTTCCTTTGTTTAAAAAAAGGGGGGGGAGTGGTGCAGGAGAATTGTCTGTATTCTGTCAATCATGTTTTAAATAAACGCTGATTGGCCAGGCAGGAAGTATAGGTGGGTCAACCAGACAGGAAGTAGAGGTGGGGCGATGAGAACAGGAGAATGATACGAAGGAGGAAGCCCATTCCTCCCAGTCCAGCCCAGACCACCGAAGAGGCAACATATGACCTGCCCAGCTGAAAAAGGTACCGAGCCGTGTGGCTAGCATAGATAAGAATAATGGGTTAATATAAGCTACAAGAGCTAATAAGAAGACTGAGCTAATGGGCCAATCAGTTTATAACCTAATGTAGACTCTGTGTGATTTTCTTTGGGACTTGCCGGCTGAGGGGTACTGGGCGGGACAGAAACCCCAACAAGCTGGCCCTCATGTTACATTTGACCCCTTGAATGACATCATTTCTGTGTGCCGTGGCATACACCTTCAATTTCGTCATTTGGAAGTGGGGTTTGCTGTAATTTGAGATGTGTCCTGTAATTTGGAATGTTTGCTCCCATGCACATTTGTCAACTTACTGATTATTTAAAAAGAGGTTTAAGGAAGGGGCTGTAGCTCCCTTGGTAGAGTGCTTGTTCAGCATGTGTGAAGACCCAGGATCAATACCGAGCTCATCATAGACTTGGTGCTGGTGCCCACCTGTCATTCCAGCAGGTGGAGGCAGGAGGATCAGTTGAGGATTTGTTTATGACCATTTTTGGCTACAAAGCAAATTCGAGGCCAACATGGTATAAAAGAGACCTTTCATCTCAGAAACAAAGTCCAGCATTACTCATGTTTCTACCAACTTTCCTGCATCATCCAATGGCACCAAGTTTCTCATGATAGAATTGTTTAGAGCGGGCTACCAACTTATATGCCTTGATAAAACTATGCCTTCCAAACTCTTTGTTTAAAATGTAAGGATGTTTTTTGTAGGCTGTGAGTGTTGGACTAGAAGTCCAAACATCAGAGAGGAGTTGCTCCAGACACCACTCACACAGCCACAATTGATGCAAAAGCAAGAGGATTGTTATTCTGTCATGACAGGGCCCTTCAGGTTCAGGATATGAATGACATCTGATAGCTGTTACAGCCCATCTTTTAAAGCATCTCTGATGTTTGGACTTCTATGAGTAATATGTATTACTACTCATAATATTATTACTCATAATATATATATGTATGCAAATAATGTAAAAAATGGAACCAATCAGAGAAGAGGTCTCAAAAATCTAGTGGGAGATGGAAGAAAATTAGTTTACAATCAGGTAAGTGTGTACCCACCTGTGCAGTGGCAGAGAAGCTGGTACTCGAACTGTCCAAAGGGCTTCCATCAGTTCCTGCTCACCTTCCCCAGAAGCTGCATGGGGCAGGGTTCTCCACCCCTGCCTTCTGGTTGCTGCTGCTACTTTGATCATCCACCCAGCTGACCTCCATTGCCTGCTGCCATTTGCTCCTCCACTTGGTTCACCATGGCATCTCTTTGTGCCATTTGCATTTCTTTCTCAGCTGCCTCATTTGACAGGTTGGTTGTCTCACTCAGGGTTGTCAAATAGTAATGCAGAGCAGCTGGAAGTCCTATCCTGTTTCCCCTTCTCTTCAACAATGATCTCTGAGTTTTAGGTGCAGGACTGTGCTGTGGTTGTAGTGACTTTGTTCTGTTTTCTCCAGGGTATTGTTGTATTGATACCTCTGGCTTCAAGGCATTCAGAGATAATTTGGAAGTTAGCAGCCACAGCCTAAGGACTACCTAGTGACTTTCTAGATGTGTCATTGGATGATGCTAATCTGCAGTAAGAGAATTGCACAAATTTACACTTTCTCTGGTTTTTAGACATGGTCTCAATATGTAGCCCTGACTGTCCTGGAACTCACTTTGCAGCTCAGGTTGGGCTGGAATTCACTGAGATCCACCTGGCCTTGCCTTCTGCATGCTGAGATTTAAGGCATGTGCCCCAGCACTGGCTTCATACACTTTTATGTGCTTAATTAGTGCTACAGCTGTTTCCCTAAAGTCGCCACCATGAACATCAAATGTTTCATTGTTCTGAATTTCGGCTGTGGGTCTTCTGTCCCTAGACTTACGAATGGGAAACCCCAAAGCAAAGATACATACACATGACTTACATGACCATTTCCTTTGTGGCCAGTCTGCATACACTATTAAACATTTACAAAATGCTTTAATTATTTTTCTTCTTTTAAAAATTTTGTGTGTGTATGTGTGTGTGTTTTTTTCTCTCTCTGTGTGTGTGGTGGATGTGCTACTGCCTGTGTGCAGATATTAGTATTTTTCTCAGTTGTTCTTCATTTTATTAACTACTTTAATCAATTAATTAATTTAAGACTAGTCAATGAGATCTGTCTCTACCTTCTCCACCGGCAAAATCTTGAGGTTCTATATATATGCTCCATATTCATGCCTAATTTACATGGGTGCTGGAGATTCAAACTAGGTCCCTGTGCTTGTGAGGAAGGTACATTTCAGACTGAATTATTCACCCAGCTCCTCTTCAACTTTCCTTAACTTTTGTAGTATATAAAATAATGACTTCTTGCCGGGCGATGGTGGTGCACACCTTTAATCCCAGCACTCGGGAGGCAGAGGCAGGCAGATCTCTGTGAGTTCGAGACCAGCCTGGTCTACAGAGCTAGTTCCAGGACAGGCTCCAAAGCCACAGAGAAACCCTGTCTCGAAAAAACCAAAAAAAAAAATAATGACTTCTTATGACATTTTCATACTTTACTCCTCTACTACCCTGCTTCTCCCTCTGTAATGAGGACTAAACTTATGGTCTCATTTATGCCAGACTAGTGTGAGATCACTGAGTCCTCAGCCCCTCACTGTTGATTGCCAGAGTCCAGGTATGGTTGTTTGAATGAGAATAATTCCATAGCTTCATATGTTTGAATGCTTGGTCTTCAGTTTGTGGCACTGTTTGGGAAGGATTAGGAGGTGTGGCCTTTATAGGAAGTGTGTTGTGGAGGTGAGCTTTGAAATCTCAAAAGTCCCCTCATTCCCAGTTAGCTCTTCTTCTCTCTGCCTCATACTTGTGGATTAGGATGGTGCCTCTTCATAGCAATAGAAAAGTAACTAAGGCACCAGGCAACTGCTCTACCACTTGGTGCATTGCCCACTCTTTTAAGGATTTATTTGGACATAGGGTCTTGCTAAGTTACTTAGGCAATGGTTGATGCTGAATCTCAGCTTTCCTAATGCAGAGATGAGAAGCGAGGGTGGCCATGCTGCTCCTTAGACCTCCCTTTCTTAATAAGACTTCTCTTCTCTTTACTGGAGAGATGGAGTGAGAGAGGGGAAGCTGCATCCTTCTTGTGAAGTTCAGCTGATGCCTGTCTGATGTTGGCAGCAGAGTTATAGTTCAGTGATTCAGGAAGGAGAAAGGTTAGGAAACCATGGTGATTTCAGGCTTTGCATCTGTACTTTTCTGACCTTGGCAAAGTGCCACAATAGACTTTAATAACCCTGGGACCTTTGTCCTGCCAAGCGGGGTGATCTGGCACTGAACTTGAGTCGTTATTCTAATGCAGGATTCCCAGTGGGAGCCATGAAGTGCATTTCATACAGTAGCTGTCATAATCTTCACATTTTGGGGGAGATATATTGCCTTGACTTACTAATAGAAGTACATAAGTGTTAAGAACCTCTTTTGTAGGCCACACAGTGGATTAGAACATCAGCCTGGGATACAGAGGGAGACCTTGTTTAAGACAAACAAACAAAGAGACCAACATCCAAATGTATTTGATGTGGGACTCCCTACTGTATGTTGTGAATATCATTGGTTAATAAAGGACTGTCTTGGGCCTTCGCAAGGCAGAATAGAAGTATGCAGGGTAAAATAAACTGAATGCTAGGAGAAAGAAGATGCAGTCAAAAGAAGTCATGTAGCTGATGCTAGAGACAGACATGAAAGAACCTAGCCAGTAAGCCATAGTCACATGGCAATGCACAGATTAATGTGGTTTGATGGAACGAGATCCCCTGAAAGTTCTCCAAGAACCCTAAAACCACTTAGGCCAACAAACAACAGGAAACAGTTTGGAGCAAGCACCACCCAGATTCTCAAAATGATTGTTTATAAATGCTTTTTTTTTTCATTTAAAAGGGGTTGGGTATAAATAGTTTATGGTCACAGTTAATTTCTTTTTTAAAAAAGGGTGATATGATATAGAGATGTATACTCGGCATTAGTATGGATCTTAGACTATTGATACAAATTTAGGGCTGATTTTGTTAGACTGTGTATATTTATTTCTGCTCTTATTTAAGTTATTGTGTTTGTGCAGCTCACTTAAAATTAAATGTATAATTTAAAATTATAGATTAATAGATATTTATAATAGTCAAACCTGTAGTCATGTTAGTTATGTTTTCTAGATATACAATATATATTTCAGTTAGATAATCTTCAACACTTCAAAGACCAAAAGAATATACCACTTAAAATATTTTAAGAACTTAGACTTTTCTCAACAGTAAGACATTTCTGATTCCGGCAGCACAAACTACTTCAATGAGGTTATTAGTCATTGAAGAAACTCATTATGGAATTTGCCTTCAACATGACAAGGCTAGCCATTTGGGAAAGAAACTACTCTTGCCTCAACTGTTTGATGGTATGCTGTATGAACTGGACACGCAGGACCCACAGAAAAATGACTGCTGAACTTGCTTAAAAAAAGGTGAGACATTCCTTCAGGGTTTCTGCTTCTGAAAGAATCTGCCAGACAGTTGGCAGGACACAGAATAAAGTGACTGACAAACTGCCAATATAGGCAATATAGTCTATCAAATTTTCTGCTTCATGGAAAAGGCTACCAGATATTATGGGCCTGTAGGCTAAAGATGGATACCCAAACCTTGCAGAAGAACTTTGGATGACTGTCAGGCATCAAGAAGTTTCTGTAAATTCTAGAGTTTTAGAAGTTGCTTACAATGCATTTTATGATTACTTAGACAATATTATATCCTTCAGGGAACTCTGAAGAAGTTGAAGGCAGATAGTTATAGTTTTTCTTAGTTATGATAAAAGATAAATTAGATATGAAACTTTGCAGTTACAAATAGACTAAACATTGTAGGTGTGATTCTTTCTTGATACATGTTTTGTTATGTGTAATTTTATTATGTTAAAGTTAAAAACCTTCCTTTGTATTTAGACAGAAAAAGATAATGACGTTGGACTCTCCTGTGTATAATGTGAATATTAGTAATTAAACTGTTTTGGCCTATGACATGGAAGAATAAAGCTAGGTAGAGAAAATGAACTGAATGCAGGGAGAAAGAAGGCAGAATCAGGGAGATGCCATGCAGCTGCCAAAGAAAAAAGATGGCAGAAACTTTCCAGTAGGACACAGCATCACAGTAATAAACAGATTAATAGAGATGGGTTGATTTAAGATGTAAGAGCTAGCTAGGAATATGTATTGGTCAAACAGTGCTGTAGTTAGTGTAGTTTCTGTGTGGTTATTCCAGTCTGTGTGGGTAGGAAATGAATGAGCAGTCTCCATTTCCCTAAAAAAAATTGCTTTACAAGACTGGCCGTAGTGTGATTTTATGGGCTCATTTTTTCCACTGATGTTCCTCCCTCTCAAATGACCTGAGCTTGTATTAAGTTGACATTAAAGCTACCCATCAGAGCTACCTAGAGGTTCCAGAGGCTCCTTTGCCAGGTTTCAGGCTCTCTCCTGCTGGCTCCCAATCTCCCCACTCTTGCATCTCTTGCTTCTCCTTCTATTTCTCTCAGGTTTGGCCATCACCAGCCAGAGGTACCATGGGGACTCTCAAGAAATCTCATCTGCAGCTCATCGGAGACTTGGGTCAGTAACTGCAGAGTCACACAGAGACACACACAAGACCATGCAAAAATTTTGTCTTTCTTAAATGTGAATACATTTACACATGAATCTAAGATCATACAGATAGGCCTCCACAATGTAAGAATATACATGCAAACGGACCCCCCAGATATGCAAGAGTAGGTTAGAAAGCACTTCTAGACTCTAACACAGAAACATAGAACTGCATTTTCATATTAGAAATGACTTTTTCTATATAAAGCACACAGTAAACATGCACAGGTGATGGGGGAGAGTCTTCTGTTTTGTGTTAATTTCATTGGTTAAATAAAGAAACTGCGTTGGCCCTTTGATAGGACAGAAAATTAGGTAGGCGGAGTAAACAGAACAGAATTCTGGGAGAAAGAGGCCGAGTCAGTCAGTCGCCATGATTCTCCCACTCCAGACAGACACAGGTTAAGATCTTTCCTGGTAAGCCAGCTCGTGGTGCTACACAGAATATTAGAAATGGGTTAGATCAATATGTGAGAGCTAGCCAATAAGAGGTTATAACTAATGGGCCAGGCAGTGTTTAAAAGAATACAGTTTCCTTGAAATTATTTTGGGTATAAAGCTAGCCGGGTGGCAGGACGCAGCCCCGCTGCTCCTCACTACACACAGGTCCATGTCCGAGAAAATAAACAGACATAACTGAGCTGGCATATGTATACTCACCCTCAGAAATTGAGGCACATTACTCCCTATGACATTTTGTCTTGTGGATCTCAATCATGGTGTTCTTGCCAACATCTAGGGTGGAGGTAAGAAGATAGGGAGTGAGCAGGTCACCAACAGCCCAATCAGGAAGTATGGTACTCACACTCCTGGACAGTGAGGAGATAGGAGGTGGGAACAACTAAAGTTGCTCAACTGGGTGAAGATTCAGGTCCATCATAAAAGTCCAGCTGGAGTGTGCAGTGAAGTGGACGGTGTTCAGACCAGGACCATGGAGCCCAGTGTCCTGCTCCTCCTTGCTCTCTTTGTGGGCTCACTTTGTAGGAAGTGCATTTGAGTCACTCAGAATATCTACTGTATGGCTACACAAAAGCAGGTTTCTGAATAAATCACTGCATGGTTTGTTAAAGAACAAAGCTTACAGAACTGGAAAAGGGGGAGGGCAGAATTTCTCTTTCAGGCATCACAGCCAGTGTGGTCATTGATGCCTTGAATAAATGATAATTCCTGTTTGGGCACCATTAAGCTAATGATGCTAAAACCCTAATATCAGCCTCTGGAGCAAACCCATCTCAGGGATTTGGGATGATATACTATTCAGTGGCAAGGAATTTTGAAATGGCACATTTGAGTCTTAAGGATAAATTAAAAATAAAATAAAAAAGGGTGAGTTAGGGTTATATCCACAGTCACCATATTTGTGTTTTTTTTAATTTTTTAATGTGGTTGTCTGTAAACAATCTGCCATGAATAGATTTTTGCATGAAAACACCACCACATAATTTTCTCAGGCCTATGAAAAGATCCATCAACTGGTTTATGAAAGGGTTCTGACACTGTTGTGGTATGGGGAGAGGGCATGTTTGTGGTTTTTACAGGATGAAAATAAATCTCAATTGGTATGGTGTGTGGAGCAGAGATATACCGATCCTGATGTTGCTGCTGAGAATCCAGAAAAGCCAGAGTGAGACCCATTGGGCCTATGTTCCTTATCCACCAATTTTACATTCTGTTGTTTGGTAAGGAAATGAAATTGTGGTGACAGTCAATGATACACATCTGTTAGACTGACCTGCTGCACAAGAGTTCCTGATTACTTGAAAATTTTCTCATGTTGGGTATGGTAAAGGAGTTCCTGTATGTTTTGCAAAGAATATTGCTTTGAAGGGATGTCTTGGAGTGTTTCTAAAATTAATGATGGGAAATGATAAACAAAATACTTATTATACAAAGTTACTGCTTCCTCAAGGTAATTGGGTAAATGATACTTTACCCCCTCAGTGATTTCTTCCATGCACAGAGGAACTGAGAGAGTCTAACAGAACTGTGTTGTGGAGAGGATGTACTGGTATTATCCCATTAAAATACAATATCACAGGGACTTCACAGTACACTCTTGACTGCTCTGGAAATCACGAAGACTATATTGACTCTTATCCTTTGTCTACAGCAGAATCCTGGGACCAAGGACTGTCAGCTGGAATTTGGTATTCCAGAACAGAATTTCCACAGACTTATGCTTGGAAAATGGCTGCTGCCATGGGAAAAGTGACTGGACAATTCTGTTCTTCTGGTTGCCCCTGAAAGGAACTGTTTTGGTTTATGTAAAAATGACTTATGTCCTTTTGATGGGGGAGATAAAACTCTTTCCTTGTTTTTTGTTTAATTTGTCATATCCTGATTATATATTAACTAATTTTATTTCTCAAGCGGATGATCATACCTGCCTATGTTAAAACAACCTTCTTTTGTGATATTGCCTGTGCATGCAAAACAGCCATGGATTGTGACAAAGGGTTGCAAGTAACTGAAGAAATCAAGAAAGCTGTAAGTAGACAGACACGTGTTGCTGGATTAGTGACAGCAGGAACTTCAGCTCTTGTTGTTATGCTTGCTACTACTGCGCTTGCTTCAGTGGCTTTGTCTCAGCCTATTCAAAATGCGGGGTTTGTTAATCAATTATCTAAGAATGTTTCTATGGCATTGGAGACACAAGCAGATACAGATGTAAAAATGGAACATACATTAAATGCTTGTATGATGTGCTACAATGTTTGGGAGATGAGCTCCAGAGCGTAAAACCAGAGCATAGTTGAAATGAAGTGTCCTGCTAATTATGAATGAATATGTGTTACAGCTTCGTGTATAATGATAGTATTATCTGTTGGGAGAGAGTTACAGTACATCTCTAGGGAATCTGGCATGATTCTATTGAATACTTAGATTTGGCTAAATTACATCAAGAAATTTTGTATATGAAATAGGCTAAATTGGATTTTGATGCAGCAAAAGCAGCTGAAAATATTTTTGGAACATTTTTAAATGACTGTTCTATCATGGTCAGCATTTAACTCACTTCTTAGTAGTATTACAATCATTGGGGCTTGTGGTTTTTTTTTTGGCAAAATTTGAATACCTATAGTTTTTGAGGTGATTATGAACTCACTGTAAAAATGGGCTTGAAACATCATGGAGTAAAACTCTACACATATCCCTAAAAACTTGTTGCCAGAGACTTGCAGTCAGAGATGGGTGAGTTTTCTTTGCCTCCTTTCAACTTAAGACAGAACATTGGGATTCATGCTCCCATGATGGGTAAGATTGGAGAAAAGAACCACCAAGGCAGATGGAGTCTTCCAAGGGACTCTGAGGGTTCTTTAAAAAATAAATTAAAAAGGAGGAATGTGTGAGAGCCCAGTGTGACTCAGTCTCCATCTGGGGTCACTTCTAACATAAAGAAGTCATTTGAGTTCAAGCTTGCCTGCTCTGCTTTTTCCAGGAACCGTGAGGGCTGTGAGTAACGCCTGTGTTAAACCATAGAAAGAGCACTTTTGCCCAGATGGAAGAGCACATTTTTCTGCTAAGATTTTGGCTGGTGTATGCCAGCTGGAGGCACGCCTCGTTAAAAATTAGGAGCTCTTAGCTGGATGAGATAATGTACCTGCTTGAGCCTCCTCCCAAGGACACTGTAGGGAAGTCATTAGCTGACGATACTGCCCTTCGTTCTGCCTTTTCCTGTCATTAGTACCTGTGCTGGTAAGAAATAGACTCGGGGCTGTTTAGTACTTCCCTTCAGTCCTCCCTGTCTATCCTATGTTTCTGTCTTCATGTCTCTTAAGTCTCAGTGGACTCTCCCAGGTTGCCCCAGCTAATTTCTATCAGAGTGGGTGCTGACAGTTGTTGGCCACTCCCTCGTCTCAGAGAGTTATTTCCAATCCCCATGAGCAGCGTTCACTCTGCAGGTTAAGAAGTTTATTACTTGTCTTTTTGGGGATAGGGTCTCATTAGCCCAAGCTGCCCAGCACTCACTATGTAGCCACCATGCCTAGGCTATGCCTTGCTGATGATCAGACCCAGGACATCATGTGTGCTAAGCAGTCGCTCTCTCAACTGAGCCGTGTCCCTAGCTCAATATCAGTGTATTGTCACTATCCCTGTCTCGTTGTTTATCCACCCACGGAACCCATAGAACGCTCTCTCCTCACCTCTCACTGTCCTTTGTCTGTCTGTCTGTCTGTCTGTCTGCCTCACATTCTCCTTTAGCAGGCTCTGAACCAGACTGATCAGGTGTGACACCCGACTTTACTTCTGGACTACAGTGGCCCAGAACAGGGTGTCAGCCACTCTGTGCTTTACTGTGTCCACTGAGAAATGTCAGAAGACAGCAGCACCTTAGGTATTTTCCTCACTTGAAAGATGAGTTCTTTGAGATTTTCATTCTGTACAATTTGATCACATTCACATCCCCGAGCCAGCTCCTCCTAGAACCAAGGCCCTTCTCTAACCACCCAAGTCTATGTCCTCTTTCTGCTTTTTAAAAACCTTTCAAGTCCGGTTGGGGCAGCAACACCATCAGGTCAGTAAATGACTAAGTAGATTATTCTGTGCAAAGGATGAGATGCTTTCCCATCATGCTCTCTGGGCATGGAATGAGAACCTGCCCTGCCCAGTAAGAGGAAGATCGTGGGTTCATAAAAGTTCATGGTGGCATCTTGCCAGCTCATGAGTGTGTAAAGGTCTAGTGTACTTCTGGTCCTTCCCCATGGGGCCAGAGGAGTTTGTGTGTGCCAGTTTCTGGAAGCACTGACTTTTAGACTCAGACACAACATACCTCTCTCTTTAGCCTTGTATTCTCCAGCCACACCCTAATCAGGACTGTCAGGAACAGGTTTGTTTACCACAGCAAGCTGCTGTTTGCTCATTTGAATAGAGAAAGTGTGAACACATTGGCCACACAACCAGGAGTTAGGGCCCAAGTCCCACTAAGAAGGACAGGATGCAGGCTTATCTTGATGAAGGAGACAGACCACTTCCTGCTAGTCCACAGTTACACATTAGAAGCAGCTCAGTTCCTTGAGGTCAGAGGACTGAGGAAGGGCATAGATGCAGAGGAGAGAAGAAAGGTGGGGCTTTGGTGGGAGGAGGATGGAGAGAAAAAATCAGAGAACACCATGCCCCAAGGAGTAGAAAAAGGCACTCAGACAGGGAAGGATAAAGGCAGAACAAGACAGGGAGAGAGTGAACACCTCAGTCAGAGAGATGCAGGAGTCCATGGAGACATGTCTCCTAACAGCTGTGTTCCTGTGTTATCAGATCCCTGCTTTACTGTCTTCTCTACCTGTTCTGCATCCTCCTCTGGATCACAAGTCACAGTCGGAACATCTCTCTGTTTCTCTTGTCTGTATCTATGGTTTTTCCAGAAGAGAGGTAAAGGAGAAAGATACCACACACACACACACACACACACACACACACACGCATGCACGTGCACACTGACATGCACAAAATCAAACAAACACGCACACAGATGTGTGTACACACACACACACATGCATGCACGTGCACACTGACATGCACAAAATCAAACAAACATGCACACAGATGTACGCACACATAGAGAGACACACACATGCATATGTGCAGATTTGGCCTAAATCCAATTTTTAAAAATGTGCTTGACATTCGTGCCACTATTGTGCCAGTGGGCATCTCTTGCAGGCAGTCATTACTGTACCTCACAGGGCTCATAGCTGGGTGAGACTGATGATTGCTCCTCTATTCCAGTAGCACGCACAGCACCTTCTAGCACTGTGAACACTAGTAAGTCTGGGTGAGGCTTCTGGATGAGTACCAGCTACATTGCTCCATGTTCTTCTGCACCGTGAGAATGTGGTGTCTTCAGCAATATGGGTTTACCATCAAGTTGTGAAAGGCAACCAATGGCATTGGAAAAAGACTCTGATGTTTGGGGTGGGACAGTCTATGGGACCCATTAGGCCAGGGCAAGAAGATGTAGCCTCTTCTTGATCTGGTGGTTTTAAGGGTGGCATATGATGCCTGTTTGGGTGTTGTCTTCCTCCTTATATAGAAATGCCCTAAATTCCTTTAATCTGTGTATATATTTTAGGATACCTCCACAGTACTAGGATTGTAGTGGCTTTTCAAAAGGCTTTCAGTGTTAGTTATCCTTCCTCTCATTCCCCTCTACTCTGTGCTGTGACTCCTTCCGCATTTAATCCTCTTGTTCTAATTCCCACTTACTTCTTATAGTGTTGTGATGGGAGCAGCGGGCTATGTTCCCTGGTGCCCGGCCGCCCGCATGGCTAGCTTTACCCGAAATAATTACATGGAAACTGTATTCTTTTAAACATTGCTTGGCTCATTATATCTAGCCTCTTCTCGGCTAACTCTCGCACCTGGACTAGCCCATTTCTAATAATCTGTGTAGCCCACGAGGTGGCTTACCAGAGAAGATCTTAACCTGCGTCTGTCTGGAGTGGGAGAATCATGGCGACTCCCTGACTCAGCTTCTTTCTCCCAGCATTCTGTTCTGTTTTCTCCGCCTAACTAAATTCTACCCTATCAGAGGCCAAGCAGTTTCTTTATTACTTAACCAATGAAACAACAGATAGAAAGATGACCCCCTCCTCCATCATTATGGCACCATGTGCTATGTCCCCATCCCTGAAAGATCCCCCACTCCGTCCCTTACCAAAGCTACTTAACCTCTGTGGTGTTCTAAACAAAACACCCATATTGAAAATGTAAAAGCCACATAGAAGAGAAAACATGCAATGTCTTTCTGGGCCTGCATTACCTTGCCTGGATGATCACTTCTGGATCCATATAATTATCTGAATATTTCATAATTTTATTCTTCTCTAGAGCCAAATATTATTCCGTTGTAAATGAACTACATTTTCCTTATCCACTCATCACTCAATGGGTATCTTGGCTATTTCCCATTGCTGAATGCTATGCATGAAACAGCAACGGACATGATGAGCAAGTATCTCTGTAGTAAGATGCTGTGTCCTGGGGACATGCCCAAGAGTGGTGGAGCTGGAGTCTTGCAGCAGATCTACTTTCAGCTTGTTGAGGAATCTCCACAATGATTCCCATAGTGGCTGTACCAGTTTACACTCCCATCATCCGTGAGTAGTCTACATCATGTCCTGAATCCTTGCCATCATCTGCTCTCATCTGCTTTATTAATCTCGACAATTCTGGCTGGAGTCAGATGAAACCTCAAAGTCGTGTCTTCTCCCTCCTCCTCTTTTTCCTCCACTTCTTCTAAAGGAGATTATCTTGAAGCAGCTGTCTGGTCTTCCTGCTCTTACAATGTTTCTGTGATGTTCCTGGAACCTCAGGGAATATGTGTGGTTGTTTTGTAAGTTTATTTACTGGGGACAGGCAGCCCACAGTGAGCTGACCTCTACATTTGACTAGTTTTGTCTTTCTGTAATATTTTCAGATTATTGCAAAAAGGAGCTTCTTTGATGAGGGGTGAGAGATGCACTTATGAATGGAGAAGTCTGGTTTTTAAAAGCTTCAATTGTATGTGTATGAATGTTGCGTGCATGTACGTCTCTGTGACCATGTATGCCACTAGGACTGGAGGTAGAAGCAGTTCTGAGACACAGAGTAAGTGCTGGGAATTAAATGCAGGTCTTTGGGAGATCAGCAAGTGCTCTTCACTTCTGAGCTTTCTTTCTAACTCTATCTCTGCACGAAGTTTACAATATGTATGGAAGTGAAATGTATGAACTGAATAGCCTGAGAATCCAGGATGTTCTCTTCTATAGTAGGGTTCTCATGTGTCATGTGGACTGATACAACATCACTACAATGCCAATTGTGATACATTAAATGTGTATACTATGATCCCCAAAGCAATAATGAAAAGAACAAGCACCTAGTAAGCCAAATAGAACCACAAAGACATCTATTAAGTTGGAAATTTTTACTTTGTACCTTAAAGGAGTAACAATGCTGACAGATCAATGGTTAGTAGACTAGGTTACAAAATAGAATAATGAGAAATATGTAAGCCAAAGTAAGACAGGGTAAGAGGAAGGGGCAGGAAGGAACATAAGGGACAAATTATTTGCTTTTAGACTTATACCTTGAGAGCACCGGCGTGCAGGCCCAGGCGGGGCGGCAGAGCACCGGTGCGCAGGCGGTGGCAGACTGAGAGCAGATCGCCCCACTCCAATTAAAGCAAAGAGGTAGGCCTTTGGTTGGTGAGATCCCTAGCAAGGAAGGAGCCGGGTCTTGTTCCTGAAGACCCTTCTGAGGGGCGAGAGGGAACTTGGCCCCTGGCAGGAGCCAGGAAACAGAGCGACAGCATTTTGTAAGAGGAGCCCCTGGCCAACAGGAAAACCTGATCCGGTTTTAAAAGACCCATTAGATAGCTTTGATAGGAGGAGATGGGCAGGTGCCAAGGCAAGAATTCACCCAATAATCTGAAAAACAACATGAAAACACCAGAACCCAATGATCTTACAACAGAAGGACTTGAACACCCTAATACGGAAGAAGTGGAAAAAATTGACTTTATGAAAGCAATAGAGTCCATTAAACAACATGTAAAAAATGCCCTTATAGAAATGGATATAACCAAAAGTTTGAAGAAATGAGTAAATATGTACATGATACCCTGGGAAACCAAGAAAAAACGATCAAACAGGTAATGGAAACAGTTCAAGAATTGAAAACTGAAAGGGAAGCAAGGAAGAAAACACAAACTGAGCACCAGCTGTATATGGAAAATCCAGGTCAACGAGCAGAGCCTACAGAAACAAGCATAATCAATAGAATACAAGAAATAGAAGAAAGAATCTCAGATTCTGAGGACACCATAGAGAAAATAAACGCACTGATCAAAGAAAACAGCAAAGCCAACAAATTCTCATCACAAAACATGCAGGAAATATGGGACACAATAAAAAGACCAAACATAAGAATAATAGGAATAGAAGAAGGAGAAGAGTCACAGCTCAAAGGCCCAGAAAATATTTTTTAACAAAATTATGGAAGAAAACTTTCCCAACATAAAGAAAGATATTCCTTTGAATATTCAAGAAGCATACAGAACACCAAACAGACTGGACCAAAGAAAAACATCCCCTCGCCATATAATAATCAAAACACAGAATATACAGGTTAAAGAAAGAATATTAAGAGCTGCAAAGGAAAAAGGCCAGGTAACTTATAAAGGTAAACCAATCAGACTTACACCTGACTTCTCTATGGAAACCATGAAAGCCAGAAGGTCCTGGATAGAGGTACTGCAGAAGCTAAGAGACTATGGATGCAAACCTAAACTACTATACCCAGCCAAGCTATCGTTCACTATCAATGGAGAAAACAAGACATTCCAGGATAAGAACAAATTTAAACAATACGTAGCCACAAATCCAGCCCTACAGAAGGTAATAGAAGGAAAATCGCAACCCAAGGAATCCAACATTGCCAACACTGCCTACAACAACTCAGGCATCTAGCAACCCTTCACCAGCACAACTCAAAGAAGGGAGACACACAAACTCTAATACCAAAAACAGTAAGAATAACTGGAGTAAATAACCACTGGTCATTAATATCACTTAATATTAACGGTCTCAATTCACCTATAAAAAGGCACAGACTAAGAGATTGGATACGAAAACAGGATCCAACATTCTGCTGTTTGCAAGAAATACATCTCAACCACAAAGACAGGCATCTACTCAGAGTAAAGGGTTGGGAAAAGGTGTTTCAAGCAAATGGTCCTAAGAAAAAAGCAGGTGTGGCCATATTAATTTCTAACAAAACTGACTTCAAACTAAAATCAATCAGAAGAGATCGAGATGGACACTTTATACTTATAACAGGAACAATTCATCAGGATGACATATCAATCCTGAATATCTACGCCCCTAATACAAAAGCACCCACTTATCTAAAAGAAATATTACTAGAACTGAAGGCAGACATTAAATCACACACACTAGTAGTAGGAGACTTCAATACACCTCTCTCTCCAATGGACAGGTCAATCAGACAGAAACCTAATAGAGAATTAAGAGAATTATTGGAGGTAATGAAGCAATTGGACTTAACAGACATCTATAGATCATTCCACCCAAATAGGAAAGAATATACCTTCTTCTCTGCAGCTCATGGAACCTTCTCGAAAACTGACCACATACTCGGAAACAAAGGAAACCTCCACAGATATAAAAAAAATCAGTGTCCACCTGTGTCTTATCAGATCACCACGGATTAAAGTTAGAAGGCAACAACAATACTACCCCTAGACTTATACCTTTTGTATAAGGGGGAGCAGGGTACATCCCGCAGTCTCGCTAGCTTGACCCCCGAAATAACCACACAGAGATTAAATTACTGCCTGGCCCATTATATCTAGCCTCTCATTAGCTAACTCTCACATCTTGATTAACCCATTTCTATTAATCTGTGTTCACCATGAGGTCGTGGCTTACCGGCATGAGTCTAACTAGCATCCGTCTTGGGCAGGAGAAGCATTGCATTTGCCACACTGCCTTCTTCCTCCCAGCATTCTGTTCTGTCTACTCTGCCCACTTAAGGGCTGCCCTATCAAAAGGCCAAGTCACTCTCTTTATTCAACCAATGAAAGCACACAAACAGAAAAACCTCCTACACCAATACCCAACAATGTCTGAAATCATGATACAAACTAAAATGTTAGATTGTAGATACAAGCAATTCCAATGGATCTATTTTTTGGGTGTTCTGTAGTCAGTGGGATGTCCAAAGAAGGTGAGTCATTCCAGAATGCAATTTAGGCTCTTCAGCAGAAAGCAGGTCCAGTCTATGATGGACTGAATGTCAAACTGCTCTTCCAAAACGTATTTATTGATTGTAACACAAAGGTTGTTTTATGCATAAAACAAATCCTTATACCAATACCCTTTTGATGTATTCTGTGTGTTTGCTGAAGGAAACCATCAGACTCTTGAAATTTTAGTCCTTATTGGGTACGGTACCCAATAATTCAGGATTTTCCTGGTGTACCAAGATGGTCTTGTCACCAAAGTATGCAACATATGGAAAACTCCCTCAGAAAAACAGCTCTATAAATCACAGAAAACAATCACTGTTCCTGATTATGATTTTATCAAGCTCTAAGGACTTCCAACTATTAGATTCTATTGTTACTAGGTACAATGAAAAACAACTGTTACATTCTAATGTTTAGATGCAATGACTCTACTAGATTCCCAAACTACTGCTGATTATAACTACACCAGAGACCCAATAAGTTCTACAGTGAACAATGGAGAAAACGCATCCCTCTGCTGGGAGATGCCTATAGGACTCTGCAGAAGACACTGCTTCCTGCTGGCTATAGTATGTTCTGGAGTTGTCACCTTTGTTGTCAGTCTTCTCCTAGGGAGTCATGCACATTTGTTTAAATGAATACAGTTTCCATGTAATTATTTTGGGTGTTAAGCTAGCCAGGTGCCAGGAACACAGCCCTCTTCTCATTACAAGAGAGGTGTCTTTCTTGTAAACAACAGAATGTTGGATCCTTTTTTTCGCATCCATTCTCTTAACCTGTGCCTTTTTATAGGTGAATTGAGTCTATTCTTATTAAGTGATATTAATGACCACTGGTTGTTAACTCCAGTTATTTTTTTTGGTGCTAATGTTTGTGTGTTTCCCTTCTTTGAGTTGTGCTGGTGGAGGGTTATTAGATGTCTGTGTTATTAAGGGTGTTGTTGGCTTCCTTGGTTTGTGGTTCTGCTTCTAATACTTTCTGTAAGGCTGGGTTTGTGGTGACGTATTGTTTAAATCTGTTTTTGTCCTGGAATATCTTGTTTTCTCCATCGATGGTGAAAGAAAGCTTTGCTGGGTATAGTAGTCTGGGCTTGCATCCATGGTCTCTTAGTGTCTGCAGCACATCTATCCATGACCTTCTGGATTTCATGGTTTCCATGGAGAAGTCAGGTGTAATTCTGATTGGTTTACCTTTATATGTTACTTGAACATTTTATTTGCAGCTCTTAATATTCTTTCTTTATTCTGTATGTTTTGTGTTTTGATTATTATATGGCTAGGAGATGGTTTTTTTTTGGTCCAGTCTATTTGGTGTTCTGTATGCTTCTTGTACCTCCATAGGAATATCCTTCTTTAGGTTGGGAAAGTTTTCTTCTATAATTTTGTTGAATATATTTTCTGGACCTTTGAGCTGTAATTCATCTCCTTCTTCTGCCCCTATTATTCTTAGGTTTGGTCTTTTCATGGTGTCCCAGATTTCCTGGATGTTTTGTGTTAAGAATTTATTGGATATACTGTTTTCTTTGATCAATGAATTTATTTCCTCTATAGTATCTTCAGCATCTGAGATTCTTTCTTCTATCTCTTGTATTTTGTTGGTTATACTTGTCTCTGTAGTTCCTGTTCATTTACCCAGATTTTCCATATCCAGCCATCCCTCGGTTTGTGTTTTCTTCATTGCCTCCATTTCAGTTTTCAAGTCTTGAATTGTTTCCATTACCTGTTTGATTTCTTTTCCTTGGTTTTCTAGGGTATCTTTGAGGGATTTATTCATTTCTTCTAGCTTTTTATTAGTCTTCTCATCCATTTCTTTAAAGGAGTTTTTCACATCCTGTTTAAGGGTCTCTATCACTTTTATAATGTATGTTTACAGTTGATTTCTTCTATTTCTTCTGGATTAGGATGCTCAAGTCTTCCTGTTGCATGTTTGCTGGATTCTGGTGTTTTCATGTTGCTTTCAGGTTGTTGGAGGGATTCATGCATTGGCGCCTGCCTATCTCTTCCTTCAAATGTGGTCAGGAGAGTCTCGGTGGCTTGGTCCAATCTTTGCTGTGGCTGACTGTGTACTTGGGGGTTTTTCTTGTTCTGCCCTCTCTTATGTCCCCTCAGTATTGAAGTTGGCTCTCAGATCCCCTCCTCCCTTAAGTAGGCTGTGGTGGTGGATCTAAGGAAAGGAGTGCTTGGGGCCAAGATGGCATAGGAAAAATAGAGAAAGCCAGAAGCTGGGAAGAAGCCCCGCTGAATGGCCAAAAAGTTCAGGGGTTTGGAGGTTGCCTGTATTCCTTTCCCCGGGTGTCTGGCCAACCGAGCGGAAGCACACTTACCCCTCCGGATGGATCTCCAGGTACTGGATCAGGACCACTTGCTGGCCAAGGACCTCACAGACAAAAGGGTGGGCTTGGTAGTTGTCAGCTCAGTGGAACAAAGAAACCCCTGCAGCTGTTGCACTCACCACTGTGTCCCCGGACCCTCAGCCCTGAAGCAGGCTGAGTTGGGGGATCTTAGGACCTCGCAGATGGAAAGGATAATTATGTATTTTTAAATGACTCTAAGTTCCTGCTTTATTTCCAGAGTGACAGGATTGTAGGCTTGTGCCATCACAGTCACTTTGTGCCATGCAGGTTCGTGTGGAACAAAGAAGCCCCTGCAGCAGGACCTGGAGGAACCCTGTGCTCCCTTCCCAGGCCCCCCAGGCCCCCACAGACAATAGGGCAGGATTAGAGGAGGGCAGGGTCCTGTGGAACAAAGAAGCCCTTGCAACAGGAGCAGGAGGTGCCTTGCACTCCCTTCCGGGGACCTTCCTGCCCAGTGGGCAGACAATCACCCCTCTGGGTGGAAAACCTCAGTACAGGAGCAGGAACTGTTCCTGGGCCCAAGGATCTCACAGACAATAGGGCAGGCTTGGGGGAAGCAGGGTCGTGTGGAACAAAGGAGCCCCTGCAGCAGGAGCTGCAAGGGCCCTGTGTTCCCTTCCTGGACCACGCCCCCCCCCCACATGGCACACACTCACCAGTCTGGATTGATCATCTCCGCACAGGAACAGGGACTTTTGGTAGTCCAAGGACCCCGCAGACAAAAGGGCGAACTTGGGGGGGAGGGAGGGTCGTGTGACAGACACGTTCTTTACATTTACGCCCACATTGTCCCCAGGAAGAGCTTCACGCAAAGCTTCATGGTGCAATTTCAACAGACTTTACCTCTGCTGTCACATTGACTGGAGCAAAGGTCACCACCATGCCAGGTTTTAAAACACTGGTCTCCACTGGGCCCACAGGGACAGTCCCAATGCCACCAATTTTATAGACGTCCTGGAGGGGCAGTCGCAGAGGCTTGTCAGTTGGACGAGTTGGTGGCAGGATACAATCCAACGCTTCCAACAGGGTGGTCCCACTGGTACTTCCATCTTTGCGAGTGATTTTCCATCCCTTGAACCAAGGCATATTAGCACTTGCCTCCAGCATGTGGTCACCATTCCAACCAGAAATTGGCACATATGCTACTGTGTCAGGGTTGTAGTCAATTTTCTTAATGTAGGTGCTGACTTTCTTAACAATTTCCTCGTATGTCTTCTGGTTGTAGGGTGGCTCGGTGGAATCCATTTTGTTGATACCAACAATTAGCTGTTTCACACCCAGGGTGTATGCCAGAAGTGCATGCTCACGGGTATGCCCATTCTTGGAAGTACCAGCTTTGAATTCACCAACACCAGCAGCAACAATCAGGACAGCACAGTCAGCCTATGATGTTCCTCTAATCATGTGTTTGATGAAGTCTCTGTGTTCTGGGGCATCAATGATAGTCACATAGTACTTGCTGGTCTCAAACTTCCACAGGAAAATGTCAATAGTGATACCACGCTCATGCTCAGCTTTCAGTTTGTCCAAGACCCAGGCATACTTGAAGGAGCCTTTTCCCATCTTGGCAGCTTCCTTCTCAAACTTCTCGATGGTTCGTTTATCAATTCCACCACACTCAGATCTGGTGGCCGCTTGTAGTGGACTTGCCTGAATCGACGTGTCCAATGATGGCGATGCTGATGTGAGTCTTTTCCTTTCCCATTTTGGCTTTGAATTAGTGGTGGTTTTCACAACACTTGGGTTCTGATGGCAAACCCATTGCGAAAAAGCAGTCTCTGCATCTTGAAGCATAGAGTCTACGGGGTGGGAGGACAGGGACAGTGCCAAAGAGAGATAGCAAGAGAGAGAGAGTCAGAGAGCTTCATGTCCTATGAAGACAGCTAGGAGGACAAAAGGAAGCATTTGTCATTAGTCACAGAGATGAGAGACTCTTTTAGTTAGGGTTTCTATTTCTGTGACAAAACACCAGAACTGGAAGTCACATGAGGAGGAAAGGGTTTACTTTACTTCCATTCCCACTTTACAGTTCATCATCCTGGGAGGTCAGGGCTGGAACCTGGAGGCAGGCGCTGATGCAGAGACCATGGAGGGTTACTCTTTACTGCCTTGCTCCTCAGGACTTGCTCAGTCCACCTTCTTATAGAACCCAGGACCATCAGGTCAGGGGTGGCAGCACCTACAGTGGACTGGCTCCTTTCCATCAATCACTAATTAAGAAAATGCCTTACAGGCTTGCTCGCAGTGTGGTTTAATAAGCATATCTTCTCAGCTCAAGTTCCTTCCTCTCAAATGATGCTAGCTTGTATTAAGTTGTCATAAAACTAGCCAGCCAATATACCCATGGGCCCCAGCTGCTCCTCTGCCAGGTTTCAGCCTCTCTTTCCTTCTCATTCCCGAACCTTCCCACTCCTGAATCTCTTGCCTTTTCTTCCCTCTCCCTTTCCTCACATCTGTGGCTGTCACAGGTCAGAGAATGCCATGGAGACTCTGGAGAAATCACATCTGTAGCCCCTCAAAGACTCGGGCTGGGTACTGCAGAGACACACAGAGGCATGCACAGGACCATGCAACACTATTCTTCTCATTTAAATATGAACACATTCACATATAAAGCTGAGAACATACAGAAAGGTCTCCACAATTGAAGATCATACATGAAAACAAACCCCGGGCATTCAAGAGACTAGCAAGCACATCTAAACTCAAACACAGCTGCACATTCATATTAGAAGTGACCTTTTATATATAAAGCACACAGTACACATACATAGCTCCATGCCTGAGTAAATACTCACCGCCAGAAACCGAGATGAATTACTCCCTATGCCCTTTGTCCTGTGTATCTGTTTCATGGTGTCCTAGGGTTAGGGTGTGGGTAAGGAGATAGGGAGTGAGTAGGTCACCGACAGCCCAACCAGGAGCTCACACTCCTGGACAGTGATGAAACAGGAGGCGGGAACAACTGAAGTTGCTCAGCTGGGTGGAGATGCAGGTCCAGCATAAAAGTCCAGCTGGAGTGTGCAGTGAAGTGGATGGTGCTCAGACCAGGACCATGGAGCCCAGTGTCCTGCTCCTCCTTGCTCTTCTCGTGGGCTTCTTGCTACTCCTGGTCAGGGGCCATCCAAAGGCCCATGGCCACCTTCCACCAGGACCCCGACCCCTGCCCCTCTTGGGAAACCTGCTACAGATGGACAGAGGAGGCCTCCTCAACTCCTTTATTCAGGTAAGACATGCACAGGGCCTGTGCCTTATGGGATTAGCCCCATGTTTGCTCCTGGGGATCACTCAGTGGGCTAAGCAAGGGGCTCCTTCCAGGTCTTAGGTTCAGATCGGAAGGTTGCTGAGTGAAAGGTGAGGTGCTGATTGGTGACAGATAGTGCTCGGATCAACAGGTGTGTCCTCACTGTTTTGGAATTCTGTGGGACACTATGCTTGGAGTGTGAAAGGTGTCTGGGTATCCAGGTATGGGCCAAGGGATACAATTTTTGACTTGGTGCATCTTTTTCCAAAAGAAAACAAACGTCAGAGGCATCCACAAATAAGGTTTGCTACTGTCAGCACAAGAGATTAGCTTGCTATGTTCTGGAACAATGGGGAGGATAGGCAGGTCAGGAGCTGACATAGGTAGGGAGAGCATATCAGTTATAAACCCAAGGACCATCCAAGGAGCCAACCCTGGCACCATCTTTACCAGGCTTCACTAGTGAGATTTCATGTTCAATTATAACATGTTTATTAGTAATTGATTAGCCTCTTTGGCCTCATTTCCTGTTTAGAGAGCTGATATATTGGCGACAATCCCAACTTCCTGCTATCCCTTGGTTTTTAATATATCACCCACCTGAACCATTGGTGTATGCATTTGTTTTTTAAAAATTTTGCTTTTGAGACAAGGTCATCCTCCTTTGCTCAGGCTGATGATCCTTCCAAGTTAACATCTCACATGCTGGATTGACAGATGCATGGTACACCTGGCCACAAGGGTTTTAAAAACATGGTTCACGCATGTTGGAAAGGTCAAGTTAACATCATATATATATATATATATATATTTAAATTTTACTTTGTTTTGTTTTTTGAGACAGGGTTTCTCTGTGAAACATTCCTGGCTCTCCTGGAATTCACTCTGTAGATGGCCTCAAGCTCACAGAGATCGAACTGCCTCTGTGTTCTGAGTTCTGGGATTAATTTTGTTCTTTGGAAATATTTCTTCCTTTCTCATTCTGCTGTCCACCTCTCTGTGCCTAAAGGTCATTCCTATTTGGAGGTAATTATGGTTGTTTGAGTAAGTATGGATGTAGGAGCTATTTACTGTCATGTGAACAACTTATGAACAGATACATCACTGAAGAAAGTGGCACTTCCCCCAGCACCCTTACCCCTAGAACTCACAGTGAGGTTTGGTGACATCCTGTCTTGATAGCACGGCATGCGACATCTTTTCCCTGTAGGGACAGTCATCATGTCATGTGCATACAAGGTTCCCAGGAGCTAGGTGATGTGCACTGGTCAGGGAATTCCTACCCTCTATGTAGCTCTTTAAAAAACTGTTCAGACCACAATCCAATGTATGTGCCAATGTCAGGGAGCTGAGCTGCCTTCCTTGGCCCTCAGGAGCTGAGAGTTTGCAGATACAGAATAAACTCATAAAAATTGGGCAAGTTATTTGCTCACCTGGGTGATATTGGATATAAGCAAAGCAATAGGAATTTTAAGATATGTTGAGAGTTCAAACACACTTATGTAAGAGGCAGGACTTCAACAAATTACAGCAACTTTCTAGAACAATGACAGGTATGGAAAAGAGGCCATTCCTGAGCAGTAGCTGGTGCTAGGGGAAGAGTGGAGCCAGGTGGATGAGGTCACAATGTGACAGGGGAGAGGCAGGCACTGAATCTTCAGGTCATAGGGATGAGCCGGCTTAACCTATGCCAAGGATAGTCAGAACTGAAGTGATTTAACTAAGCAGGCAAGAAAAAGTCTCTTCATGTCTTCATCTGTTTTCTGTTGCTGCCACAAAAGTCCAGAGGCTCAATTCTTTATAAATTAAAGGCTTATCCAGCTCATAATCATCCTATGTGGCAGCCTAATATCAAGACTTCAAGTCTTCCAACTTTTGATAAGAACCCTTCTTGTGTGTCACAATACAATACAGGACAGGAAAACCTGTTACATGCAGTAGATGCTAACCATGTCAAGTGGGCCTTATTTTTATAATAATCCATTTTCTGAGAATCCAGACCTCTCTGTGAGACTAGCATTAACCTATTCTGTGAATCTGCTCTGAAGTCCCAGGGCCTCTTACTAGTTTCCAGCTCCCAAGGGCTCTGCCACTTGTCAACACAACCACATTAGGGACTAGTTCTCTCGCAGAGAATGCACGAAGGCATAACATGTGGAACAGGCAAAAAGAAAGAGCAGCTAGTCCAGACAGATGCCTCTCGATGCTAAACGGTAGTGATGACCTGTGGTGAACCCCAGACACAATCAGCTCGGCTCTCTCAAGTGTGTTGTGGATGAGCCTGGAGCCTGACTCAAATACAGTTGCTAAAGGCTGTGTAAGCTCTGCATTCTCCTATACCATGTGTGGATGCATGTGAGGTAGCCGGGAAATCCTCTGGAATGTTTCCTGAAAGCATCTCTTGTGACTCAAGAAGCTGAGATCTCTTCTAGGCATCTGTGTTGATGTAAGATGGTTTTGTGAGCTTTAGTCATGATGTGTCTGTTACAAAGATTGAGTCTTAATGATGACATTCTTTTGGCCAGTGGAGAGACACAAAGAGAAACTGTACCATCAAAGCTACTAATAGGATTAGAAATCACCAGCATTCTACAGTGTCTCAATAACACTTTAACATAACATATTGGTGTATAAAACAGTTCCACACTAGTCTGGAATGGAGTATAATAAAGGTTTATTTGTCCGGAGATAAACTCAGTGAAATAGTAGCAATCCATCATCCTCCGCTGGGATCTGCTAGGAACTGGAACCAAATTCAGCAGTCAAGAGGCTTGTGCATGCTTCTTGTCTGCATTTAAATACATGAGACCATGCCCAAAGTAGGCTAATATCTTAAAAGCTACTGGCTGAAAGAGTTCCCACAGCACCTCCCCATTTTGTCTAAACAAGAGAGTTCTAAGCCTAATATACTACTATATACAATAAGAACAAACATTAAATATTATCCAGGGAAAAGAAGAGGCAAAACATACATAAATATTAGAGTTATAACCTGCATGAACTGATGGGGAACCACTGTTAGCCAATGATCTGTAAGAGGTCAGACCAAGTTAGAAAAAGATTTATTCTAAGGCAATATCTTCTCTCTGCATTACAATTCCTGTAGGGGAATATTGGGAGGCTAATATGCACTAGAATGCAGTTAAGATTCAGATATACCCAATCCACATGTGACTCCTCTAATGTTTCTTCAATCAAAGTCAATTCTTTCTCTGCTTCAGCTGATAATTCTCTGGGACTATTTAAACATTTGCCACCATTTAAGATTTTGTTTAAATGAATTATTAGATCATGTGTTATCCCAGAAGTGGGTCATAGATTGGAAATGTCTCCTAGCAATCTTTAAAAGTCATCAGAAATCTGCAATTGATCTCTCCTAATTTTCACTTTTTGTGTTCTAATTTTCTGTAAACCCATTTTATAAACTGGATAATAGAATCTCCTCTCTGTATTATTTTTTCAGGAGCAATTTGTAATCCCTAACTAGGAAAAGTTTTCGTTACTTCTTCAAACATTCTTTCTAAATTATCTACATTTGAATCAGATAGTAAAATGTCATCCAAGTAATGGTAAACTATAGATTTACGTTTTATTTCCAATGGCTATCTTAGAAAATATTGGCACAGGGTAGGGCTATTTAATATTCACAGTGGTAGGACCCTCTATTGATATCTCTTAGTAGACTGAGAACTATTCTAAGTAGGTACCATTTGAAAGCAAATTTTTCTCTGTCTTTTTCTTATAAAAGTATAGTGAAGAAACAATCTTTTAAATAAATAACTATAAGAGGTCATCCTTTAGGCAATATGGAAGACAAAGGAATTCCAGATTATAGAGAGCCCATTGGTTGAATCACCTTATTAACAGCTCTTAGATCTGTCACCATTCTCCATTTTCCAGATTTTGTTTCAACAACAAATACAGGAGAATTAAAAGGGCTGGTTGATTCTGTAATACGGTGAGCATCTATTTGTCCCTGTACCAGCTATTCTAAAGCCTGAAGTTTCTCTTCTGGTAAAGGCCATTGTTTATCCCACATTGATTCTTTTGTTAACCACTTTAAAGGAAGGGCTGTTGGTACCTCTGAAGGTTTGCTAGATATATTGTCTTTTTGTACACCCGGAATGTTTGGTGACTGTTTTTATAGTACCTTATAATATCCTTTCCAGAAACATGAGTTTGTTTATGTTCTATTTCTGAGACTGCAGGAATGTTAGTCTGGGTATTCCATTTCTGCAAGAGATCATGACCCCATAGAGTCACTGCTATATTAGTCACATATGGCCTCAGCCTTCCTCTCTGTCCTTCTGGTCTTATACATTCAAGCCATCTCATGCTTTGTTTTACTTGAGCTAGGGTTCCAGTTCCTAGGAATTGAACACTGATCTTCTGAAGAGGCCAATTTTGATGCCCAGATTCTGATTTAACAATAGTCATATCTGGACTTGTGTTCAGTAATACTTCAATTTCAATATTATTTATTTGTACTCTCAGCTTTGGTCTTTGATCATTTATAGAAGTCTGTCAAAACATGTTTCCTCTTTTCTATTTGAATATTTCATTCATCTTCTGTGTTTATTCTATCATCTAGAACTGTATGGTTTTTTTTTTTTTAACAACAGACACTGGATTTTTAATTTTTTTCTTGGGGAGATGTGTCCTCCACAGTGATTGGGAATGATTGGATAATGTTTGACTTGGGGGCCTGTGAGAGGCCCCTGCAGAGCTTCCTAATGCTAACAAGCTGCCTTGTTTGTCTCTTTTTGGTCTAAATTCATTGGCACAATGTTGGCCTTTGCCACATCCTCTACATAATCGAGGAGGTTGACACATTCTATCTTTGTTATTCCCAGGGGAAACATTATTTTTAGAAATGTCTTGTCTACAATCCCTTCTCAGGCATCCTATTCTGCCACAACTAAAATATTTGGTATTTTGATGTTTCTTTATACCTTTGGAAATTGCTTTTCCTACCCAAGCTTTATTATTATAGTCAAACTACTCAACATTGGTGCTGATCTGACCTTTAATGGCTCAAGTATTTTTTTGCTTGTTAAGTTGGCATTTTCAAAAGCCAGATTCAATAAATATTCATCTAACTTCTGGATCTGTTACCTCTATTTGTACAGCTTTAATTAATCTTTGTAAAAAGGTGCTAAAAGGTTATTTTGGGCCTTGTATGACCTTAGTATATGATTAAATTCATCTTCCTAGTTCTTGAATCCTGTTGCAAGCATTTAAAGCTGCCGTATGACATAGGGACAAGGTGTGTTCATTGTAAATAGCTTGACTCTGTGGATCAGCATAACCACCCTCACCAAGAATTTGTTTTTGGCCTCAAATTCTTTGACTCTGTCTTGCTGTTCTAGGAATAGCTGCATTTCTGCAATAGTTCCACTGTAACTGTGACCCATATTCTTATATCACTGATACTAATTGATGTTAATTAGATGTTAATTGATGTCATATGGAGTAACCACATTGCTTGAAGCCCATGTCTTTACCATCTCCCTTACAAATAGTTAATGTATGCCATAAGATACCACTGTTTGCTTAACTTCTTTTAGATCTTTCATACTTAACAGTTTCCATTTATATTCTTTGTATCCATTTTAATATTGTGTATTTGCTGATCCTTCAAAGGTAATAACAGGATAAGTAGCTAAAGCTCTTGGTAAGTCATTACTGACTCTGAGAGATACTGACAATGCTAAATTCTTTGCCTGTACCTCATCTCCTTGGTTATCAGTCCTAACAAGTTCCTCATGTGATTCAAAACTTTTTACCACCATCTTTTGTAAAGCCTGAATCTCTTGACCTGTGAATATTTTTAATGATTTCATCAAATCAACTAATATCTGGTTCTCATACTGAACACGATTCCAAGGTTTTAAATTTTTCTATTAATGATATCTTCTTATCCTTAAAGGTTATTTGAATAGCATATATATTGCCTTCCTGGAGGAATGTTTTGTCTTCTAGCTTATCATAACTTTTTAACAGATTTTGATTTTCAATTTCAACAGTATGAATCCTTTCAGATAATCTCTCAGTACTCTTTTATAAGGTTTCCTAAGCCATTGACATGGATTGAAATTTGCTTGTCAAAATAAGGTTATCAGCTTTTGCCTGGCGATCTTATCTGCTTCCAATTTCCAGGAGGATCTATATAGGTTTTTCCTTTGGTTCACCTTTTTATTTAGCTTCTCCAGGATCACAAACTATAGGCTCAATATTCTTTGTTTCTAGCTAGAGTCCACTAATGAGTGAGTACATACCATATTCATCTTTTTGGGTCTGGGTTATCTCACTCATGATAGTGTTTTCTTTTTCCATCCACTTGCATGCAAAATTCAAGATGTCAATGTTTTTTACTGCTGAGTAGTACTCTAATGTGTATATGTTTCATACTTTGTTTATCCATTCTTCCATTGAGGGGCATCTAGGTTGTTTCCAGGTTCTGACTATTACAAATAATGCTGCTATGAACATAGTTGAACAAATACTTCTGTAGTATGATTGGGCATCTCTTGGGTATATTCCCAAGAGTGGTATTGCTGGATCCTGAGGTAGGTGTACTCCCAGTTTCCTGAGGAACCACCACCCTGATTTCCAAAGAGGTTGTACAAGTTTGCATTCCCACCAGCAATGGATGAGTGTTCCCCTTACTCAACATCCTCTCCAGCATATGTTATCACTGGTGTTTTTGATTTTAGCCATTCTGACAGGTGTAAGATGGTATCTCAAAGTTGTTTTGATTTGCATTTCCATGATTGCTAAGGAAGTTGAACATGACCTTAAGTGTCTTTTGGCCATTTGAACTTCTTCTGTTGTGAATTCTCTGTTTAGTTCAGTGCTCCATTTTTTAATTGGGTTATTCAGAATTTTAATGTCAAGTTTCTTGAGTTCTTTATATATTTTGGAGAACAGACCTTTGTCTGATGTGGAGTTGGTTAAAATCTTCTCCCATTCAGTAGGATGTTTTTTTGTCTTAATGACAGTGTCTTTTGCTTTACAGAAACTTCTCAGTTTCAGGAGGTCACATTTATTCACTGTTGCTCTTATTGTCTGTGTTATTGGGGTTATACGTAGGAAGTGGTCTCCTGTGCCCGTGTGTTGCAGTCTATTTCCCACTTTCTCTTTTATCAGGTTCAGTGTGGTCAAACTTTTTATTGAGGTTTTTAATCCATTTGAACTTGAGTTTTGTGCATGGTGATAGGTATGGATCTATTTTCATTCTTCTACAGGTTGACATCCAGTTATGCCAGTACCACTTGTTGAAGATGCTTTCTTCCATTGTATACTTTTAGCTCCTTTGTCAAAAATCAGGTATTCATAAGTTTGTGGGTTAATATCTAGGTCTTCTATTTGATTCCATTGGTCGACATCTCTGTTTTTATGCCATTACCAAGCTGTTTTCATTACTCTATCTCTGTAATAGAATTTGAAGTCATGGATGGTAATACATCCAGAAATTCCTTTATTGTATTGGATTATTTTTGCTATCCTGGGTTTTTTGTTTTTCCACACAAAGTTGATTATTATTCTCTCAAGGTCTGTGAAGAATTTTTTTGGGGGGATTTTGATTGGGATTGCATTAAATTTATAGATTGCTTTTGGTAGAATTGCCATTTTTCTATGTTGATCCTACCAATCCAAGAGCAAGGGAGATCCTTCCATTTTCTGGTGTCCTCTTCAATTTCTTTCTTCACAACCTTAAAGTTCTTGTCAAATAGATCTTTCACTTTCTTGGTTAGAGTTACCCCAAGATACTTTATGCTATTTGTGGCTATTGTTAAAAGGTGAAGTTTCACTGATTTCCCTCTCTGCTTCTCTTTCTTTTGTGTATAGGAGGGCTACTGATTTTTTTGAGTTGATCTTGTATCCTGCCACATCACTGAAGGCATTTATTAGCTGTAGGAATTCTTTGGTAGAGTTTTTGGAGTCACTATCATATCATCTGCAAGTAACAAAATTTTGCCTTCTTCCTTTGATCCCCTTATGTTGTCTTATTGCTATTGCTCGAACTCCAAGCACTATGTTGAAAAGGTATGGTGAGATTGGACAGCCCTTTCTTGTTCCTGATTTTAGTGGAATGGCTTTGAGCTTCTCTCCATCTAATTTGGTATTAGCTGTTGGCTTGCTATATATTGCTTTTATTATATTTAGGTATGATCCTTTTATCCCTACACTCTCCAAAACCTTTATCGTAAAGGGGCGTTGAATTTTGTCATGTGCTTTTTCAGCATCTAGTGAAATGATCATATGTTTTTTTTCTCTCAGTTTATTTATATGATGGATTACATTGATAGATTTTCATATGTTGAACCAGCCCTGCATCTCTGGGATGAAGCCTATGTGGTCATAATTGATGATTTTTTTTGATGTGTTCTTGGATGCTGTTTGACAGAATTTTATTGAGTATTTTTACATCGATGTTCATGAGTTAGATTGGTCTGTAATTCTCTTTCCTGGTTGAGTCTTTGTGTGGTTTTGGAATCAGGGTGACTGTCCTTCATAAAAAGAGTTTGACAATGACTCTTCTGTTTCTATTATGTGTAACACATTAAGGAGTATAGGGATCAGCTCTTCTTGGAATTTATGATAAAATTCTGCATTAAAACCATCTGGTCCTGGGTTTGTTTGTTTGGGAGTTTTTTTTTTATGACAGCTTCTATTTCCTCACGAACTATAGGTCTATTTAAATTGTTCACCTGGTCTTGACTTAATTTTGGTAAATGGTATTTATCTGAAAACAAGTTCATTTTTTTTTACCTTTTCTAACTTTGTGCCATATAAGCTTTTGTAGTCAGACCTAATGATTCTCTGAATTTCCTCAGTGTCTGTTGTTATGTCTCCCTTTTCATTTCTGATCTTGTTAATTTGTGTGTTCTCTCTCTGCCTTTTGATTAGTTTGGATAGGGGTTTGTAAATTTTGTTGATTTTCTCAAAGAACAAACTCTTTGTTTCATTGATCCTTTGGATTGTTTTCCGTGTTTCTATTTTGTTGATTTCGGCCCTCAGTTTGATTATTTCCAGTCTTCTATTTCTCCTGGGTAAGTCTGCTTTTTTTTCTAGAGCTTTCATCTGTGTTGTTAAGTGTCTAATGTGAGCTTTCTCTGTTTTTTTTTTTTTAATGTGGGCACTTAGTGCTATGAACTCTCCTCTATTAATAGTGTCCTGTAGGTTTGGTTATGTTGTGTCTTTATTTTCGTTGAATTCAAGGAAGACTTTAATTTCTTTCTTTATTTCTTCCCTGACCCAGGGTTGTTTCAGTAGCTGACTGTTCAGTTTTCATGAGTTTGTAGGCTTTCTGGGGGTAGAATTATTGTTAAATTCTAGCTTTATTTCATGGTGATCCAATAAGAAACAGGTGGTTACTAATATTTTTTTTGTATCTTTAGAAGTTTGCTTTGTTACTGAGTATGTGATCAATTTTTGATAATGTTCCATGAGGTGCTGAGAAGAAGGTATATTCTTTCCTATTTGGGTGGAATGTTCTATAGATGTTTGGTAAGTCCATTTCATTCATTACCTCCATTAGTTCTCTTATTTCTCTGTTAGGTTTCTGTCTGATTGACCTGTCCATTGGTGAGAGAGGAGTGCTGAAGTCTTTTACTATTAGTGTGGGAGATTTGATGTGTGCCTTGAGTTCTAGTAATTTTTCTTTTACATAAGTGGGTGTTTTTATATTATGGGCTTAGATATTCAGGATTGAGACTTCACCCTGATGAATTGTTCCTATTATGAGTATAAAGTGTCCATCTCCATCTCTTCTGATTGATTTTAGTTTGAAGTCAATTGCTAGATACTAGTATAGCCACACCTGCTTGTTTCTTAGGTCTGTTTGATTGAAAATCCTTTTCCCAAACCTTTAAGTAGATGTCTGTCTTTGTGGTTGAGGTGTGTTTCTTGTAAACAGCAGAATGTTGGATCCTGTTTTTGCAGCCAATCTCTTAACCTGTGCCTTTTTATAGGTGAATTGAGTCCATTCATAATAAGTGATATTATGACTAGTGGTTGTTAACTCCAGTTATTTATTTATTTTTTTGGTGGTAGTCTTTGTGTGTTTCCCTTCTTTGAGTTGTGCTGGTAGAGAGTTGTTAGATGTCTGTGTTATTATGGGTATTGTTGGCTTCCTTTAATTGTGGTTTTCCTTCTAGCACTTTCTGTAAGGCTGGGTTTGTGGCTATGTATTGTTTAAATCTGTTTTTGTCCTGGAATATCTTTTTTTTCCATTGAGGGTGAAAGAAAGCTTTGCTGGGTATAGTAGTTTGTGCTTGCATCCATGGTCTCTTAGTGTCTGCAGCACATCTATCCAAAAAAGCACATCTATGGCTTTTTTGTCTTCCACAGTGAAGTCATGTGTAATTCTGATATGTTTACCTTTATATGTTACTTGAACATTTTCCTTTGCAGCTCTTATTATTCTTTCTTTATTCTATATATTTTGTGTTTTGATTATCATATGGTGAGAGGATTTTTTTTGGTCCAGTCTATTTGGTGTTCTGTATGCTTCTTGTACCTTCATAGGAATATCCTTCTTTAGGTTGGGAAAGTTTTTTTTTCTATAATTTTGTTGAATATATTTTCTGTGTCTTTGAGCTGTAATTCTTCTCCTTCTTCTATTCCTATTATTCTTAGGGTTGGTCTTTTCATGGTGTCCCAGATTTCCTGAATGTTTTGTGTTAAGAATTTTTTGGATTTGCTGTTTTCTTTGATCAATGAGTTTATTTCCTCTATAGTATTTTCAGCATCTGAGATTCTTTCTTCTATCTCTTGTATTTTGTTGGTTATACTTGTATCAGTAGTTCTAGTTCATTTACCCAGATTTTTCTTATCCAGCCATCCTTCAATTTGTGTTTTCTCTTACCTCCATTTTTTTCAAGTCTTGAACTGTTTCCTTTACCTGTTTGATTGCTTTTTCTTGGTTTTCTTGGGCATCTTTGAAGGATTTATTAATTTCTTCTAACTTTTTGTTCGTCTTTTCTTCCATTTCTTTAAGGGAGTTTTTTTAATATCCTTTTTAAATCTCTATCATTTTTATAATGTTATGTGTCTATTTCTTCTACTTCTGGATTATGGTGTTCAAGTTTTCCTGTTGTGTGTTCGTTGGATTCTGGTGTTATCATGTTACTTTTTAGGTTGTTGGAAGAATTCTTGCATTAGTGCCTGCCCACCTCTTTCTTCAAATTTGACCAGGAGAGTCTAGGTGTCTTGGTTCAATCTTGCTGTGGCTGACTCTGCACTTGGGTTTTTTTTATTGGTCTGCCCTCAGCACTGGAGTTGTCTCTCAGTTCCCCTCTGCTCTAAAGCAGGCTGTGGTGGTGGATCTAAGGACCCCACAGATGGAAAGGAGTGCTTGGGGGCAAGATGGGATGGGTTAAAAAGAGAAAGCCTGTAGCCGGAGAGACACACTGTTAAATGGCCAGAAATGATTAGGGAATTAGAGGGGGCCTGTACTTCATTCCTAGTGTGTCCATCCACCTAGGTAGGCACACACCCACCCCTCCAGATGGATCTCCTCAGTACAGGAGTAAGGCCTCCTGCTGTCCAAGGACCTTGCAGATAAAAGGGCGGTGGGTTTGGCGGGGGCAGGGTCATGTGGAACACAGAAGCCCCTGTGGCAGGATCACTCACTACTGGCTCCCCAGACCCTCAGCCCCAAAGCAGGCTGAGTTGAGGGATCCTAGGATCCCACAGATTGAAATAGGTACTTGGGAGTAAGATGGGAAGGGATAAATATTGAAAGCCTGACAGGGTTTCTCTAGGTAACAGCCCTGGTTGTTCTGGACATACTTTGTAGACCAGGTTGACCTTGAACTCACAGAGATCCACCTGCCTCTGCCTCCCAAGTATTGGGATTAAAGGCATGCACCACCACAGCCCATTGAATTTCACCTTTCTTGGCTGTAGGGCAGGTCAGTCTTTCAGAACTGAACCTTCTAGACTGACCCATCAAGACTCAACTATCAGGACTAACCCTTCAGGACTCAACTTTCAGGACTAACCCTTCAGGACTTTTTGCTGGGCTCCTTTTATTGTTCTCCCATTTACACCTAGGAAGTAGATTTTCATATCCTCACAACATCCCGAGTGGCCTCCAAAGGGACAATGCCAAATGCAAACACCTGATTCAGGAGGAGCCACAGTTTTCTGCTTTTCCTTCTAACCAAGATTTGCATAAGCTTTGTAACCTTGGAAAACTCTCAGACATAAGGAAGCAAGAGAAACAATAGGTTAATTGCTAACAAAAGATGGATACAGCTAGGTGCTAGCACTCTGGTGCTGGACCAGGTGTAGCCCAGCAGGAATGTTGCCACACATAGGCCCTAGCTCTGTCACATTTCCTTATATTTACTTTTCTTCCTCAAAACTGTGTATAAGTTATTATTATTATATCAATTAGACAGTACAGTTTTGGGAGGAATCATCTTGACAATCCACAGATAAGAATTGCCCAGTAAAATGGGATCTTTTCACACACACAACATTATAGGCAGTGAGGATCTCCCCACAGCCATTTACACAATGCCAGATACCAGAGAAAGACAGATGCAGCAAGCATATAAAAGCACAGCAGAAACAAAAGATGTTCATGGGTGTGTAGTCTCAAGTCTTGCCTGTCCAAGATTGATCCATGAGAGAGTTTCCTCCTGGTGGGCTGTCACCTTGAACTTGAATTGCCACCTGATGGTCCCCTGACATGGCCACCAACATTCTATGTTATGATGCTATTATATTGGGGAGTATTATTTCAGCATCATCTTAAAAATAAGCTTTTTAGCTGGTTGTGGTCCCACATCAAATCCTGTTTATTGGGTGCTAGGAATAAACTCAAGGCATCATGCATGCCAGGCAAACCCCCTGCCAACCAAATGCATCCTCAGCCCCTAGAGGAGTAGGGACCTTTAGAATGTACCTCCTCCACCTCTTTTTATCCTCCTCAATTTTTCTTTAATCATCATCTTAGCCATCACTATTGCCTCCTCTGTTTTTATGAGATCTGCCTCAGATATGGATCAATGCATCTGTCACAAGGGTGGGTTTGTTATCAAAGTGAGTTCAGCCCCCTCTTTCTCAGATTAATGTTTTTATGCCCTTTCTTTTAACATGGATGACATGGGAAGAAAGTCCTCTCAGATGCATGCCACACTCGAAATAGCCGGTCTCAATTTTTTAAAAAATTTATTTATATTTTATGTATGAGTGCTCTACATGTATGCCTGCATACCAGAAGAGGACATCAGATATTATTTTTTTTAAGACATCAGATATTATTATAGATGGTTGTGAGCCACCATGTGGTTGCTGGGAATTGAACTCAGGACCTCTGAACTATATCTTTCCAGCCCTGGTCTCAAACATTTAAAAAGTGATCTGTGATCGATGTAATGTGTCTTGCCTCAGGCATTTGGAAAATAAGCTAAGACAGAAGATGAGGTGAGGCTCAGGGAAAGTTCACAGGCACAGGAACACAGGCAGTGAGAGGAGAGTCCAAGTTCTAGTGCCTCCAGTTCTGCAGGTCCCAAGTCTCTGTGATGCTCCTGTAATAAAGCCACTTAATTTGCTCAAACATTTCAGAATTAGGTAAAAGTTCAGGCCACCTCTTTTCTAAATATTTATATAGAAAGTGGCATAAACTTTTAAGCATTTTTGAGGTCTTGTGACACACAAGTGATTAGCACTTGGGAGGTGGAGGCAGGAGGATCAGGAATTTAAGGTCATTCTTTTGCTACCAAGATAACTTGAGACCAGCCTGGGGTACAAAGATCTGTCTCAAAAACAGAAACAAAAACAATACAAAACCAAACCAAACACAACGTAATTTCAAGAATTCATGGATTTGTTCCAGGTCTTTCTTGGGCCATTTAGTCACCCAGTGTGTTTGACTAGTGAAAAGAGATGTGTGTGTCCTGGTAATGGGGAGAAGATTGGTAGAAATTCTTCTCCATTCTTTTAAAGTCAGAGAGATATGGAATTGTGTTTCAGTTTTGAGTCTTCTTGAGTATTACCTTTCTCTTCTGGTGACAGCAAGGATTTACGACTCCCAGGGGTGTGACAATCTGTGTTTGTTAAATGACAACTCTCTTTGTCCACACATTCACTTACTCCAAACTCATTGATAATTTATTAGGTCCCTTTTTCCCACGGAGCATTCTAGCTGTAACATCTCAGAGGAGGATTAGGTCACTATGCTAATGAAACATTACCCTGGCATTGGCAGACAGACACGGCAGATGGACAGGATTAATGAATAAAATAAAGCAGCATGGTGTTTTAGCAAGTGGTGGGAGGTGGCCACTGTTGGGTCCCTTGAGAACAGGCCTTCGCACCCCCACTTGATCTGTTTTGCACCCTTGTGGTTGGTTGAAAACAGGAACAATCTGTTGTTTTCAGCAATGTTTTTAAGGATGTTTACCCCTAAGCCATGTGAGTTACAGTGATGACTTCCTGCTTTTGCTGGTTCAGCCTCCCCTGCTGAGGGCTATATGTACTGTGTGAGAAAGTGGAATACAGGCTTGTCTGCAGAACCTGAAGTTGTGTCATGTGTTAATCTTGACGTCCCACACTCAGAGAACTACAGTTGTTGTGCTGGCACAGCAGCCACAGAATGTCTTCCTTTCCTTGTGAGCAAAGACTCCGAGAGATACAGATGGTGGCACCAAGGGAGTCAGGTGCTGCAGAAAGGACCTGAAGGGGAACAGTGTCAGGGAACAACATGGGGCTGGTGTCAAAGTGGAACAGGGAGGAATGAAGACTCAGAAGACCAATAGTATCAGGTAAGGTACAGTAGTGTGATCATGATGGAGACCTTGATCTTATTTTCAGCAGCAAGGGTACAGTGAGGGGCTTAGGGAAGGTTCGGGATATTAAGTAAGGAATGTTTCAGTGAATGCTGTCTCTTGGGTTGTGGTGAAACTATTCTTAGGCATGGAAGAGCAGAAGTAGGGGAACCAAAAAGGGGCTTGCAGAGGGCAGTGCATAGCATTTTAAAGTAACCTTAACAATAACTTTTAAAACACTCTTATTTATGACCGCATCTGTCTCTCCATCCATCAGAGTATATTTCTAATTGTGTGCACACCCGCTCATAGAGGCAGAGGCCAGAGGAGGGTTCCTGGTGTCCTCTATTAATCTGTCCATACCCTTCAGTCAGGGTCCCTTCCTGAAATTGAATCTGGAAGTCAGTAAGCCCCAGGAATCCTTCTATCTTCACCATCAACATTTTAATCATGAGTCATAGGCTTATAACCCGCTAGCTTATTATATTGGTGTTGAGATCCGAATCCTGGTCATCACAACTGTGCAACAACTGCTATTGTCCACTGAGCCCCACTAACAATGTTTACAAATGATCTGTATCATCTATCTGTTTATGTATGTATATATGTTTCTGCCTTTTATTCATCAATATATCTATCTCTATCAGTCTATTTATTATCTATCTATCTATCATCTATCTATCTATCTATCTATCTATCTATCTATCTATCTATCATCATCTTCATTGTCATCACCATCATCATCATGATCATCATCATGTTTTTGTGATTGTGTGTGTCATTATACATATCTGATATCTGAAGAAACCAAAAAGGACATCAAATCCCATGAAGCTGGCATTACAGGTAGTTTTTAGCTATCTGATATGGGAGATGGTACTAAACTCAAGGCCTCAACAATAACAGCAGTGCTCTTGGCCCACAGAGCCACCTCTCCTGCTCCAACTGTTAAGTTTGGAGTTAAGATGTTGAACTGGGTCATCTCGCAAAAAGCCTACCTCTATGAATTTTAAAGATGAGCACTTTCTTACCACTGATGTTTAACATCAAGATTGGTCCCTGTCTCAGCCCCTTGTAGTCACTACCTCCCCTTATCCCGACACACCATCAACTGCATCTGTGTTTGAACATCATTTAGATGCAGCAGTTAAAAACAAAACTTGCTTTTGTGTAGCATTAAGTTGGCAAGTTTCACTTACACCATTGATCTGGTTTGAGAATTGTTAGTTCATTGTTGCAAAAAAAATGAATACATCAACATCAAACATATGCAGAGCTTTTTTCTTGGCATTGCCCCCTAAATAACACTGGGTACTGAACATTTTCATAGCTTTTCAATTCTATTAGCAGCAGTGCAATCTAGAGAGAGTAAAGGTTACAAGAGGACATGGGAGGGTTGTTTGCAAACCCTGCACCATGCTCCTCAAGGACTCTCAGCACTGAATGGCTGCCATGTTCCTAGGACCAATTCTCTGTAGATGCCCTGATGGTTGCACTGCCAGGCATTTTTGCAAATGTCCAAACTGCAGTCATGACTCACATTCAGGAACACTACTAGGTGACTATCACTTTCCTTCCCATGTAACCCAGTGGGTGTGTCAGGGCCGTTCTCTCTGAACGTTGTCAGGAGGCATTGGACAGGCTGAAGCTGGACCACAGGAAGCATGGTTCAGCTGGCCAGACTGAAGGGTATGGGCATGGAGCTAATGCACATCTGCACCCATATCTGTATCTATTATTTTTGAGGTAGGGTCATGTGCAGGCGAGACTGGCTTCAAACTGGATGTGCAGACAAGGATGACTACTGATTCTCTGGTCTCTACTCCTCTTGTGCCAGAATTATAAACAAGTGTTGCCCTGTCTCTCTACTCTACAGTGCTGGTGTACTGATTAGAAAATCCAACCAATCAGTTAGGTCCTCAGGAGAGAAAGGGTGGCCAGGGGAGGGGTACCTATTTACCAGTCTGTGTCTAGGTGTTTTCACAGTGTAACAATGTCTGCACCGACTAACCACAACCCTCACGCCCTTATCTTGGCAGCTTAAAGAAAAATATGGAGACGTGTTCTCAGTGCACCTGGGACCGAGGCCTGTGGTCATGTTATATGGGACAGAGGCCATAAGGGAGGCTCTGGTGGACCAAGCTGAGGCTTTCTCTGGCCGGGGGACAGTTGCTGTGCTTGAGCCAATTGTACAGGGATATGGTGAGATACGGGACAGGGTGAAGTGGCAGATGTGGTCTGGGAAGATGTGGATGAGAGGTGGAGCTTGAGCTGTGGGGAAGGACTCAGGGTCTTTGAACTTCTATTGTAACCCAGCCATGCTTCCCCTACATTCTTAGGTGTGATCTTTGCTAATGGAGAACGCTGGAAGACCCTTAGGCGATTCTCTCTGGCCACCATGAAGGATTTTGGAATGGGCAAGCGGAATGTGGAGGAACGGATTCAGGAGGAGGCCCAATGTGTGGTGGATGAGCTGCGGAAATCCCAGGGTGAGTCCCAGAGATTGAGCAGAAAGGAAGATGGTGACCCAGGGACCTAAGTGCAGAGCCTAAGAAAGAGAAAGACAAGGGTAGAGAAACAGACAAACAGACATACAGACAAACACACACACGGAGTATGAAGAGGAATAGATACTGACACAGGTGGAGAGAGAGAAATATAAGGGTAGAAAAAAATGTTAGGTATTTTGTTTCCAAAATAACTAAGATATATGCACTGCCCATAGTGGTCACTTCTCTTCAGAAAATCAACCAGTAAATTATTTTTCTTTGTCAATTGGATAGTTTTGGTGAACACTCATCCTCTCAGAACTCAGAAGGTGAACTTATGGCAAGACAGCCATTGGTTCAAGGCCAGACCCATCTACAATGTGAGGTCCTGCCTTTGATGTGGCTGTGGCTGAGTTGTGGAGAGCTTACAGCACCACATACAGTGGGCATGGTCCTGTACGTTTGTAATCCCAGCACTCCAGAGGTGGAGGCAAGAGAATGGGAATTTCAAGTCCTCTTCTACTGCACAAAGTGTCCAAGAACATTTTGACTTAATCGTTATAATTGCCCCCTGTCCCTGCCCCCCCCCCCATGGTCTCATCAAAGGCAAACACAGACCTTTAATCGATGAAGAGAATGGAGCAGGAGGACCTGCAGACATGGCCTAAGCATGGAATTGTGTTTTCTTCCTTGTGAGTGTGTTGGTGAGCAGCACTGAGCACAGATGCTCATGGGAGTTTGATTTTGGTAAAAATTAGAGGTACTCTGAGGGTATTTTAAGTTTTCTGTATCAAGGGCACATTGATGACAAGACTGTTGCTTGCACCTCCATTTCTTTACACGGGGTATGTGTCATCTGTTATTGACCTTTCTCTGGAGATCTGAGAGGTCAGTACAGACGAGGGAGCGGGAAGAATGGTGCAGAGGGTGAGAAGAATAATGGGAGAAAGAAGTCAGTGATGGAGGGACCTAAAGGAAGAGAAACAAGCTGAGAATCAAGCTAAAAATGGACTAAGAGTGAAGCTGCTGAGTCCCAGGAAAGTATCCTCATAGAGACCACAGACAAGACAGCCCCAGGGTGAAGGGCAACAGTGACCCAATACTGCTGTACTGACACAGTCCTCCAACTGCCAGGGTCCATGACTGAACCTAGTATACAAAGCTGCAGGCAACAGCGGCTGATGGCTTCTGGAACACCATATAACTCAGAAGTCAGAGAAGAGAGGGATGGAGGACATCAGAGAAGGAATGGAGGACGTCAGAGAAGGGAAGGAGGAAGACAGGCAGATGTCCATGGAGTATACAGGGCTTGTAATTCACACAGCCATCCCTGAACTCTTCTGTGTACCATTCCTGCCAGTGGGAGTTAGCTAGCAGTTCAGAGTGAGGATGTCTTCCTGGGAGGAGGAGCAGGTGCAGACTGACTGAACTCACTCTAAGTCTTGTTCCTAGAATCCTAATTGCAGCAATGTTCCAGCCAAGATTAGCTGAGTTTCCTTGGTGAATGTGCATCCCTTTCTGTATATAGAAATAGCATCCCATATTCTGTACAGTACTGAGGGAGTTAAATAAAAGGATGCATGCATCTCTGAGTGAAGAGCCCACATTCTTATGTGCACTATATGTACAAATGTGTTGCTGTTCATTAAGCAGTGAGTGGTGGGGACGACTTTACAGAGATGGGGCTGAAGCCAAATGCTCCCCTAATTCTGTATTCCCTGTCTCTTCTCCTGTATCCTCCTTCAGGAGCCCCCCTGGACCCCACCTTCATCTTCCAGTCCATCACAGCCAACATCATCTGCTCCATTGTCTTTGGAGAACGCTTTGACTACAAAGATCGCCAGTTTCTGCGCCTGTTGGAGCTGATCTATCAGACCATCTCACTCATCAGTTCATTCTCCAGCCAGGTCAGTGGGTGGGAAGAGAGGAGCATCGAAGGCAGAGGAAAGAAAAGACTGCTTTGTGAGTGAAGAAGGCAATGTCTTATGGCTGGAAGAAAGATAGAGACAACATGGAAAAGCAAGGAGCCTGTGACCTGGAGGGATGGAGGGAAGGAGGAACAGAGGGAGAGAGGGATGTTGAGCACAGTGGAGAGACCCGAATGCAGAAATACAGAGCCATCCAGACATGAGAAAATATGACGTGGGGGTTACAACTGTTACTTAGAGGACAGAGGACACAGTATTTCATGCATGAGCCCTTGAGTTCATCCCCAGTCCTTGTTGGTGTACAACACATGAAATTCTAGCATTTTGGTGTTAGAGACTACTGTATCAGATATTTGGGCTGATCCTTGGCTACATGTTGAATTTAAATCCTGTGTGGCATTAATGTGTTCAAAATACAATACCCCACAAATGAAAACAAATTAAGACACAGCAGCAAGGAAGATGGGAGAGAGAGCAGACGAGAGGAAAAGGGAGATACAGAGAATGTAAAATGAAGGTTAGAGACTGATTTAGAGATAAAGGTCGAAGACATGTGTGTGTATGTTGTCCGTGTATGGGAGGGGTGTGTCTTTGTGTGTGTGTGTTTCTTTATCATATCTGTGGACCTAGGAGCACTGCCCCCTTCCTGAGTCCTGATAACTCCATGTGACTTGCTGGGCCCTTCTTTCTTGCAGGTGTTTGAGCTCTTTTCGGGTTTCTTGAAGTTCTTTCCTGGTACCCACAGACAAATCTACAAAAACCTGCAAGAGATCCTGGACTACATTGGTCACAGTGTGGAAAAGCACCAGGAAACCTTGGACCCAAACAATCCAAGAGACTTTATTGATACCTACCTTATACGCATGGAGAAGGTTAAATCCTGTGTGAATGAGAGGGGATGGTTGAGAGTGAAGGCTGAGGATGTGAGCAGAGGAAAAGGGAGCAGAGGATGGGGAGGAGAAACAGGAAATAGAGATCTGGAAAATAATGAAAATAAAAGGAAGAGAAAATGTGGTAGGGAGAACGAATGCTGGGGAAGAAACACAGAAATAAAGCAGAAAAGATCTCAGAGGAAAAAAGAGCCTGGGAGACAAAAAATGATAAACTACCAGAGAGCACAGTAGAGAGAGAAGAGAGAGCAGAGATCAAGTGACATTGTCGAGGACTAAGAAATGCTGTGTGGTCCAGATAGTGAGACAGAAGGACAGTTCCCAGGATGTCTGTGTGCATCTCCCTGCAAGGCTCCAGGCACCCTGACCCTCCCTTCTCTCTCCCATCTGAAATTAGGAGAAGACCAACCAACACACGGAATTCCATCACCAAAACCTCATAATCTCTGTGCTGTCTCTCTTCTTTGCTGGCACTGAGACCAGCAGCACCACACTACGCTTTGGCTTCCTGCTCCTGCTAAAATACCCCCATGTAGCAGGTGAGCAACAGGTGGCCAGTTGGGGAATCTTCTAGCTACCCTTTTCTGCAGAGGTTTGTGTGGATGAGAGAGACATGAGACTCTTACATCTGGAGCTCTGAAGGCTTTGGTCAACTTCTAACCTAAGGCAGTGCTGTGGGTGGTGTGAGAATGAACACTCAGCTGGTCCATTTCCATTGTTTTCTGCTATAACTTGAAGGTTGTATCATCTTTCCTTTCTTTCTTTCTTTCTTTCTTTCTTTCTTTCTTTCTTTCTTTCTTTCTTTCTTTCCTTCTTTCCTTCTTTTGTTTATTCATCCATTTGATACTCATTCATCTTTCTGTCCATCCACCTGTTCATCTATTTACCATTCTATTCGTGTTTCATCCATTATCTAACCATCTACATATTCATTTTCCCTCTACACACCTGTGCACCCACACATTAATACTCTGCCCATCTTCTCTATACTCATAGATGATTAATCCTTGATTCTTTCATCTCTGTTTGACCCAATGACATATACTTCATTCATTTATGTTAATGAATCAGTTTGTGAGTTTTATTCTTTATCATAACTATTTGAGCAGGCTTTCTGTCATTTATTCATTGGTTCATTCATATACAAATCTTCTCATTCCTTAAGCCTTCCCATTGGTCTTTGAATTCCCCCCTCATGGGTCAATCCATTCCTCCATGTATCCATTTAATAATTCATTCATTTATCTGTGATTTATTCAATAGACCTACCTATTTATTCCTATATTTGCTCATTCATTCATTCATTCATTCATTCACTCCTTTGCTAAGCCTAACATCACTTAATTATTGGTTAGTTATGTTCATTGATTTATTTGTGTGTGTACCATTTGTTGACTCATTAATAGATTAATACAGTGAGTGAGAAGTGGAATATGGACATCCAGTTTTGCTTTGCTCATTTCACTCAGTCAGCAATCTTTACTAAAGTAACCAACTCATCCATTGCTTGGCTGACTTACACACTCACATTCTACGAATATGAAATCAATATGATGTTGTTGTGAGTTTGTTTGCTGCAGCACATGTGTGGAGGTGGGAGGACAACTTATGCAGTTGGATAGCTCCTGCACATTCCCATGGGTCCTGATGCAAGTCAAGTGCATTTTCTGGTTGTGCCTTTTCATTGGTTAATATATTCACCAATGTGTTCATATTCTGTATTTTGTTATCCATAGATTATTTTACTTCCTTTTAATTCCTGAGGACATAGCCTCGGATTGTTAGCCTGTATTTTTATTTTGCTAAACTAATGTTCTTTGCTGTTTTGTCTGCATATATGTCTGTGTGAGGGGTTTGGATCCCCTGGACCCAGAGTCACAAACAGTGTGAGCTGCCATGAGGGTGCTAGAAACTGAACCCGGGTCCTCTTTAAGAGCATCCAGTGCTCTTTGCTGTGGGTTTTCCTTTTCTCTGTATTAGGAGCAAGGTTGGAGCTGTGAGGAGAATCTCTAACATAGTTCTAAGCGTGGCTGGATGCCTGAGAGAAGCACAGGTGCGCATGTCCCAGAGTGCACTGTGTCTCTCTCAACAGAGTCTCCTGGCTCTGCACTGTTCCTAAGCTGTTGGCTCACAGAAAACAGGGTCACTGTGCATTGCCTCCGTGAAGGGGGCAAGCATTGTCTGCTGTCTTCCTTTTCTGTGCAGAGAAAGTCCAAAAGGAGATCGATCAGGTGATCGGCTCACACCGCCCACCAACCCTTGATGACCGCACCAAAATGCCTTACACTGAGGCTGTCATTCGCGAGATCCAGAGATTTTCAGATATTGCCCCAATTGGTTTGCCGCACAAAGTCACCAAAGACACTTTGTTCCGGGGGTACCTGCTCCCCAAGGTGAGACCAGCTGCGATTCCACATCTCTATGCCATGAAAATTTTCCACTCTCCCAATCACCACTCTGGGCCGATTTGTGGTTTCCCAGCATTCTGTGGATCCCTAAGGACTGACTGTCAGCAGATGGGAGCCAGGGTATGTTAATACCTTTGCCTCTCACAATGTCTCCTAGAACACTGAAGTGTACCCCATCTTGAGTTCAGCTCTCCATGACCCACGGTACTTTGAACAACCAGATGCC
>JABTXL010012306.1:0-10596 GCA_025134845.1 Neodon shergylaensis | reverse complement strand
TGTGAAACATAGCCTTGTACTTATTTTTATTTATTAAAACTCTGTATTAGCTATCATTGTTCTTATCAAATTAGATAGTATAATTTAGAGATGAGTCATCTTCTTCACAATCCACAGGTAAAACTGCCTAGTAGAATGGGATGTTTCCAAGAGATAAACCCATTATATTACAGACAGTAGAGATCTCCCCACATCTACTCACACCATGTTAGATACAAGAGAAGGAGAGCTGCAGCAAATATGTAAAGGCACAGCAGAATCAAAACACAGCCCAGAGTCTGCAGTCCTGTGGCCTTGCCTGAATGAAATTAGCCCATCAGAGTGTTCCCTTCTGGGCGCTGACACCTGGAACTTCCATTACAACTCACTGCTCCTCTGGCACAGCAACTTTTTCTTAGTGAGTATTCTTGCTTTTGTTATAGAGTTTTCAAGTGTGCTATTAAGTCACTAGTGTGAAATTTCTCCACGTTCTTTATGTAGGCACTTAGTGATATGAAATTTTCTCTTTGCACAGCTTTCATTGTGTCCCATAAATTTAGGTATGTTGTGTGGTCATTTTCGTTGAATTTTAGGAAATCTTTGATTTCTTTCTTTCTTGACCTATTGTTGATTCCAGTGAGCATTTCTTAATTTCCATGTTTCTGTGGACTTTTTGAAATTAGTGTTGCTGTTGAAATCTAGTTTTAGGCCATGGTGATTCGATAAGATACATGGTGTTATTCTAAGTTGTGTGTGTGTGTGTGTGTGTGTGTGTGTGTGGTGAGGGTGGGGTGTCAAAGTCTCCCACTATTAATGTATGGGGTTTCATGTATGATTTAAGCTTTACTAATGTTTCATTTACAAACGTAGATGTCCTTGTATTTGGGACATAAATGTTCAGAATTGAGACTTCATCTTTATGGGCTTTTCCTGTGGTGAATATAACATGTCCTTCTCTATCTCTTTTGGATTTCAGTTTGAAGTTACACCTACCAGCTTATTTCTGAGTTCCCTTTGATTAGAAAAATCTTTTCCAAACCCTTTACTCTGAGGTAATATCTGTCTTTGAAATTGAGGTGTGTGTTTCTTGCAAGCAGCAGAAGTATGGGTCCTGTTTTTGTATTTATACTGTTAGACTGTGTCATTTATAGGCAAATTGAGTCCATTGATACTAAGGGATATTAATGACGAGTGATTGTTAATTCCTGTTATTTTGGGGGTTTATTGGGGGTGGTGGTACTGTTTTGTATGTTTCTCTTCTTTGGGATTTGCTGGTGTGAGCTTATCTATTGTCTGTGTTTTCATGAGTGCAGCTAACTTCCTTGGGTTGGAATTTTCCAGAACTAAGGCTGGATTTATAGATAGGTATTGTTTCAATTTGGTTTTGTCATGGAATATCTTGTTTTATCCTTCTATGGTGCTTGAAATCTTTGTCGGGTTTAATAGTCTGGACTTACATCTGTGGTCTCTGCAAAATGTCTGTCTAGGATCTTCTGGCTTTCCTAGTCTCCAGTAAGAAGTCCAGGGTAAGTCTGATAGGTCTGCTTTTATATGGTATGTGACCTTTTTCTTTGCTTAATATTTTCTTTCCTTAATATTCTTTCTTTATGCTATATGTTTAGTGTTTTGATTATGATGTGGGAAGGGAACTTTTGTCTGTTTGGTGTTCTGTAAGCTTCTTGTATATTGATGAGCATGTTCTTCTTAAGGCTGGGAAAATTTTCTTCTATGACTTTGTTGAATCTATTTTCTGTGTCTTTGAACTGGAATTTTTCCTTATATACCTATTATTCTTTGGTTTTGTCTTTTTATGGTGTCCCAGATTTCCTGAATGTCTTAAGAATTTGTTGGCTTTAGGAGCCAATGACCTCCGCCAGAGCAGGCCTGAGCCAGCAACCTCCTCAGGAGCAGGTACAAGTGAGCAACCTCCCAGGCCTCAGCCAGTGGCCTCCACAGGACTGGGTCCCATCTAGCGATCTCTGCAGGAGCAGGCCTGAGCCAGGAGAGGCCTGACCTCTCTGGGACCAGGCCTAAGCCAGCAACCTTTGCATAACCTCGCCAGAGCCTGAGCCAGTGAACTGCGTGGGATCAGACTCAAGCCAGCGACCTCCATAGGAATGGGACCAAATCTGTGACCTTCACCAGAGCAGGCCCAAGCCAGCAACATCTGTGGGAACAGGTATGAGCAAGAGACCAGAGCCAGCGAACTCTGTGGGACCAGCGACTTCTATGGGAGCAGACCAGAGCCAGTGTCCTCCATGAGAACAGGCCCAACCCAACAACCTCCTTGAGAGCAGGCCCAAGTGAGCAGCATCTGTGGAAGCAGGCCTGAGTGACCTCCTGGATTTCAGAGAGACCTCCAGAAGTGCTGAGTGACCTACGGGAATGCCAAGTGACTTCTGGAAATGTCAAGACACCTCTGAGGTGACTAAAATCATGGCCCTGACTCCACTATGAGGAGCAACCATCTGAGCCTTGGCTCTACAGACACCTGGAAGAGAAATCACCAGAGACATAGTGCCAACTATACCAATCGGAGGAAAAGATAGGTAGACAACAGGTAAGAGCATACTCAATATCTCAAAGAGCAACATGGCACCAGCAAAAACTATTGACTCTACAACAGCAAGACTTGCATTATGCAGACATTAAGAGACCACGGATGCCATACCAGACTAATATACCCAGCAAAACTTTCAATCACCATAGACAGACAAAGCAAATATTCTAAGACAGAACTAGATTTAATCAATACTTAGCCACAAACCCAGCCCTACACAAAGTACTAGGAGAAAAATTCCAACCCAAGGAATCAGCTACATCCACAAAAACACAAGCAATAGATGATCTCACAGCAGCAAATCCCAAAGAAGAAGAAAAAACCACACACAATAACATCACCAAGCCAGGTAAAGGTGGTGCATGCCTTTAATCCCAGCACTCGGGAGGCAGAGGCAGGCAGATCCCTGTGAGTTTGAGGCCAACCTGGTCTACGAGAGCTAGTTCCAGGACAGGCTCCAAAGCTACAGAGAAACTCTGTCTCAAAAACCAAACAAATAAACAAATAAATAAATAAATAACACCTCCAACTATGAAAACTAAAATAACAGGAACTAGCAATCACTGGTCATTAATATCCCTTAATGTAAACGGACTCCACTAGCCTATAAAGAGACACAGGCTAACAGATTGGATACAAAAACAGAATTCGTCCTTCTGCGGAATACATGAAACATACCTCAACCTCAAAGGCACCAAAGATCCTAGCTTTAAAATTGTTGACAGACAAAGCTGTAGGAGTTGCACAATGGCCATTAACAACAGAGAAACTGCAGGCCTTGGAACCGGTGGTACAGAAGCAGACAGATAGTCAGCATATGGTAGAACCAACCAGCCCTTGGAATTCTCCTGTATTTGTTATTAAAAAGAAATCATGAGACTGGGGAATGGTGACAGATTTAAGAGCTATTAATAAGGTGATTCAGTCAATGGGCTAGCTACAATCTAGAATTCCTTTACCTTCTATGTTGCCTAAAGGACGGTCTCTTATAGTTATTGATTTAAAAGATTATTTCTTCACTATACCTTTACAAGAAAAAGACAGAGAACAATTTGCTTTCATGGTACCTACTTAAAAAATTCTTAGCCTGCTAAGAGGTATCAATGGAAGATTCATCCACAGGTAATGTTAAATAGCCCCACCCTGTGCCAATATTTGGTATGACAACTGTTGGAAATGATATGTAAGCAATTTCCTCAATGTATAGTTTACCGTCACATGGGTGACATCTTATTATCTGATTGAAATGTGGATACTATAGTAAGAATGTTGAAAAAGTCAAGAAAATTTTGCCTTGTTAGAGATTACAAATTGCTCCTGAAAACAAAATACAAAGAGGAGATTCTACTAACTCTTTAGGCTATAAAATAGCTTACAAAAATTCGATTCAAAAGTTACAAATTAGAAAGGATCAATTACAGATTTCTAACGACTTTTAAGGATTGGTAGGAGACATTTTCCATCTATGGCCCACTATTTCAGTAAATTCTGATGAACTGAGTAATTTGTTCAGAACCTTGAAGGTGAAAAGAACTTAAATAGTCCCAGAAAACTGTCAGCTAAAGCTGAAAGAGAATTGGTTTTGTTAGAAGAAAAATTACAAGATGCACATGTGGATCATGTGGATCTGAATCTTAACCACATTCTCATTCTGGTCATATTACTCTCTAAGCATCATCCTACAGGAATTTTGATACAGAGGAAAGATATTCTCTTAGAATGGATCTTTGGACCACATAAACTGAGTAAAAAATTAAAAACACGTGGAAAATTCTCTGAGATGATTCTAAAAGGAAAATTGAGACTTCATCAATTAGCAGGAATAGAACCATCAGAAATGGCTGTACCTTTTAATAATGATGAAATAGCCAAACTATTGCAAGAAAGAGAACCCTTGGCACAGAGCTTGCAGTAACTTTTTGGGAGAGATTAACAACAAATATCCCAAAGCAAGAGAATTCAATTTATATAAAGAACTATGTGCATCCTTCCTCACATTGTAAAGGGAACACCAATATCTGGCATCCCAACATCCTATACTGATGTAAATAAGTCAGGAAAGGTAGGTTATAAATCAGAAAATTTTATTAAAGTAGATCCAAGCCCTTACAATTCTGTCTAAAATTCAAAATTATATGCTGTTCTCATGGTATTAATGGATTTTATGAAACCTCTCAGCATAGTTACTGATTTGCAATATACAGAAAGAGTTGTTTTTAACATTGAAACTGCTGAACTTATACCAGATATTACAGGATTGGCTTTTTTATTTATTCAGTTACAAGAAATAATCAGAAATAGGAATCATCCCATATATAACACAAATCTGGTCCCATACAGGTCTGCCATGCCCTCTAGCACAAGGGAATGAAGAAATCAATTAATTATTGATTAGAGATCTTCTGGAAGCCTCAGAATTTTAATAAAACCCATCATATCAATAGTAAAGGTTTTTTAAAAAAGAATTATCCATCACATGGCAACAAGCCAAAGAAATTACAAGGAAATGTCTTGTTCTTTATACAATCAAACTCCACTGCCAGCAGGAAGTAACCCAAAAGGTACTAAAGGAAGAAAATCAAGTAGATCTCTGAGTTTGAGGCTAGTCTGGTCTAAATGACAGTCAAGCTTAGGCAGTGAAGGAAAACATAAAGCTGGTGAACACATAATTAAACAAAGGGGCCATGTTCCAGTAACAGCAAGCAACAGAACTTGGCAGCTTCAACCTTGTGGTTCTAGCTTTAGAGTTAAGAGTAGCAGAAAGGAGTTATGGACCTGAGGCCAGGCATGTCCCTGAATGGAGGCCTAGTAGGGAGGTCACTGCATGAAGCTGTGAAGATGAAGCCTTGGATAACCAAAGATGTTAGAGATGCCAGATGCATAGGGTATCTGCTGAGGAGAGCTGCTAACCAGGAGTAGAACCAACCCCCCTCCCCTCAGAGAAGAAGTGTGTTACATTCAACACATCTGAATGAAAATGGAGACCTGAAGGGTATTTTGGCCTCATACATGGAGATGCAGAGTTTAGAGTTTGCACGGCTGGTTTTTGATCTCGTTTTTTGCCCAGTATTTCCTTGCTATGCTTCCTTCCCTGCATTTTGGAGTGGTAATGCATAACCTGTAACATTATAAGTTAGAAGCATGTGATCTGATTTTTATTTTTGATCTTTACAGCTGATTACAGTTAAGAGATTGCCATGTCAAGCACTGCGCTGAGACTTACAGAAGAAAGGGAGGAGGGTTATACAAGCCATGGGGTTCATGATGGGGGAACCTACAGAGACAGAGGACCTGGGCTTGCAGGAGCTCACAAATACTGGAACAACAGTTAGGGAGCCTGAATGGGACCGACCTAGGCTTTCTTCATGTGTTTGACAAATGTGTAGCTTGGTCTCTTAGTAAGGCTTCTAACAATGGGACCAGGACCACTCCCAGGCACTTAGCTGACTTTTGGTAACCTGTTCCCTATGCTGGATTACCTCACTCTGCCTCGACATAAGAGGAGAAATCTGGAACTACCTGAATTGTGTCATGTTTTATGCAAGCCCATGGGAGGCCTGCCCCTTTCTGAATGGGGATGGAGGAGTGGATGGGGAGGAGGGTAAATAGGAAAGGGGAGAGGATGAGAGGAGAGAAGGGAGGGGAAACTGGTTGGTATGTAAAATAAATTTAAAAATATTATTTAAATAAAGAAATTTAAAAAGATATTGTCATGTATCTCAGAATAGACTTTAGACTTCGGATATTGAAATAAGTTTGAGACTGTTATAGACTATGGGAATTTCTTGAATGCATTTTTGCATTATATGTCTATAAGCCTTTGGGGATCGGGGAGTAGAATTTGGTGGTTTGAAAGAAAATGGTCCCCAAAGGGAATGGCACTATTAGGAGGTGTGGCCTTGTTGGAGTAGATGTGGTCTTGTTGGAGGAAATATGTCATGGTTTGAAAGGCTTTGAGGTCTTTTTCTCAAGATTCACTCACTGGGTTAAAACCGGTCTCACTGAACATAGTGGACAATGAGGACTACTGAGACCTCAAGAACAATGGCAATGGGTTTTTGATCCTACTGTACCTATTGGCTTTGTGGGAGCCTAGGCAGTTTGGATGATCACCTTACTAGACCTGGATGGAGGTGGGTGGTCCTTGGACTTCCCACAGGGCAGGGAACCCTGACTGCTCTTTGGGCTGATGAAGGAGGGGGACTTGATTGCGGGAGGGGGAGGGAAAGGGGGAGGCGGTGGTGGGGAAGAGACAGAAATCTTTAATAAAAAAAAAAGATGATGCTGGTAAAATATGTCCAATATAAAATATAAAAAAGGAAAAAAAGATTCACTCAGTGTGACAGTCTGTCAACTTCATGCTGCCTCTGGTGAGCATGTAGCCAGCACCACAACTGTCTGGTTGCTGCCATGTTCCCTGTCATGATGATAATGGACTGAGCCTTTGAAACTGTAAACCACTACCTCAATTAAATATTTTCTTTGTAAGAGGTGCTGTGGTCATGGTGTCTCTTCACAGCAATTTAAAAAATCCAAGACATGTAGATTCCCATGGAATCACTATCATGCATTGAGAAATACTTTTCACTCCCCAACAAGAAGCCTTCCTGTACTTAAGGAATGCATCTCCACAGGACTCTCTCTTCATTGTTGAGAATTTCTCTTCATTCTAATGAAAAAGACTATTGCCCCTTTTCTCTCTAGACAGCCCTGTCAGGGCCTCCACATGCTCCATTACTATATTTATGGGCTATATTAATTACATATTAGTGGGCTGCCCATCTGAGGGAGACCTTCTCATGCTGGAAATTGAGCCCCTTTGGGACAGACCTGCTCCAATTTTTCCCTAGTCTGAGGCAACATCAGTCCTGGCACTTTCCACATACATACTTTCCTGCTAACTCCCACTTAGGTAAAGGAAATCTCATTCTCACCACGTGCCAAGGTTGGGTTCTGTTCTCCCAAATATTCCACTGGAGGGACAGTCATCACAAAGGTGGAGGGCGACCTTTTTAAAACTGACCCTGGGTGTTCTCTGGGACTGCTGAGCAAGGTAGCTACAGAAAGAGACACCTTTAAGAGCAGTGACTTGCTTGTATGTAAGTTATGTTTTTACAGCTCAGTTAGTTTTGCTAAGCACGCTCTGGTAATGAAATCAGTCAAAGGGGCCTCTTTTGCAGATCACATTGGCTTGACTGTGGCTGTCTCTACTCAGATTCCCCTTGAGAAAAAACACTGCCTTCCATTTCTCACTGTTACACACTCACTTGAATCACAGCACAAAGATACCTGGCCTGATTTCCATATCTCTAGTTATTACCTGTATCTGTGGGCTGTATTGGGTACTTAGTTTTGTTAGTGAACCCTTGGATGACAGGTTCTGGATGGAACTCTACCTGTCACAGTCCTTTGGAGCCACCTTCATTTCTGTATTTGGGCCAGAGTCCCAAGCATTCCTCATCCCCTCACCACAGACTTGCTGAGAAAAATCACATTGAGGTTTTGTCAAAAGCAGCAACACATTTCTGATGGATGGCCATATTAGATAAAAAACATTGCTTTCTTTGGCATTCCAGTGGGGGGAAAAACATTGCCAAGGTATGCTTTTACCAGGGCTGCTCCCTCTGTCCTGCCATGAATGAGAGCAAGAGAGAGAGATAGGAAGCAATGGTAGAAAAAGATATAATAGAAATGATAGAGAAGGAGGTGATAGAGATGATAGAGAAAGAGAGGATAGAGAAAGATGATAGATCTAGAAGACAGTGATGATAGGAAAAGAGATGGTAGGTAGATGAAAAAGAAAGAGATGAGAGACAATATAGAGAAAGGTGATGAAAGAGATGGTAGAGATAGGTAATAGAGATGACACAGAGATAACAGAGAGAGATGATAGATTATGATGCTAGAGATGGTGGAAAAGAGATGACAGAGAAAGATCGAGAAATAGAGATAGAAACAGATGGAGCGAGAACTAGATAGATACATATAAAGAGATAGAGAACAGCAAATGACATGCCATGCTACTTCAAGGTAATGGAGTTCTATCCTGGCTGCTTTTGCCAGATATAGGTCTTGGAACATCACCCTTGAGATCTGACCTACTCTGTTTCACTGCACTGAGAAACTCTTCCACAAGGTCAGGGCCCTCTCTCAAGGCATAAGAGGCACACAGGAAAACTAAATTAGAAGTCTCCTCACTATATACAAGAGTCAATAGAAGCCACAGAAACAAATTATTGGGTACAGACTGGTTCTAGGGCTAAGCAAAGTACCCCACATATCCACCAGAAACATTTTAGATGGCACATATATGGAGAACCCTCAGCTGTCAATTTGATTGGGGGCTCAAGACTGATGCATAAAGAATATAAGACTGAACTTCCAGAAACCAACCTCCTCATGACCCAGACTTTCTATACTGCCAGACAAAATGGACTCTTCCCCTTTAATTTCAGAAAGTCCTGACAGAGCTTTCAAACTCTCCATCTCTCCAAAGCTCCAGATAAAGGAGCACTTTAATGATGGAAATTGAACCCCTTTGTGACTGGCCTGATATGACCTCTCACTGACCCGAGTTCACCCACCCATATGCACTGCTCCTGGCACCTTCAACATATATACTTTCTAGACAAACATCCCAGGAAGCATATCACAGACAAAGATGCCCACCTCATCAAAAGACTATATTCGCTCCTCTACAATGCCAGGACTTCTGGATAGATGCACCTACCTATCCTGAGGCCTGGGTGCATAAAGAACTTACGGTTCAAACCATCAGCCTTCAAGAACTAGTAGATACAAGATACTCTGCCACCATGGTGTCTGAACCACTATGGTCATGATTCTTCTGCAGGGTAAACCCTTTTAACAATCAAACCCACCTTGAACTGTAGTGAACCATAGCCAATTTACCAACTGCCAAAAGAGGTACCTGCTTTACCCATAATTCCACTGGTTGGATTCAAAACTGCTTCCCACTTAGGGCAATCAGCAATGGGCGAGAAGAATGTTACCTAAGATTTAACCAGGAATTTTATGGGACTTGGAGCAAGGTGGCTAGGAAGGAGTGGCCTCCAAGAGTGGTGACCTCCTTATAAGACAGTCTTGCAGCCAGTGGGTTTGGTCAAGGAGGCACTGGTAGTGAAAGCTGTCCACATGGCAGCTCTCCTGTCTCACATCTACCTTCCTTGTTGACTGAGCTTCCTACTAAAGAAGGACTTGGCCTTCACCTTCTTCTTCCTGCTCGTTCATTGGCTCACATGACAAAGATGCCCACTTGCATTTCACCCCTTAATGCCTGCAATTCACACTCGAGTTTATTCCCCATATCATAGATTTTGCTGGGGACCTGGTTTTGATGCTGAACACCTGAATGAGAGTTATAACACACTGAGCTGTAACTGAAGTCCTCAATGACAGGAGATAATAAAGGAAACAAAAAGGAAGTCAAAATTCAGGAAAGACAGCAGGAATCAACTGAACATGAAGCAGAGAGCAGACTGGGATGTCAGTAGTAAAGGAGGGAGTGGAAAAAAATCATAGGAAAGAAGGAAGTGATACAGTGACAATGGACTGAGAGAGAAAAAAGGGAATGAAGAAATGAGAGAGGGACTGACTGAGAAATAGCTAAACTCTTTGTGATATTTCTGGAAACTTCCAAGTCCATGTACAGAGTCCAGGATCACAAGGGCAGTGAGTTGCAATGGAAGTTCCAGGAGTCAGCCCCCAGAAGGGAACACTCTGATGGGCCAATTTCATTCAGGCAAGGCCACAGGACTGCAGACCCTGGACTGTCTTTTGATTCTGCTGTGCCTTTACATATTTGCTGCAGCTCTTCTTATCTTGTATCTAGCATGGAATGAGTAGATGTGGGGAGATCTCTATTGCCTGTAATATAATGGATTTATCTCTTGGAAACATCCCATTCTACTAGGCAGTTTTACCTGTGGATTGTAAAGATTTTTCATCTCTAAGCTATACTATCTAATTTGATAATAATAATGATAATTTATACAGAGTTTTAATAAATAAAAATAAGTACAAGGCTATGTTTCACA
>JABTXL010012302.1:0-12342 GCA_025134845.1 Neodon shergylaensis | reverse complement strand
CTATTATTATCTTGTTAAATGAATTCTGTGTCAAGCTACTCTATAAAATAGTTTTTTTTCAAACATAGATTAGTACAGCTCTCAGTTGGCATTAGTTTGTGAAATGTATCATGGCTAGTATAGAGACTCATAAATACCCAAGTGTTGAGAACAACTATGAGTGCTGTGTTCAGCCACAAATCAGGCATTTACAACACATCTCATTACCAAGGTTCAGATATCTTTACAGCAGAAGAGGCAGAAAGATTGTCTGAGCCAGAGGTTGTGTACTCTTCTATGGTATTTTATTTTGTGAGAACTATTTGTTCTTTTATTAGCACATTTATTGATTTTTTTAGATTACTTGTTTAGTTTGGTTATACTTTTAGTTCTGTATGTATTTTAGGTAATAATTTCTCACGGAATGCATAGGTGCCACTTGTTCTCAGGACTGAGTTGCTCATCATTTTCAAATGTTCAGAATCTTCCTACAAAATCTCAGGGAATCTCCCATTCTACAGAACTTGAGGTCACATACTTGATTCAAGGTTGTCACATTACAAAGTGAAAAATATATGCAAAGTTCTACACGAGTCTTCTGTAGTCCTGGAATGAGATTCAATATTTAATACAGAAATATGTACATAGAATCATTGCTGTTCAAGATGTGGATTTACCTACCATTGACATAGTTTGCTGTACTTTTCTCAACCTCTATTTCACTGTGAAATCTCCTGGCTGTAGAGGAGTTTGTGCCACTCATGAGTAAGAATTTTGTGGGGAAAAACCCATTTATTTGAGGCTTACTATTGTAATAGGTGAAACTCAGAGGGAAAAAGTGTCTCTTAAGAATATATTCACCTTCCTACACAAGTTATATCATGTTGAACTCAAAACAGGGAATTAATGAGGCTGCATTTACACTCCCAGAAGGGAAGTTTTGTTTGAGATTGTATGACTGTGGGAGAATAGTCTATGTATTTCTGACAGTAATAAACACCTCATATCCTCAGACTTTGTTGTACTCATTTTTAGTGTGAAATTTGTTCTTTTCCCACAATTGTTGAAAGGGTCTGGGACTCTATTAAATTGTTTAGAAACCAAATACATCAGGAGCTGTGGAAACTTGGCTCACCTGTGTGGAAATCACTGCAAGAAAGTATTCCCATCACTGTGTAGCAGACTCTTGGTACACCTGCATGAGAAGAAAGCTGACTGTTCAAGAGTGACAGGAATGGAGAGTGAAGACTCAGTGATCACAATATACCTAGTGGCCCCTTAAATAACAGAGAGAAAAGGTCATGTACAAACGTAATGATACTTTAAAATAATTTTTCTTCATCATTTATTTCATACTTATCCTATTCATGACTCTATTTCATAATCTAAAATGTTCAACATGAAAGACATATGTAAAGAGAACTTGGAGCCTCCTTAGATAGAAATCACCTAGACTGTCCATTTTGGTACTTGTCAGAGTTGACACAAGCGCATGGCTTCTCTTCCTTTCTCCCTCTAAACTTCACAGGCCCATTCCTGAAGAACAAGACCTAATAGTCTCACATGTGGAAAGAACATGCATTTAAATCAGCAGGGCCCTAGGTAACCCCATTCCTCTACACTCTTCTTCATCATAGTTTCTCTCCATATCAGTAATCCAGAGAAAAATCAGCCTCAAGAGCTGAGCAGGAAACCTCATTCTGAGAATTCATTATGAAGAGTCCCGTGTAGTCAAGGTAGAAAGAAGACTGGTTGGTTTTGTCCTGGACTTACAGAAAGTGGTCCTCCCTAGGGAGCAGAACAATATGTAAATCCCATAGGTGGTATAGCTATGTATATAATACTATGGAGTGCCTTTAAAGTCTAATCTTAAAAATGAAATGACATAAGTGTTTCTTTTGATTGTAATAAAGTAGCTATAGTCCATGATGTCTATAGCAGGGGGCAGTTGGTCTCCCCTGTGAAAAGCTTCATTTCTGAAAATGGATACTTTCATGATCTGTGAGGCAAGAGTATGCCAAGATATTACTGCAAATCTAAATTTCATGCTGGTGTGTTTCCTGGTCAGCACTTGAGAAGAGAATGGGCAGCCTCTCCAGGCTATTCTGAAGAAGGACTGAAAATCTGTCCTACTAGATTATTGTCAAAGGGGTTTCAGATAGTTGAATGGGGTCTTTGAGTTAGAGTAAAGACATTCATGAGTATAAGGACAAACAAGAATAGAATAGAAAGTGAGTAAAACAAAACCCTATCATTTGCAGTGAAACCTAATGGCCTTCAATGCAACAAGATGAAACGGGGAGAATTGTTTTCCTTAGAATATGAATATGAAAGTTAATTACCACAAAGTAAATATTTTGCCAATAAATATTCTATCACAAAATAACATTACCTGTGTATGTCATGTCTCACGTGATCAACGCATTTGCTACCAAACATGACAACCAGAGTTTGATTTCCAAAACTCATGAAATCAACTAACACAATGTCCTTTGAGTATGCTTGTATGCATACTCATGAAATCAACTACCACAATGTCCTTTGAGTATGCACATACACACACACAGAGAAACACACTAAAGAAATGACATTTTTTATTAAAGAACAACCCTGGGATATTGAGATTACATGCAATCAAAACAATTTCATCTAATTTGTGTTTAGGTAGTGTTTTGAGAACTCTTTCGAAGTCTGTTTTTTTTTCCTCCTTTTAAAGAATCTAGTTCCTTCTTTCAGAGTTATTAGCTTTAAGTTCCTCTTTGTGGGCACATCAATTGTTGATTTGATATGTAAGTAGAGCAGACAAGACTAAGTAGCACAGTCTTACAGTGATTTCTTTGCATTTCAATAGCAAGAATACAACCCATTATTTTAATGAGTCACTCCAGTCTTTGCCCTTGATTTGTTTATTCTTGATTTTGATTAAGATAGGTGCTTCTCTAAGGAGTCTGAACTATGCAGAGGAGATAAGTTCAGATAAATAGCAGCTGGACCTTGGAAATTTTGGTACTTGTGAGAAACAGAAGGATCTCACACCCCTAATATGTATTATGGAGACTTGGGATAAATGAAAAATTGGTACTAATTAACTATCTATAGGACACTGGAATTTCTAGTCTGAAAAGTTCTCTTTTGTTCCTTGACTAATGATCTGTGCTGAGCCCAGCACAATAAACTGGCATGGGCTCACATAAGTTCACATCACACTGGACACCAAAAAGTTTCACGGAGTGTGCTAATTAACACTGTCTTTCTCAAGGTAGAAAACTAAGCAGTCCCTATAATGTGTCTCTAATTTTGATCATGGTCAAGCGTTAAGATGGAGTCAGAGAGATGAACTTCACTACAACTTCTGGGAGTTTCCAAATGCTCTTTACTTTGGGATTATCAAACTGACAGCCTATTGTAATTCATGTAACTTGGAGACCTGGCTTAAATATGTGTATTTTCACAGAATGGTTGATAATGAAGTGGAAAGTACACCTGGTTCACATGTCTAGCAGACTGCCTGATAGGTCTGTCAACCAATTTTTTCTAAACCAGTGCTGCAAAGGTTTGAGTTTAAAGTGCAGTTGAGGTTGATTCATCCCCGAGTGTATGATTGATACTGTTTCTACCATATTTGCATGAAAAGTTTCAACATAAAAAATGTTAAAAATAAAAAAAAAGGTGTGATGTTTTCACGTGTGCGCTTGCGTGCACATTTGTGGGTGCACATACATATGATATATATAAAAAAAACTCCATTGAAGAAAATCTGAGAGATTCTGCCACACATCACTAAAACCCATGAACATATTTCATCTCTAGGAGGAAGCAGCTGAACACTAGATAAAGGGTTTTTGTTCCTGTCTGTATCACCGTGTGAGTGGGTAACTATATCCCTGCTGACAGTAGTAAGTGGCAGCATCTTCAGCCTCTACGCTGCTGATTGTGAGAGAGTAAGAACTCCCAGACCTACTGCCACTAAAGCGAGCTGGAACTCCAGAAGCCAGGTTGGTTACTTGATAAATCAGGAGTTTAGGAGAAGCTTTTAGCTTCTGTTGGTACCAGTGCAAGTAACTGGTACTTACACTTGAGATGCAGGAGATGGTGACCTTCTCCCCTTGAGATGCAGCCATGGATTCTGGAGACTGGGTGAGCACAACTTGTCCCCAGGATGCTATTATCAGGAAAAAGAAGAAAAGAGAGATAGAGCTTAGTAGGCATAGAGATACACAAATAATTTGACGCTATCCAACATTTAGAAGAAACAAAATGACAAGTAGTTTATCTTAGACTTAAACTTCTCCAGGGAAAATAATGCTGCGTTCTGAACTAGAGCCTGTCTTACCTGTGACAGTGATCAGCATGAAGCTGAAAATCTTCACCCAAAAAGCCATTGTCTTTTCCACTCTCAATCTTAGGCTGCTTGCTAGTCTTCGGAAAAGCACATTACTTTAAAGCAGGTGTAAGACATTTGTGGTTTCTGAGGTTGATATATGCAAATAACAAGATATGGCCTAGGCAGTTCTTGGCTTTATATATGAATGTAGTCCTTTATTTAAAGTAATCCTGTGTAATTCAGAATTGTGTATGCTTATCTATGGGTACATTGAAAAGGAAGCATATTTCTGTATTTTTTTTCCTTTCTTGCGGTAGAGAGTTCTGATTATGAGTATTGCCAGAGTGTTTCTGTGAAGTCTCACTTAATTTGGTCCTCTAAGCAAGGAAAGTGCTAGTTAGCAGTTCTAGGAACATTTTCCCCATGATAACGGGGTATTGAGGATGATTGTTTAAATGTGCTCAGAGAACATTTAGACAAATTATACACTTCTCTATTTCCCTTGAAGCTCCTCAGCTGAGACCTTGTTCACACATCCAATCTTAACTCATTTCCCTTCAAACAGATCTGGTATTATGTACAACAAATTGACAGAGAAAAAGGATCATGCTGAACCAGGAAAGACTGTTTCTAGATGGCAGCCCTGGTAGAGGCTTTTTCAACTCTTCTCAAGACCCTGGACTTGCTGGATATCCAGGTTCGCTGGACTAATTGTGTCTATGATCAGTGTCATGACAACTCTATACAATGTAAGCAAAGCCATGGAGATCTTTCTGGAGGCCACATGGATCAAGAACTTAGGGACTTCTCATTTTTTAGTGTGACAGTTATTTTACTTCTAAGGATGGTGATATTACCTGGATAGAAAATGCGTTAGTAGTGCTCTGTTCTGGTAACATGTCCAAAATAAAGAGAGTGTTTGTTGTGTATCGTCCATTTTGCAATGGGGTAGTAAAGGAGCATTAACAGTGATCAATGCTGAATACTAGTGAACTTAGAAGAAAATCTTTTGTTGAAAACTAAAGAATGGAACTGTTATTTCCTCTAAGTAGTTAGAGACATAAGGAAGAATAATGTGCACAAAGTCACACACATGTCCATATAGTCCATGGCATCATGAAATATAATACACTAGTGAGTAACTGCTGAACACAACTGGAAAATATTTTAAAGGGCTTGTGTTCTTTTGTGCTCAATAAGTTCATATTCTTACATATTCTGTAGTCCCTTTCTGATAGTGAGGTTACAACCAGATTAAATTATAGGACTTAATTATAGCAACAAAATATTTAACATTTTAATATAAATACTTAATATTACAATTTAAAATATATTACACAGTTTTAAAAGAATGATACATTAGGGATGTTGCTGTTTCTTTTTTTGGTCAAGTAACTTGGTGTGAGTTTAAGATCTCATGGCTCAATGTAAAGGGAAAAATTCTGTTGCCACACTGCCAGGAGCCATTTCAGGCTTCTCCTTTCTCACATCTCACAGGGCCTTGAAGTAAAAACTTTGAGACAGAAAACTTAAAGTTAACCAAAACATTATGTGCTAACCTTGGAGACTCAAGCTCTGGAAAGCACCACAGAGTGTCTTCATTGCTTGCTGCTTATCACTAACAGCAGGTGTTCTAGCCACTGACCTTGCAACTGCCCAGCTTAGCTGCCAAACTGAGCTGCCAAATCCCGTCCCCCTTCTGCCTTCTCCCTTCCCCCTTCCCCAGTTTCCCCTGCCCGACTTCCTCACTGAGGAGTATTTAAGACTAAAGCTTGCTACAATAAAGGAAGACCTTGACAAATTGAGAACAGAATTCTGTTTTGCTTGCTTGGTCTTCTTTCCCTTTCTCTCCCATGTTCTTTCAGGTAGTGCCCCTTCAGAACCTGGAATAACTGGACCTGCTGGGCAGGTTACACCACACCACAATGTAGTGAAAGGCAAATACTTATAATGTGAATTAAAGTTTCTATTGAAAATGCAGTGTTTAGGCCCCTTATGATGGAAAACGTTACTCAGATGAAACACTTAATAAAACACCACGTTAAGTGCAAACCCATGAAATTCCACAGAGGAAAACAAGACACAGAGTGTTGCTGATTGAAGGTTGATGACTTTTATAGAAAATGGAATTTGAATTGTAGTAGTTTGCATAGCATTTTCATTCTATGTTATTCCAGGATAGATATATAGATGACTCTAAAGAGGTACAGCAGTTTGTATCATCTGGTTAATCCATATGTCATCCTGGCTTTCAGTGACACTCAATGCAAAGTATCTAGGATTAAGAGGGAAACTTCCATTCTGTTAGGTTTACTATTTGCTTCTAGGTACACTACTGTCATATGAAGAAAAATTGAAAGCTGTCTCTGCTGACTGTTGGCATCATTTCATCTCCAACTGACCATGTTCTTTATAGATGTCTCATCTACCAGAGTTGCTATATTTGGATTCCTAGATGAGAGACAAATTGTCTACAATCAATATGAATTTTTTCCATTTAAATATGAATCTCTTTAATTATTTTAGTGGTAATTTTTCTTATTATTTTTATCTTGAATCAGATGAAAGAATTAGTTTGGATTTTTAAAATAATTCTTTCATCTTTTTAAGTTATAATATATTCACATGACTTTGCCAGTTCTTTTACCTCTTCCAAATACTGCCATGTACTTTACTTTCTCTTTCTCAGATACATCTCCTATTTTTCTTTGTCATATTCCCAAGTCTATAAACACAATATCTTTACTCCATATAGTGTTCCCTATGTAATATGCAACTTAATTTGTAACACATACAGACCATTACAGAAATTACTTATCAAAATGCAGATCAGGAGATCGTGTAGTGTTCAGTCACAACTGATACATCTGCAATAAAATGTCTGCACATATGGCTCAGGGATAATTGAAATAGACAAAATGGTAATATAAAAGTCATATGAACACACAGTTTGCTTTGGGATTGTGCTTTCTAGAAACATCTGGGGGTCTACGTACATGAGGCCTAATAGCAGATGCCTAAAAAGATTTGCAAAATGATGACACCAATGTAGTTACAAACATAGATGTGGGAAAGTTTGAAGGAAATGCATCATAGACAAAAAACTAAGAATAAAGTTGAAATTCTAAGACTGGAAGAAATGGTCTTACTTGGAATAGACATGCCAATGAGTTATAAAATAGCAAGTGGTCAGCAACAGGGGATTATATTCTTAACTCTGTACATTATGTTTCTCCTTGCTTCAAAGGATACTAAGAGTAGGAAGAATGAGTTCCTGATATGCTTTAAAAGGAAGTTGCCAGAAGGTCCACAGATCATCACATTCTGTGATGTATGTTCCTGACAGATTTGTCTTCTATGTAACATGATTTGAAAATAGAGACCTTCAAAGCAATACAACACATTGATATTGCTATTACATTCCAAAGAGAATTTGATAGTAAGACAATATTAATAAACAAAATATATACTTTGGACATAGGACACAAGACGTGATGCATGAAGAAATCAGGTTAGTATGGATCAAATATATTTCTAATGACAGATTGCAATTGACTAAAACATACATTTTATATTTTAATATGATAACATTTTATAAAAATGGAAGACTGCCTAAAAATGGAAAGGAATATGTACATGTAAATATATAACATTCTAGGTAGTTGGTTTTGTTTGTTTCTTGCCTACTTTTATCAGTAAGCCTCATTTTTTTTGGACAGAAGTGAATGGAGAAACACATAAATAATCAGAATGATGGTTAAAAAAAAAAAGAAACTGGGAGCTTAGGTCAAACTGAGACATCTAAAGAAACCTCCAAAACCAGGGGTGAGAAACTATAATGGAAATAGGACAGAACAAATGTAAAAGTCATGACTGCAGGTGTCCTCTGCAAAAGACTAAATAAGATGTTGGTAGTCAAAATACTGGCATAGATAGGGAAGACAACCTCCAAGCAATAGTATTATTTTTTCTTTCCTTTCTTTTGAATATGTGTGTATGTATATGTGAAAGTGTATATGAGTGTGTCTTCATCAGTCCATGCACAGAGATAATAGGAGAATGTCAGTTTTTTTTTTAAATCTATCACTCTCTACCTTGTTCCCTTGAGACAAATTCTCTCATTGATTCAGGATCCAGGGCCATATATAGCCAGTAAACTACATGCATATTGGACACACAACAACAATGTTACAGGCCTATGTATAGGTCTTTGAAATTTGACATCAAGTCCCAATTCTTGTATAATATGCATCAATGTGCACTGATAAATCTCCCCAGTCTTTTATTTTCTATTCCTAATGATTATCTCTATCAAAATACTGCTTGAGACTTCTATACTGAACTCGACAAATAACTGTTTTATCAGCTGTAGTTACTCATAATTAATCAATTAGGGATCTACCTGTAAGATATATAAGTTGTTAAATCCTTACCACTTACATGCACATGAATAAAACGAGAACTACAAGAGAAGCAGAGTAAAGTCACAAGCAGATGGGAAAAACAGAACAATAACACTGTGTTGTTGAAAAAATGCTTGGGACCACATGCTTAGACCATTATTCATGATCAGTTGAGATCTGGTTTCTAAATAAACACCATACTGTTCTCTGTCTTAAGTATCAACCCCCCTTATGACCACTTTCCACCTCCTCATAAATAATCAATAGCTCTACTGTATACTGCAATTACCCTTTTTAGTCCAACCTGTGTTTGCAACATCTACAATAATACTTTATTTTTGCTATACAAATAGACCTTAGGCTGTCACTTAGATGGCTTAGGCACAATAGCCTCTATAGTTTATGAAATCTCAAGTGACTCCATTATATCTGTGCTGCTGAGGTATACGAGAAAAGTCTGTGGTATAAAGCAGTCTCCTGGGCCTCTTCTGCCAAAATCTTTCAGAGTCTTTCACAGCTCACATATATATGAAACATTCTGTCAACAGTTGGAGGAACCAGGAAGAACAGCATTAGAAAATTTTGTCTCTAATTTCTGAGTTAATGGGTCATTTATGTTGTGACTTGTATCATTGTGGAAAAGCTGTTATGTTATTGACAGTAATAAATGACAAAATATTTGGCTGCAGGCTGCTGATGCTGAGAGTGAAATCTGTGCCCTCTTCCTGTGCCTGAACCTTGATGGGATTCCAAAATGTAATCTGCTTGCAGAATACATCAGGAGTTTAAGAGCTTCTCCCAGTTTTTGCTGACACCAGGCTAAACAATGACTAATGCTCTGATTTGCCTTGCAGTTGAGGGTGACTCTCTCCCACAGGTGCAGACAGGGTTGATGGTGCCTTGGTCATCTTAAAGTCACATCTCATGTCTGAGATTAGAAATATACATCAAACACACAGTTTATAACATTAAATCAGAACTTTTCTGAAATACCAGATACAAAGCTAAGAATATTATGTTGTCCTTCTTACTTGGAAGCCAGAGCATCAGCAGTCCCAAAAGCTGAACTGGAACCATCATGGCTTTCTTATGTCCTGACAGATTGATTATTATAGTCTGTGACCTATAGAAGTCACAGGAGAGTGAGCTGTTTTTCCAACACATTCCAATTGTGTGGTGTCTGGCATCCGTCAGGGTTGATTTGACTCAGTAATTCAATATTTACTTATGTTTCTGAAAGTCTCAGAACCAAAGTGGGATGCACATATTTTTCTGGCAGAAATGTGTTTTTCTCTAGAAGCAGGAAAGTGTTTGCCCAGTGATCTGTGAATAGTGCATTGTTTTGAGTATCAGTTTCTGCAATGTTTTCCTCAGTATAGCCCTGAATAATACAAGAACTTTGCATTATGGCATAGCCTTAGACCTAAAAGACCTGAAAGATCCATCATTGGCTCCACTCTATGGATACCTGGCAATAATGTTGGTGTCAGGGTGTCTTCCTTTTTGTTCCATTTCCACAGTCTTTTTCTTATGAATTAGAAGAGATATAACAAAGAAACAAGAAAACATACACAGTTTTGACATATAAAGAGTACAACCTGCAAACACTGAATTGTCATCTCTATGTAGTAGATGTGACTGTATTCATGACTGATCTGCAACATTACTGTATTCATGATTGACCTGACCCCTGTTTCCTATGTAAGAATCTAGAGGTTCATTCCTAGCTCTTCTTTTGGCTATATACATATGGGCCTGATGTTTGCAAGATCACTCATATAGCTCCTCCCATTTTCTGTCCAGTATGGACCCTAAGCATTATCATAGGCAGAGACCCCGTCTCTACTACGTAGTCATTCATACACTTGAATATTTTATGAGGCTTAAATACCTTAAACATGCACATTCTTTTTATTTCCTTCTCTTCCTATATCTTTAAAAGCATATTTTATTTTATGCATAGCAATGAAATTTCATATTAAATAACTAAGTAACAAGTAATAGAGTGATTGGAAATAGTTTTAAACAGAAGAAAAAAGGGAAAAATTCCAGGTTAAAGAAACCTTCCCCAGTCTCTTCCCTGCCACCGCCTCCCATATCCCTCCCCCTCCCCCAATCAACTCCCCCTCTCTCATCAGCCCAAAGAGCAGACCGGGTTCCCTGCCCTGTGCGGAGTCCAAGGACATCCCACCTCCTTCCAGGTCTAGTAAGGTGAACATCCAAACAGCCTAGGCTCCCACAAAGCCAGTACGTGCAGTAGGATCAAAACCCAGTGCCATTGTTCTTGAGTTCTCAGCAGTCCTCATTGTTAGCTATGTTCAGCGAGTCCAGTTTTGTCCCATGCTTTTTCAGACCCAGTCCAGATGGCCTTGGTGATTTCCCGATAGAACATCCCCATTGTCTCAGTGTGTGGGTGCACCCCTTGCGGTCCTGAGTTCCTTGCTCGTGCTCTCTCTCCTTCTGTTCCTGATTTGGACCTTGGGGTTTCAGTCTGGTGCTCCAATGTGGGACTCTGTCTCTGTCTCCTTTCATCGCCTGATGAAGGTTAATATCCAGAAGGATGACTATATGTTTTTCTTTGGGTTCACCTTCTTATTTAGCTTCTCTAGGATCATGAATTATAGGCTCAATGTCCTTTATTTATGGCTAGAAACCAAATATGAGTGAGTACATCCCATGTTCCTCTTTTTGGGTCTGGCTTACCTCACTCAGGATAGTGTTTTCTATTTCCGTCCATTTGCATGCAAAATTCAAGAAGTCATTGTTTTTTACTGCTGAGTAGTACTCTAATATGTATATATTCCATACTTTCTTCATCCATTCTTCCATTGAAGGGCATCTAGTTTGTTTCCTAGTAGAGTTACACTTCCTGTGGGCATGAGAAAAAGTTGAGTGCAGACAGAGATTGTTATACTGATCTAGACGAGGAGCAGCAGTAGATTCTTAAACCTTGGTCATCAAAAGAACAAATAATCCAATAAAAAAAATGGAGTACAGACCTAAACAGAGAACTCTCAACAGAGGAATCTAAAATGACTGAAAGACACTTGAGGAAATGTACAACCTCCTTAGTCATCAGAGAAAAAAACCTCTGAGATTCCATCTTACACCTGTAAGAATGGCCAAGATCAAAAACACTGATGACAACTTATGCTGGAGAGGTTGTTGGGAAAAGGGAACACTTCTGCATTGCTGGTGAAAATGCAAGCTGGTACAGCCCTTTCAGATGTCAGTGAGGCGATTTCTCAGAAAATTAGGAAACAACCTTCTTCAAGACCCAGTAATACCACTTTTGGGTATATATCCAAAGAATGCTCAATCGTTCCACAAGGACATGTGCTCAACTATGTTCATAGCAGCATTGTTTGTCATAGCCCTTCAACCAAAGAATGGATAAGGAAAATGTGGTACATTTACACAATGGGTGAAACTAGAAAACATCATTTTGAGTGACGTAACCCAGATACAGAAACAATTATCACATATACTCACTCATAAATGTTTTTTTAAACATAAAGCAAAAAAGAAACCTTCCCCACCCTAACATATAAAAAAATCTCTTTAATGAGTCAGTATAACAAATATATTTGTGTGACTAGTAATGTCTAATTTCTCAAATACATAACAAATGTATAT
>JABTXL010012297.1:27507-52346 GCA_025134845.1 Neodon shergylaensis | reverse complement strand
TATTGAATAAACAAAGCAAATAAGACCATAGTTTCCATTTTGACCATATCCATTTTTTACTTATATGACTTTCCAAAAGCCAATCACTGATCAGAATAGCAAACCTGCCCTCTGAACATTAGACATTGCCCTATTAACAAACAACAGACATTCATGAGCAAAGGGACAACTGGTCCTAAAGAAACAAGCCAGGGAGAAGCTACCTGATGGACTTCGAAGCTTGATAATCTCTTTGATCCATGACACACCACGGTGATGTTCATGGAGGCTACCCCTGCAAAGCAGAACACCTTCAAGGTCACCTGGGTGCCTGGTTCACCAATGCTCTTCACACAGAGTGCAGCCAATGCACAGCCAGGCTGCATCTCTGCTCTAGAATAAAAGGGCACAGAAGAGGATAGGATGCAACAATGAAAAGGACAGAAAATTATTGGGTACAGGTTTCTGTGTAATGCCTCTTTTCTTTTTATTGACCTGTACATTTTTCTATGCTCCCCTTCCTTCCTCCACTCTCTCTTTTTACCCTTTCCTGTGACTACCATGCTCCCAATTTACTCAGAAGATCTTGTCTTTTTTTCCTTCGTATGTAGATCCACCTATGTCTCTCTTAGGGTCCTCTTTGTTGTCTAGGTTCTCAGTGGTTAATGCCTCTCAAAGAAAATTACAGATTCTGTTGGTCTTAGGATGGAAACAGCAGTCAGTCCGGCAATGTTTGTGCCAGAGGAACAGGTTTGCACAGACTAGGAACAAGTGCCATGAGGCAAGCAAGACAGTCAGTGGGGCAGACAATATGAATGAATTCTGTGTGGTCAGCATGTGACTGATACAGAGATAACTCCACTGTGTGATGTAGTTCGAAGTGGTTTGCTCTTACTGGGCATTAAAGTAGTCAAAGTACCAGAATCTGACACATAAGTATCTGAGATTCCTCACAGGCAAAAGATGTTCAGGAAGTATCTTTTCATATTAAGAAGCTTACAGGCAATGGTCCCACTGGAGACCACATATGTGAGGTACAAATTCTGCCTGATGCTAGCAGTGATGTTGGGACAGTGTGCTTGTTAGTTTTCATTATCAGCCTGACCCAAAAGAAAGTCACTTGGAAAAAGGGACTCTCGATGAGGAATTACTGATATCAGGTTGACTTTGTCATGACTAGGGGAGATTTTATAGATTGTTAATTGAGATAACAAGACTCATCCTAAAATGGGCAGAATCACTTCATTGCCTTGGGCCTGAACTGTATAACAGTGAGGAAATCTGGAGCATACGCAGAGGACTTATGCAGGATCTCTGTCTGCACTATTACTTGTTATGTAGATCTGGCTGCCTGAACTCAGAGGTACACCTGCATCTGCCTGTTGACTGTTTTGATTCAAAGTATGCACCACCAGGTCTGGCCAGAAATTAAGAAATATTTACATATATGTGTTAGTTTTTTGAGACAGGGTTTCTCTTTGTAACAGCTCTGGCTATCCTGGAACTCCCTTTATAGACCACGTTAGTCCCAGAACTACTGAAGAAGAAGCTGGAAGAACTCAAGGAGTTGAAGGCCAGTCTGATCTAAAGAACTAGTTCAGGACAGCCAAGGTCACAAAGAGACAGCTGGTTGAAAAAAAAACAAAGCCAGAAAAAATTAAAGAAAATAGACTGTTGTTGGTGGAGGCTGCTCATTCTTTCTAGGCCACACAGATTTGAAGTAACCACATACAAACTGTATTGATTAAATCACTGTATGTCCTATTAGCTCTAGCTTCTTATTGGCTAGCTCTTACATCTTAAATTAACCTAATTCCATTATTTTATATTTTACCATGAGGCTCAGGGTTTACTGGCAAGGTTGCAGCACATCTGTCTTCGGCAGAAGCTACATGGCATCCTACTTCTCCCTAGGCTGATCATACTAGGGTTCTGGTACAGCACCAAGCAAATGTATCTCTAGACTATTTCACAGTGCAACAGAGGACCCTGTTGACAGTCAGATTCCTGGGCTGTCAGACACTCAGACATGACCTCTGGTGTAATAAGCCTGCATATGCACCTTGAACAATCTTACCAGTAAGACTCTAGTGATCCAGAATGCTATGATGCTCCTTCCAGGACAACTCAAAAAGTTTGTAACAGTGCTTGTATTTAAGCTATTAGAGCTTCCCCCTGAATTAAACCCAAGGCTCTACGTCCCCAGGCCTAGCAACTGTCTTCATGGCCTTGATTGTGCTGAGTAGCAAGGGAAGGTTCTGGGTGCTGTAGGAAATTCAGAATATGTGAGCCTGAAGTTGTTGCATTCCTCTGCATGCTCTGGAGCCATCCAGAGGTGGAAGTTTGTATGCATGCTTTAGCAAAGCACATGCTGCTCATCACTGCTCAGTATTCAGTCTTGGTCAATTGCTACCTCATCCCTCTACCTCTTCTTTGTCTGAAATTATCTTGAGCATGATGATCATGGCTGTAACAATGCATAGGCCTCCCAGCACTGGTGCCATTGTGAGCTGCCACTTATGTGACCATCTTTAGTTGTGCTGACACTGGAACCTCCATCTAAGCTGGGTATGCTTTCTTTTGCTACCTGTCTGTTTCCCCAGGGAGATGCAAGCAATGTGAGGTTTAATTTCAGTGCTAGTACAAGGCCTTCTTTACAGTAAGCACTTTAAACATACAAGTCACAAGGAGGATGCTATGGCCCATGCTTTTAATCCCAGTACTCAGAAGGCAGAAGCAGGTAGATAGCTGTGATTTTGAGGCCAGTTTGAACTACAGACTGAGTTCCAGGACAGCTAGAGCTACATGGAAAGACACTGTCTCCAAAAAAATAAAAGTGAGCTTGAGAGATTTTTCTCAGCAGTTAAGATTACTGGCTACTATTGTGGAGAAGAGTGTTTGGTTTTCAACAACTATATGGAGGTTCAAACACACTTAACACACCAAAAACACATGTGCTATCCAAAAATACCTGAAGAAAAAATACCCATATGCACAAAATAAAGAAATTAAAATAAAAGATGCCAAAGAACTACAAGTAGCCTGCTCCAAAAACTCGAACTCGTTGATTGGACTCTGTAAGCTACAAGTCCCACTCTGCCCCCAGCCCTGTGTATCCCCCATGACCTCATAGGACCTCTGAAACACAGTCTGCAAATACACAGAGAGGACCAAGAGGTGAGTGACCACCCACTTGGCAGGGCACCCCATTCTCTAGATCCTCCATACCAAGGAAAACTCCCAGGACCCTTGTCTCAGCTTCTCTAGCCAGCCAGTAGGAAAGCATACCATCAATCAGACCCTGTAAGTTACAAGTCTCACTCTGCCCCCAAACCTTCCTATCCCCCATGACCTCAGAGCAACTCTGAAACACAGGCTGAAAATACATAGAGAGGTTCAAGAGGTAGGCTATTTCAACACCCCTACCCCACTGATTGGACCCTGTAAGCTACAAGTCCTACTCTACCTCCAAACCCTCCCATCCCCCACAATCTCAGAGGAACTCTGCAGCACTGGATGTGACTTCACAGAGAGGACCAAAAGAGGAACTCTGAAGCACAGGCTGTGACTGCACAGAGTAGCCAAGACAGTGAATCAAAAGAGAAGAACAAGTAAGTGGACTAACAGAGATCTCAATGACTCCCTGAGATACAGACAGTGACAGTACAGAGCAGACAAAGAATAGTTTCTGCAGACACAGACAGCCACTAGAATGTTGGACCATGAGGCAAGGACACTGCCAGCACAAATTGGAGGAAGACATGGGTAGGTGCAAATGCAAGAATTCATTCAACAACCTAAAATGCAACATGGCAACACCAGAACCCGGTGGTCATACAACATGAAGACTTGATCACTCTAACCCAGAAAAAGCAGAAGATAAGGATTTTAAACATAACTTTATGTGGATGATGAAGACATTTAAAGAGGAAATGAAACATTCCCTTAAATAAATGGAGGAAAAGACAAACAAAAACTTGTAAGAAATCAACAAATCTCTTAAAGAAGCCCAAGAAAACCAAGAAAAATCAATCAAACAGGTGAAGCAAACAGTTCAAGACTTGATGACTGAAATAGAGGCAGTAAAGAAAACACAAACTCAGAAGATCCGTCTATCCAGAGGGGTGAGTATGTGCCCAACCAGCAGCCAGTCGGATGCCCCAGAAAGGGAGCACAGGCACCCTCTATTGCCTAAACTTTCTGGCCATTCAGAGGGGCTTTTCCCCGGCTACTGCCTTTCTGTTCTTATCCCATCCCAGCTTGCCCCTCAAGCACATCTTTCCATCTGTGGGGTCGTAGGATCTCCCAACTCAGCCTGCTTCAGGGCTGAGAGTCTGGGGACAAAGAGGTGAGTGCAACTGCTGTAGGAGTTTCTTTGTTCCACTGAGCCTGCACCCAGAAAGCCCACCCTTTTGTCTGTGAGGTCCCTGACCAACAGGTGACCCTGATTCTGTACCAGAAGTTCCATCCATCTGGAGGAGTAAGTGAGTGCCCGACCAGCTATCCAGATGCCCTGGGAATGGAGCACAGGCACCCCCAATCCCCTAAACTTTCTGACAATTTAGAGGAGCTTCTCCCTGGCTACTGCCTTTCTCTACATATCATCCCAGCTTGCCCCCCAAGCACTTCTTTCCATCTGTGGGGTCCTTAGATCTACCACCACAGCCTACTTCAGGGTAGAGAGGATCTGAGAGACTCCAGTGCAGAGGGGACCTAAGAGAGGGCAGACCAAGAAAAACCCTCAAGTACGCAGGTAGCCACAGCAAAGATTGGACCAAGCCACCAAGACTCTCCAAACAGCATTTGGAGGAAGAGATGGGCAGGTGCCAATGCAAGAATTCTTCCAACAATCTGAAAAACAACATAATAACACCAGAATCCAGTGAACATACAACAGGAAGACTTGAACACCCTAATCCAGAAGAAGTAGAAGAACTAGACTTTAAACATTACATAATGAAAGTGATAGAGTCCCTTAAACAGGATGTGAAAAACTCCCTTAAAGTAATGTATAAGAAGAATAACAAAAAATTTTAAGAAATGAGTAAATCCCTCAAAGATACCCTAGGAAACCAAGAAAAAGCAATCAAACAGGTAATGGAGACAGTTCAAGACTTGAAAAATGAAATAAAGGTAATGAAGAAAACACAAACCAAGGGATGGCTGGATATGGAATATCTTGGTAAGTGAACAGGGACTACAGAGACAAGTATAACCAACAGAATACAAGAGATAGAAGAAAGAATCTCAGGCACTGAAGATACTATACAAGAAACAAACTCATTGATCAAAGAAAACAGCCAATCCAATGAATTCTTAACACAAAACATCCAGGAAATCTGGGACTCCATGAAAAGACCAAACCTAAGAATAATAGGGATAGAAGAAGGAGAAGAATTACAGCTCAAGGCCTAGAAAATATATTCAACAAAATTATAGAAGAAAATTTTCCCAACCTAAAGAAGGATATTCCTATGAAGGTACAAGAAGCATACAGAACACTGAATAGACTACATCAAAACAAAACTAAACAAAACATCCCCTCAAAAATATAATAATCAAAACACAAAACATACAGAAAAAAAAGAATATTAAGAGCTGCAAAGGAAAAAGGTCAAGTAACATATAAAGGTAAACCTATCAGAATTACACCTGACTTCTCTATGGAAACCATGAAAGCCAGAAGGTCTTGGATAGATGTGATGCAGAAAGTAAGAGACCATGGATGCAAGCCCATAATATTATACCCAGTCAAGCCTTATTTAACCATCAATAGAGTAAACAAGATATTCCAGGATAAAAACAAATTTAAACAATACGTTGCCACAAACCAGCCTTACAGAAAGTAATAGAAGGAAAATCACAATCCAAGGATGTAGGGATAGGCCCCGCCCATATTGGGTGGGGTTGGCTCGGGCGAATGTTTACTGATAAATTGGGAGCACAGGAGCTGCAAGCTCTCTGCGCTTCCTCCCTTGCTTCCTGTTTCCTGTGCTGCATGGGAACCTTGGATTCGTGAGTTGGATTCTTCCATTAAAGTTGTATATATTTACTACAATTTGTCTGGTTTAATCCATAACCGCCACACTTGGCGCCCATTTCAAAAAAAAAAGGAGATTAACTGGTTTGTTAGGATGATTGGTATTTGTGAGTTACTGTTTTTAGAAAATTGTATTGGTACTCTTTCCTGTATATTGGTATATTGAATATTGTATGTGAGTGTTCCTACCTCTATTTTTGTATAAGAGTATGCTTATATTGTATTGATACATCTACCATATCACAATGTACATTTCTACCTCTGATACTATTTATGTAATAACATTGTTTACATTTGATATGTAATGACATTGTTTACAGATGAAGATCATTGTCTTCGTATATTGCACAGTTGCTCATTCTCTTAGTCTTCAAGTTAGATAGGTATTGAGAATTATATGTTTGTCATGTTTATTCTTAGGTTAATCAGGTCTTCTAGTTACAGAGAGATTATATTTAGTATAGATAGTATAATCTTCAGCTTCTTTAAAGAGCTGTAGAAAATGGCCTTTAATCTAACCTAGAATTCTGTGCCAACGAAACACAATTACTCCTGGCAATGCCACTCTACTCCCGAGAGAACGTTGAGCACCAAAGACACTCCACTGGGAGCTTGTCTTCTTGGCAGAACTGGCCTTTGGGTTAAGAAAAGCCCATACCTCATCTACTGACAAAGATATGAAACAGGATTGTCTTATCTTGCCAAGACAGGGTAGGATAATTCTAAGAAAGTTCCTTGCATTTGATAATGGTATGTCAGTTATGTTAGGCCTTAGCCAAAGTTGGTTGACTCAACATTGCGAACGAGAATTTGGGTGATTGCCCAGGTAGTCAGTTGTCTCTGTCAGTTATGGCGCATTTTGGATATCTCTCATTTGTTAAGTAATATTTTTTCCCTTCTCAGATCTTTGACGGAGTTGAAGATTATATAATTGTAATTACTCTCTACATTATTTAGACTCCTTGAGATAGAATGTCTGGTAAAACTTTTGTTCTCAATATTGTTTGTTATATTCATTATTTGTTATTATTGTTTATAGTTGTATTTGGTTTAGTTCTGTCTTATTTAGACAAAAAGGGGGAGGTGTAGGGATAGGCCCCGCCCATATTGGGCGGGGTTGGCTCGGGCGAATGTTTACTGATAAATTGGGAGCTCAGGAGCTGCAAGCTCTCTGCGCTTCCTCCCTTGCTTCCTGTTTCCTGTGCTGCGCGGGAACCTTGGATTCGTGAGTTGGATTCTTCCATTAAAGTTGTATATATATATATTACAATTTGTCTGGTTTAATCCATAACCACCACACAAGGAACCCAACAACACTCACAATAACTCAGACATCTAACAACCCTCCACAAACACAACTCAAAGAAGGGAAACACACAAACTCTACCACTGAAAAAAAAAACAACAAGAGTTAACAACCACCGGTCATTAATATCAATATCAATGGACTCAATTCACTAATAAAAAGGCATAGGTTAAGAGAATGGATGCGAAAAAAGGATCCAACATTCTGCTGTTTACAAGAAACACACCTCAACCACAAAGACAGACATTTACTCAGAGTAAAGGGTTAGAAAAAGGTTTTTCAATCAAACAGACCAAAAAAACAAGTGGGTGTGGCTATACTAATATCTAACAAAATTTTCTTCAAACTAAATTCAATAAGAAGAGATGGAGATGGACACTTTATACTCATAACAGGAACAATTCAACAGGATGAAGTCTCAAGCCTGAATATCTATGCCCCTATATAATATAGGCACCCACATATATAAAAGAAACATTACTAGAACTCAAAGCACACATCAAATCTCACACACTAATGGTAGGAGACTTTAACACTCCTCTTTCACCAATGGACAGGTCGACCAGACAGAAACCTAACAGAGAAATAAGAAAACTAAAAGAGGCAATAAATCAAATGGACTTAACAGACATCTACAGAACATTCCACCCAAATAGGAAAGAATATACCTTCTACTCAGCATCTCATGGAACCTTATCAAAAATTGATCATATACTCAATAACAAAGCAAACTTCCACAGATACAAAAAATTTTAGTAACCACCTGTGTCTTATCAGATCACCATGGAATAAAATTAGAATTCAACAACAATTCTACCCCCAGAAAACCTACAAACTCATGGAAACTGAACAGTCAACTACTGAACCACCCCTAGGTCAGGGAAGAAATAAAGAAAGAAATTAAAGTCTTCCTTGAATTCAACAACAACAAAAAAAGACACAACATCCCCAAACCTATGGGACACCATGAAAGCAGTGCTAAGAGGAAATTATATAGCACTAAGTGCCCATATAAAGAAAACAGAAAAAGCTCACATTAGAGACTTAACAGCACAGCTGAAAGCTCTAGAAAAAAAAAAGAAGCAGACTCACCCAGGAGGAGTAGAAGACTGGAAATAATCAAACGGAGGGCTGAAATCAACAAAATAGAAACACAGAAAACAGTCCAAAGAATCAATGAAACAAAGAGCTGGTTCTTTGAAAAAAAAATCAACAAGATTGACAAGTCCCTATCCAAATTAATCAAAAGGCAGAGAGAGAACATGCAAATTAACAAGATCAGAAATGAAAAGGGGGACATAACAACAGACACTGAGGAAGTTCAGAGAATAATTAGGTCTTACTACAAAGGCTTATATGCTACAATGTTGGGAAATGTAAAAGAAATGGACTTGTTTTTAGATAAATACCATATACCAAAATGACTGCTCTTCGGAGAGGGAGGAGGAAAGTAGTGGGGGGAGGGGGAAAGGAGTGGGGAAGAGGGTGAGAGGAGTTGGGGGAGGGGGAAGGGGTAGGGGGATGGGGAGAGAAGTGGGGAGGAGGCAGAAATTTTTTCAGTAATAAAAAAAATTAAATCAAGACCAGGTGAACAATTTAAATAGACCTATAAGTCATGAGGTAATAGAAGCTCTCATAAAAAAAACCTCACAACCAAAAAAAGCCCAGGACCAGATGGTTATAATGCAGAATTTTACCAGAACTTCCAAGAAGAGTTGATACCTATGCTCCTTACGGTGTTTCTCATAATAGATACAGAAGAGGTTTTATGCAGCTACAGTTACCCTGATACCAAAACCACACAAAGACTCAACCAAGAAAGAGAATCACAGACCAGTCTAGCTCATGAACATCACTGCAAAAATTCTCAATAAAATACTGACAAACTGAATCCAAGAACACATCAAAAAATTATCCATTATGATCAAGTAGGCTTCATCCCAGAGATGCAGAAAATCTATCAATGTAATCCATCATATAAATAAACTGAAAGAAAAAACCATATGATCATTTCATTAGATGTTGAAAAAGCATTTGACAAAATTCAACACCCCTTTATAATAAAGGTCTTGGAGAGGTTAGGGATACAAGGATCACATCTAAATATAATAAAAGCAATATACAGCAAGCCAACAGCTAATATAAAATTAAATGGAAACTGAAAGCCATTCCACTAAAATCAGGAACAAGACAAGGCTCTCCACTCTCTACATATCTTCAACATACTTCTTGAAGTTCTAGCAATAGCAATAAGACAACATAAGAAGATTAAGGGGATTCAAATTGAAAAGAAAGTAGTCAAATTTTCATTATTTGCAGATGATATGATAGTATACATCAGTGACTCCAAAAACTCTACCAAAGAACTCCTACAGCTGATAAATACCTTCAGTGATGTGGCAGGATACAAGATCAACTCAAAGAAAAATCAGTAGCCCTCCTATACACAAAAAGATAGAAAAGCAAAGAGGGAAATCAGAGAAACTTCACCTTTCACGATAGCCACAAATAAATAGCATAAAGTATCTTGGAGTTACACTAACTAAGGAAGTGTAAGATCTATTTGACAAGAACTTTAAGGCTTTGAAGAAAGATATTGAAGAGGATATCAGAAAATGGAAGGATCTCTCATGCTCTTGGATGGATAAGATCAACATAGTAAAAACAGCAGTTCTACCAAAGGCAATCTATAAATTCAACTCAATCTCTATCAAAATCCCAAGAAAATTCCTCACAGACCTTGAGAGAACAATAATCAACTTTATATGGAAAAACAAAAACCCAGGATAGCCAAAACATTCCTATACAATAAAGGTACTTCTGGAGGCATTACCCTCCCTAACTTCAAACTCTATTACAGAGCTACGGTAGTGAAAACAGGTTGGAATTGGCATAAAAACAGAGATGCTGACCAGTGGAATCAAATTGAAGACCCAGATATTAACCCACAAACCTATGAACACCTTATTTTCTACAAAGGAGCAAAAATGTATACAATGGAAGAAAGAAAACATTTTCAACAAACGGTGCTGGCATAACTGGACGTCAACCCATAGGAGAAAGAAAATAGATCCATATCTATCACCATACACAAAACTCAAGTCCAAATGGATTAAAGACCTCAATATCAATCTGAACACACTAAACCTGATAGAAGAGAATTTGGGAAGTAGACTGCAACACATGGGCACAGGAGACTACTTCCTACATTTAACCCCAGTAGCAAAGAAAACAAGAGTAACATTGAATAAATGGGACCTCCTGAAACTGAGAGGCCTCTTTAATGCAAAGAACACTGTCATTGAGACAAAAGCATCCTTCTGAATGGAAGAAGATCTTCATCAATCCCATATCAGACAAAGGTCTGATGTCCAAAATATATAAAGAACTCAAGAAACTGAACATCAAAACTCTAATTAATCAAATTTAAAAATGGGTTACTGAACTGAACAGAGAATCCTCAGCAGACGAAGTTCAAATGGCCAAAACACACTTAAGGTCAAGTTCAACCTCCTTAGCGATCAGGGAAATGCAAATCAAAACAACTTTGAGATACCATCTTACACCTGTCAGAATGGCTAAAATTAAAAACACCAGTGATAGCCTATGCTGGAGATGATGTGGAGTAAGGGGAACACTCATCCATTGCTGGTGGGAATGCAAACTTGTGCAACCACTTTGGAAATCAGTGTGGTGGTTTCTCAGGAAATTTCGATCAACCTACCTCAGCATCCAGCAATACCACTCTTGGGAATATACCCAAGAGATGCCCAATCATACTCCAAAAATATTTGTTCAACTATGTTCATAGCAGCTTTATTTGTAATAGCCAGAACCTGGAAACAACCTAGATGCCCCTCAATGGAAGAATGGATAAAGAAAGTGTGGAATATATATGCATTAGAGAACTACTCAGTGGTAAAAAAAATGACATCTTGAATTTTGCATGCAAATGGATGGAAATAGAAAACACTTTACTGAGTTAGATAACCCAGACCCAAAAAGATGAATATGGTATGTACTCACTCATTAGTGGACTCTAGCCATAAACAAAGGACATTTAGCCTATAGTTCACAAGCCTAGAGAAGCCAAATAATAAGGTGAACCCAAAGAAAAACATATATAGATTTTCCTGGAAATTGGAAGCAGACAAGATTGTCAGGCAAAAGTTGGGAGCATGGGGGTGGGAGTGGGCATAGGGTGGGGGAAAGGGGAGAGGAGGAGAGAGAAGGGAGAAGGGAAGGATTGGGGAGAACTTGGGGGAGTGGGAGGGTGGAGATGGAGGAAGGGTGGATATAGGAGCAGGGAAGTAGATATCTTCATTAAGGGAGCCATTTTAGTGTTGGCAAGAGACTTGGCTCTAGATGGGATCCCAGGTGTCCACGGGGATGCCCCTAGCTTGGTCCTTGGGCAGCAGAGGAGATGGTGCCTGAACTGGCCTTGTCCCATAGTCACACGGATGAATTTCTCAAATATCACCATAGAACCTTTGTCAGGCAATGGATGGAGAGAGAGACAGAGACCTACATCAGAGCACTGGACTGAGCTCCTAAGGTCCAGTTGAAGAGCAAAAGGAGGGAGAAGATAAGCAAGAAAGTCAAGACTTGAGGGGTTGGTCCACCCACTGAGACAGTGTGCCTGATCTAATGGGAGCTCACCAAAGCCAGCTGGACTGGGACTGAATGAGCATGTAATCTCTGAATCTGGCTGACAGTGGGGACTGACTGAGAAGCCATTGATAATGACACTAGGACTTATTTATACTGCATGTACTGGCTTTTGGGGACCCTAGTCTATTTGGATGCTCACCTTCCTAGGCCTGGATGGAGAGGGGAGGGCCTTGGACTTCCCACAGGGCAGGGTACCATGCCCTCTCTTAGGACTGCAGGGGGAAAGAGGAGGGTGAGTGGGGGAGTGGGAGTGGAATGGGAGGAGGGAGGGAAGTGGAAATTTTTGAATGGAAAAATAAAAAAAGAAAATAAATCAAAATATCATTTGCAGTATTTTCCAAAGAAAACTTTAACTAACAGATGCCAAAGAGATGCAACTGAAATTAACATGAAATGACATGACCATTGTGTTTCAATATGAATGATAGGATAATTAAGCTAGTTTCACTTCGGGAATTAAAACAGAATCATCATCACAGCATAACTCCAGTTAACCAAATGCAGGGGAATGAATGCACCCAAAACTTAAGAAGGCACTCAGCGGTAAAAAAAAAAAACAATGACTTCTCGAATTTTGCATGCAAATGGATGGAAATAGAAAACACTATCCTGAGCGAGGTAACCCAGACCCAAAAAGATGAACATGGGATGTCCTCACTCATAATTGGTTTCTAGTCATAAATAAAGGTCATTGAGTCTACAATTTGATATCCTAAAGAAGCTAAATAAGAAGGTGAACCCAAAGAAAAACATATAGCTAACCTCCTGGTAATGGGAAGTAGACAAGAATACCGGGCAAAAAATTGGGATCTTGGGGGTGGAGTGGGACAGGGGTAAGGGGAGATGGGGAGAGAAAAGGGAGTATGGGGGGTAACTTGGGGAAACGGGATGATCGGGATAAAGGAAGGCTGGATAGGGGAGCAGGGAAGCACATTTCTTAATTAAGGGAGCCATCTTAGGGTTGGCAAGAGACTTGGACCTAGAGGGGCTCCCAGGTGCCCAGGGCGATGTCCCCAGTTAGTTCCTGGGGCAGTTGAGGATAGGGAACCTGAAATGACCCTATCCTATAGCCATACTGATGAATATCTTGCATATCACCATAGAACCTTTATCTGGCGATGGATGGAGATAGAGACAGAGACCCACACTGGAGCACTGGACTGAGCTCCCAATGTCCTAATGAGGAGCAGAAGGAGGGAGAACATGAGCAAAGAAGTCAGGACCACAAGGAGTGCACCCACCCACGGAGACAGTGGGCTGATCTATTGGGAGCTCACCAAGGCCAGCTGGACTGTGACTGAAAAAGCATGGGATAAAACCGGACTCTCTGAACATGGCGGACAATGAGGGCTGATGAGAAGCCAAGAACAATGGCATGGGGTTTTGTTCCTACTTCATGTTCTGGCCTTGTGGGAGCCTAGCCAGTTTGGATGTTCACCTTCCTAGACCAGGATGGAGGGGGGAGGATTTTGGACTTTCCACAGGGCAGGGAACCCTGACTGCTCTTCAGGCTGGAGAGGGAGGGGGAGAGGAGTGGGGGGAGGGGGAAAGGAGTGGGGGGAGGGGGGAAGAGTGGGAGGAGGGGGAGGGAAATGGGAGGCTGGGAGGAGGCGAAAAAAATTTTTTTTCAATAAAAAAAAACTGAAAAAAAAAAAACTTAAGAAGGCACGTGCTTAATGCAGTCTGTAAATCCCCAAGAATGAAAGTGTACAAAATGACACCTATTTATCTCAGAATCATTTCAGCTCATGGGAACGCCTCTACAGACAATGACCTTTCAAAATCTGGAGCACTTTTCAGACCCATAAAATGGAATGGTTTAAAAACATGAATGAGCGACTTCAGGAAATAAATGAGGATGATAAGGGAGTGACGGTAGTAAGCATAAAAAGATACATCACTTTGGCAATGAACTCTCAAAAGAGCTTCATTATGGAGTAGAAAAGCAAAGACCTAACACCAAAATCCAATTTTCATTATGAATTCCTGAATTCACAGTAGGGTCTAGAAACTTAACGTGACCCAATCTTTCAGAGGCAAGATGGGGTGGGAATGAGGGTAGACCGTTTCTCAACTAGAAGAAAACAGGGTTTTCTACATCGTTTCATGCATCCCGCGAGTTCTATTTACCAAAAGCAGCGACTAGCTGGGTATGCACTAGGGCCCCAGCTGAGATCTGAATGTAGTTTTCTGAGCCTTGGTCACGCCCCCTCCCCCAGAGAAAGCGTGGGAAAATGCCCTAAGACTGCCAGGGCATGCAGTGCTTACCTGACCGATCCACTGTACCAGGGAGCTCTTTCCTGCGATGTCCACGCCGAGCAGCTGTCCATCAGAGGAAAGTCCCACAGGAGTCACTGAAGCTGGTCATAGGAGAATGTGCATCCATGGAGGCTGGGGTCCGCGGCTGCGCCATCCACCCCTGGCCACGGATGCTAGGGAGAAGGGTCCACCACCCGCGTTGCTCTCGGCTGACCCGGGTCCTGTATCTCGCGCATGGCCGCGGGCAACCGAGGCAGAGAGGCCATTGCTCGCGACCACTCCTGATGCCCAGACTTCCCTCAACTATGTTGAGCCCTCACCGGTCGGCTTCCCACGCTCACCCGCGGCCAAATCCAAGCAGCTCCGCGCCTTGTCGGTGATGGACGATAGGCGGCAGCTCCTTGGCGGCAGCTGGGGAGAGGTCGAGGTTCCGCGGTAGTGAAGGAGCCCAGAAGCTTAACAGGGGTCTCCTTGAATCCCCCTGCAACAGCCTTGCCCACCCGCGCATGCGCTGCCTGTGGACCTTGAGTAGACAGCTGCGCCCCCCCCCCCCCGTGAACGCCCCTTCTGGGGGCGGGGCTTCTGAGGAGCTGTTGACAGTTGATCTCTTCTGGGGAATGAGAGTCAGTTTAAGAACCTTCATCTGGTGATGGATGGAGATAGTCACAGAGACCCACACTGGAGCACCGGACTGAGCTCCCAAGTTCCCAATGAGGAATGGAAGGAGGGAGAACATGAGCAAGGAAGTCAGGACCACGAGGGGTGCACCCAACCACTGAGACAGTGGGGCTGATCTATTGGGAGCTCACCAAGGCCAGCTGGACTGTGACTGAAAAAGCATGAGATAAAACCGGACTCTCTGAACATGGCGAACAATGGGGGCTGATGAGAAGCCAAGGACAATGGCCCTGGGTTTTGATCCTACTTCAAGTTCTGGCTTTGTGGGAGCCTAGCCAGTTTGGATGTTCACCTTCCTAGACATGGCCGGAGGGGGGAGGACCTTGGACTTTCCACAGGGCAGGGAACCCTGACTGCTCTTTGGACTGGAGAGGGAGGGGGAGAAGGGTGGGAGGAGGGGGAGGGAAATGGGAGGCTGGGAGGAGGCGGAAACTTTTTTTTCTTTTTCTCAATAAAAAATTAAAAAAAAATTATTTACATTAAAAAAAAAGAACTGGAACCCTTGTGGTCAATCATGTCTCAGTGGATGCCCAACTCCAGTCCCTATACTGGCAGCACAAATTGAGCCCAGTGAATTATTATATATATAATATATATATATTAAAAAAAGTTGAGAGGGATGGCGTGGGTGAATATGTCCAAAATATGTTATATGCATGTATGAAAGTTTCAAAGAATTATATAAACACTTCCCCCTCCTCTCAGTACTGGGACTACAGGATTGAACCTGTGCAAATCTTGTGTTTGCTGCCACAGTCTACATGAGTTCATATGTACTTCAGTCCTTTTGTGCCTGGAAGTCACTGTTTCCTTAGAGTCATCCATCACCTCAGGCTAATACAATTTTTCTGCCTCCTCTTCTCATACCTCCCTTAGCCTTGTGAGGAGGGGTTCAATCAAAACATCCCATTTAGGACTCAATGCTTGAATGTCTGTCACTTTATACACATTGTGCACTCGGGGGTTTCCCATCCACTAGAAGAAGAAGTTTCTCTGATGTGGATTGGGCAAAGTGCCATTAAGAGACATTTTATTGCTATGTTCCTTTATCAGAATAATAATAAGCAGGCATCCCCTAAAACTGTGACATATCAGTTTGGGGTTCTAAGTCACTTTGTCAGTGTAGGTTAGCTTTATCTCATGGAATCACAAAGTGGCTGGTTGCTCCCATAACATTTGTGCCTTTATTAAACTAGAAAGTCTTGCTGTTCTAAGTCACAGGTTTGTAGTTTGGTAATATTGCTGATTACCTTTATCTTTTGGTATCAAGCAGAATAGCTTCTACCACCATGGGGACTAATCAATAAAGGCAAAATTTCTAATTAGGCACTAGCTCATCTATTCCATATTTCATGATAGAAGTGAATGTTATTTTCAGCAATAGAGCCTTTCTATCAGTTTATGAAAAGTAATCACTGGCATTGGAAATAACCTAATATAATTGGGGGTTTCCATGGGGTCTCTTTGGCCAAAAGCTCAGTAAGGTATCACCCATTCCTGGCACTGGAGGTTTTTTTTTTATTGAGAAAAAGAAAAAAAAACGTTTCCCCCTCCTCCCCGCCTCCCATTTCCCTCCCCCTCCTCCCACCCTTCTCCCCCTCCCACCACTCCTCTCCCCCTCCCTCTCCAGTCCAAAGAGCAGTCAGGGTTCCCTGCCCTGTGGAAAGTCCAAGGTCCTCCCCCCTCCGGCCATGTCTAGGAAGGTGAACATCCAAACTGGCTAGGCTCCCACAAAGCCAGAACTTGAAGTAGGATCAAAACCCAGGGCCATTGTCCTTGGCTTCTCATCAGCCCCCATTTTTTGCCATGATCAGAGTCCGGTTTTATCCCATGCTTCTTCCGTCTCAGTCCATCTGGCCTTGGTGAGCTCCCAATAGATCAGCCACACTGACTCAGTGGTTGGGTGCACCCCTCGTGGTCCTGACTTCCTTGCTCATGTTCTCCCTCCTTCCGCTCCTCAATGGGAACTTGAGAGCTCAGTCCGGTGCTCCAGTGTGGGTCTCTGTGACTATCTCCATCCATCACCAGATGAAGGTTCTATGGTGATATGCAAGATATTCGTCAGCATTGCTATTAGATAGGGTCATTTCAGGTTCCCTATCCTCAGCTGCCCAAGGAACTAACTGGGGACCTCGCCTTGGGATCCTGGGAGCCACTCTGGGTTCAAGTCTCTTGCCAACCCTAAGGTGGCTCCCTTAACTAAGAATTGTGCTTCCGTGCTCCCCTATCCAACCTTCCTTTATCCCAATCCTCCTGTTTCCCCAAGTTTCCCTCATCCTCCCCTTCTCACTTTTCTCTCCCCATCCCCCGATACTCCCATCCCACCCCACCCCCAAGATCCCAAATTTTCTCCTGGGCAATTTTGTCTACTTCACATAGCCAAGAGGATAATTATATGTTTTTCCTTGAGTTCGCCTTCTTATTTAGCTTCTTTAGGTTCACCATTTATATACTCCGTGACCATTATTTATGGCTAGAAACCAATTATGAGTGAGTACATCCCATGTTCATCTTTTTGGGTCTGGGTTACCTCACTCAGGATAGTGTTTTCTATTTCCATCCATTTGCATGCAAAATTCGAGAAGTCATTGTTTTTTACCGCAGCGTAGTACTCTAATGTGTATATATTCCACACTTTCTTCATCCATTCTTCCATTGAAGGGCATCTAGGTTGTTTCCAGGTTCTGGCTATTACAAATAATACTGCTAGGAACATAGCTGAACAAATGCTTTTGTCATGTGATAGGGCATCTCTTGGGTATATTCCCAAGAGTGGTATTGCTGGGTCCAGGGGTAGGTTGATCCCGAATTTCCTGAGAAACCGAAACACTGATTTCCAAAGTGGTTGCACAAGATTGCATTCCCACCAGCAATGGATGAGGGTACCCCTTCCTCCACAGCCTCTCCAGCAAAGGCTATCATTGGTGTTTTTGATTTTAGCCATTTTGACAAGTGTAAGATGATATCTCAAAGTTGGTTTTATTTGCATCTCCCTAATTGCTAAGGAGGTTGAGCATGACCTTAAGTGTCTTTTGGCCATTTGAACTTCTTCTGTTGAGAATTCTCTGTTCAGTTCTGTGCCCCATTTTTTAATTGGGTTAATTAGCATTTTGAAGTCTAGTTTCTTGAGTTCTCTAAAAATTTTGGAGATCAGACCTTTGTCTGTTGCAGGGTTGGTGAAGATCTTCTCCCAGTCAGTAGGTTGCCTTTTTGTCTTAGTGACAGTGTCCTTTGCTTTACAGAAGCTTCTCAGTTTTAGTAGGTCCCATTTATTCAATGTTGCCCTTAATGTTTGTGCTGCTGGGGTTATACATAGAAAGCAATCTCCTGTGCCCATTTGTTGTAGGGTGCTTCCCACTTTCTCTTCTATCAGGTTCAGTGTGTTCGGACTAATATTGAGGTCTTTGATCCATTTGGACTTGAGTTTTGTGCAAGGTGATAGATATGGGTCTATTTTCATTCTTCTTCAGGTTGATATCCAGTTTGCCAGCACCATTTGTTGAAGATGCTTTCTTTCCTCCATTGTATACTTTTAGCTCCTTTATCGAAAATGAGGTGATCATAGGTTTGTGGGTTAAAATTTGGGTCTTCTATGCGATTCCATTGATCGACTTCTCTGTTTTTATGCCAGTACCACACTGTTTTCATTACTGTAGCTCTGTAATAGAGTTTGAAGTCGGGGATGGTAATGCCTCCAGAATATCCTTTATTGTATAGGATTGTTTTGGCTATCCTGGGTTTTTTGTTTTTCCATATAAAGTTGATTATTGTTCTTTCAAGATCTGTGAAGAATTTTGCTGGGATCTTGATGGGGATTGCACTGAATCTATAAATTCTACCACTGGCACTGGAGGTTTTACTTGGTGGCATAAGATGTCCAGTTGTCTCTGCTGTTATTTGGTAACTCCATTTAGATCCCTTTTAAACATATTTGTGTTTTAGGAATCTTCTACAGTAGTAGGTTTCCACATTGGTTTCTCACACGTCCTTTTGTATTAGTTGTCCTCCCCATAGTCCCTCCTTTACCCTTTTCACTCATCTCCTCCCATTTTAATTCTCCTAGTATCCCTATCTCTCCAAAACAACATATTCTATCTTGTATTCCTTCGGGGAGTCTCTCCTTCCCCAACTCCCTTACTTGGTATCCAACCTCTGCTGTTATGTGGACAATAACTACATACATTGAAAGCTTAAAAGCTAACATCTACATATGAGAGAAAACATACAATATCTTTTAGGATCTATGTTACCTCAGCTGAGATGATGTTTTCTAGATCTATGCATTTACCTGAGAAGTTTATGATTTCTTAGAGCTGAATAATATTCCATTGTCTAAATGTATCAAATTTTCATTATCCATTCATCAGTTGTTGGACATCTAGGCTATTACCAGTTTCTAGCTATGATGAATATAGCAGCAGTGGATATAAATCAGCAAGTATTTTCATATTTGGGATATATACACAAGAATGGCTTAGCTAGATCTTGAAGTAGATTGGTTTCTAGCTTCCTTGGGAACCTCAGTAGCTAGAGAAGGTTTACTCCCACCAGCAATCAATAAGTGTCACCTTTTCTCTACATCATTGACAGCACATACTCTATTTTATTGATATTGGCCACTCTGGCTGGTATAAGATGAAATCTCAAAGTCCTTTTAATTTGCATTTTCCTGGTGGCTGAAGATGTTGAACATGTCTTTAAAGGTTTCTCAGCCATTTCTGTTTCATTTTCTTGAGGGTTCTGTGCTTAGTTCTCTATCCCAAGTTTGAATTGAATTATTTGTTTTCTTGATGTTCAGCTTTTAATTTATATGTTTTAGATATTAATCATCCATCAGGTGACTAATTGATAGAGAGATTTCCCCACTCTATAGGCTGCTGCTTTGTCCAAATGATAATGTCCTTTACCATATAGAAGTTTCTCAGCTTCATGAGGTCCCATTTATTAATCATTGGTCTTAATGCCTCGGCTATCAGTGTTCTGTTCAGAAAGTCTTCCTCCGTACCAATGAGTTCAAATTATTTCTCCACTTTCTCTTCTGTCAGATTTAGGATATCAGATCTTGTATTTATGTCCTTGATCCATACAGCCATCCAGTTATACTGGTACCATTTGTTGAAGATGCTGTCTTTTCTCCAGTGTATATTATATATTCAACAAATCACCATCAAAATTCTAATACAATTCTTCACAGAAATTGAAATAAAAATGTCCAACTTTGTATGAAAACACAAAAAAATTCAAAATATATACAACATTGTTGACTTATTCTTTTTATTAATAATTGCTATTGGTAGAATAGCCATTTTACAACATTAACCCTACTGATCAATGAGCATCGGAGATCATTGCATCTTCTAATTTTTTTCTTTAATTTTGCCCTAAATTGCCAGTTTTTATTATACAAGTCTTTCACTTTCTTGGTTAGAGTTATCCCAAATTTTCTGTCTTTGTCTTAGGCGATTTTGAAAAGGCTTTGTAATTCTTCAACCATGATTTTCTTCAGGCTTCAAGAACCAACTGTGTTTACTGTTGATTTTTGTAATTATTTTTGTTGTTTCTAGTTCAGTGATTTAAGCCCTCAGTTTACTTCCTTCCATCTATTCTTTTAAGGTATTAATTAACCTTTTTCTAGAGATTTTAAGATGTGCTGCTAAGTTACAAAAATGAGAACTCTTTTTTTTTTTCAGGCAGGCACTCAGTGCTGTGAACTTGCCCCTTCGAACTCCCTTCATTGTGTTCCATAGGTTTGGATAGGGTGTGTTTTCATTTTCATTCAATTCAAAAAATATTTTAGTGTTAAGTTGATTTTGTTTTTTTCCCATTTTTAATTCTGTACTGAGTTTTTCAGTTTTATGACTTAGTATAGTTTATGATATTGATAGCCAGTTAAAGCCATGGTGGTCTAATATAATACAGGATTTTATTTCAATTTTTTAATATTTGTTGAGACTTTTCCTATAGTATGCTATCAATTTGGAGAATGTTCCATAAGATTCTGAGCAGAAAATATGTTCTTAGGGTTTGGATAAAATAATCTGTAGACATCTGCTAGTTCCATTTGATTTGTGGCATTAATTAACTCCAGCATTCCCCAGTTTAGTTTTTGTCCATGCTGTCTGGAACTAGTAGAGATCCATCTCTGTCTGTGAGTAGCATGGGCTACATAGCGAGTTCCCAGTCAGTCAGAGCTACAGAGGTTATTGGTGTCCTGGGTGTGGATAGCACGGCTTGCTCATGGATACACACTGTATGATGGAATCAGCATCTATAATTTACCCGTGCTGTCATAAAGGACACCTCCCACAAGATGTCCTTTTTGTTTACTTTGATGTAATACCTGAGATTCCCTCTTCTATGTTTTGTGCTTTCTTGATGAAGCTTATCTTTGAGATTTTGGTGTGACTTTCTAAGTTATACATTTCCAGTTTTATTTCGGTTTGTGTTTTCCTTAGTAATTCTCTTTCTACTTGCATGTCTTGAAGTTTTTCTTCATGTTATTCCACTGCTTGTTATCTTTTCAAATACTTCATGAAATGAGTTTTTCATATCCTCTTTAGGATCCTTCATCAAGTTCATATCATCTATTTCTGATACTATTGTCCGTGGTTCAGTTGTATTGCATTTTCAGGATCTGTTGTAGCATGGTTACTGGGTTCTGTTGGAGACATATTGCCTTGGCTATTCATGATTTATATTTCTGTGCTGGTGTCTCTGGTTGGGATAACTGTGTTTCTATGTGTATTGTCTTTGTTCTGTCAGTGTTTTGTTCCCTGGATATGAACTCTCTGGATCTTAGTGAAGTATTATTTTTATGGTATGGTAGGGAGTGCTTCAGTGGCCAATGTGTGGTGAAAGAAACAGATGTGGGCTAGGAGAAGAGGCTGAGAGAAGCTTCAGTAACAAGCTAAGTGGATCCTCTTCACACCTAGAGGTGGGATCCACAGAGTGTTGGGGTGTGGTGGGAAGAGGGGATTCTGCATGCAGGTTGTAAGACTTATATGAAGAGATTGGGATAGAAGAGCTAGGGACCCTGGGTCTAAACCAAGAGTTGTAGTGTCCAGTGAATAAAATTGAGAAAGGGGACATGCAAGCAGGTTGTTACCAGGCTGAGCATGAGAACAGAGAGATTGTAGTGGAGGACAGGAAGGATAGTGTGAATAACCTACTTGAGTCCCTGCCAGTGTGGCCACTGGGATAGAAAGTGCTTTTATTTATTGGAGGGTGACACTAAGGGAAGGGAATTAACTACAGGGGATGCTGAGAGGATCCACAGGAAGGAGGGAAGCTGGGTCCTCTGCAAGGTTTGTCAGAGTCCCTAGGTAATGGAGGCCAAGAGGAAGGACATGCCTTTGCTACAGGGTTGGGGAGAAACTGGGGAGACTGAAATGTGGGCAGGATGGAGAGTAAGGACAGACTACCTGCCTCCCAGGATTGTGTGACAACCACATTCCCATCTGGAGAGTTTCTACTGGCTTTCAACACAAAAGAATAGGGGTGAGGGAGGAAATGAAAGGCAGCAAGGTTCTGCTGAGTCCTCAGGGAATGGAGGAAGAGTGATAGGACAGGTAGGTAGTTTGCTACAGGACAGGGGATGGTACCAGAAGAACTAAAATGGAGGACAAGAAGGACAGTTGATCTGATCTATCTTCTTTCCAGGTCTGTGAGTACACTGGGTGGCCAGAGAGACAGTGTTTGTATGTGTTCACATTTGAGATGAAGGAAAGGCAATTGTCTAGAAGTAGGGGGAAGAGGGTGGGAGAGTCCTCAAGAAAGAGGTAAAATGGGCTTGTTGCAAGGTTTGTCATATTCTCCAGGGAATCCACCACTGCTCTTCTCTCAGTAATTCAATCTAGATACTGTGGGAGTGGGCAAAATGGATGATGCCATCCTGAAGATCAAATGACTCCCGAGAACTTTCCTAAGAGTAGGGGGTGTGCTTGTGACTCCAGGCCAACTCTCAGGTAGATATGATGAATGCATAAAACATCGTATCGGCATTGTCAACAAGATCTCACTGCAATGGAAAGAATCTTGTCAGTTTGCAACTGAAAGCTCAAAGAGACCCAAAAATGCCTGTTCTTGGGTGCCATTGCTCTCAAGGACAAATATTGGCTAAAGTATCTGTTACCAGGAAAAGCAGGAGTGGCAAGATGAATGATCTGTAAATTCTATGATAAGGGAATAATACATCAGTAAACACAGTTCCAGATATAAGGAATACAACACACACATGACCACATCATATATACATATTTATATATGAAAACTTCATGTATATGAATTTATATATAAAAGATTGTATATAATCTATGATATATTTATATAGAAGAAACAGAAGACTCACTAGTGTGTACAATTACCATTCTTGATATCTCAGCACTAGGACCTACTTGATATGACATATTGCTGTTTTTTGTGTCTGCATCCCTCACAGGTCAGAGAACCCTTAAGCAGAGACCTCACTGGTTAAAGATGCAACCAGCAGGTGGTAGTAGACATCAGCTCCTGGAGGGTAGGTAGAGGACTCACTTCCTTGTATGCTGGTTGTGCAGGCTTAGGGCAGAAGCACAGCCTTTTCCCCAGAGACTGAGTTGATAACAAGAGGTAGAATTGTTACTGAGAAAGAGCAACACCCTTGTAGTTGTAGTTATCCTGCTAGTCACAACTGTACCTAGGATCTTAGTTTAATTGGAAAGCCCAATGAAAACACATTTTCCTACTTTATTCATGTGTCTGTGGCTGAAGCTGGATGATGAGTTAAGATTTTAGGGTCACAAAATACTCAGTGTGTATTTCTGAGACAACCAGGAGGACTTCTATTTTTGTCGTTTATATCGTAGAAAAAGAATCCTGGATAGTGATGACCTGACAATCATTTTTTTTCCATCTTTCTACATAGGGGTGAGCCATAGCCAGCAGGTAGAACAGCATCCTTCTACCCTGAGAGTCCAGGAGGGAGCCAGCACTGCCATCAACTCCACATATGTAGATACTGCCTCATCTTACTTTCCATGGTATAAACAAGGACATGGAAAGCATCCTAAGCTCATTATAGACAGTGGTTCAAATATGGAAAGAAAGCAGGATGAAAGACTGATAATTTTACTGGATAGGAAAGCCAACCACTTCTCCATGCACATCACAGACACCCAGCCTGGAGATTCTGCCATGTACTTCTTTGCTGCAAGTGGGAGGGGGGAAACTGGGTTGGTAGGGAAGAGTAGATGGATCTGGTAGGAGTGTAGGGAGCAGGTGGATATAATCAAAATCTTTTTGTAACATTTCCTAAGAACTAATAAATGAGAAAAAGAAAAATTTTAGGAGCTATGTGAATGTGTGTGTATGTATGTGTATGTATATGGATAGATAAATTTTATGTATATTCATCACACTAAATATCACAGAATACATATGGTGCAGTAACACTGGCGATTGCAGACATTCTCTGTGGACATGAGACCTGCCACCTTTGGGTGAGGTTTCAAGTTTATTCACAATGTGCTGAGCAGACATCTGTGTGCAGTTTGAAGGAAATCAGCACAGGGCACTGCCTCTTCAGATGTGGTTCACATCAACCAGGTGGTAGTTTCACTTGACAGACTGTCACTGTGCAGAAGCAGTTTCTTCTTTGAGAGTGAGAAGCTTCAATAAGGTCCTGGGGAGACTTGCCCTGTGAGTTTGGTGAACTCAAGAAGCAAGTTTTATTGATGTCTATGAACATGCTTCCTGACACCTGCTCTGTCCTGGTGCTCCTGTTAGTGCTCAGTAAGTTACATTTACCCTAAGTGGTGCTGATATCATTCTTGTACAACTGTGGACGTCTTTACCTTCTTCCTCATAGAAAAGTGATTTATCCTTATTTATTTATTTATTTATTTATTTATTTATTTATTTATTTATTTA
>JABTXL010012297.1:1572-27497 GCA_025134845.1 Neodon shergylaensis | reverse complement strand
TTATTTATTTATTTATTTATTTATTTATTTATTTATTTATTTATTTATTTATTTTCAGGGAGGAGCAATGGAGACTTAGTGACCCAGACAGAAGGCCTGGTTTCTGTCACAGAGGGGTTGTCTGTGAAGCTGAACTGTACCTATCAGACTACTGATTCAGCCCCTTTCCTTCTCTGGTACGTGTGCAATATGTCAAAGCTCCTTGGATACTGTTCAGGAGCTCCACAGACAACAAGAGGACAGAACAGCAAGTTTTCCACGCCACTCTCAATGAGAGCAGCAGCTCCTTCCCCAGGCAGAGGTTCTCAGTGCAGCTGTGGGACTCTGCCCTGTACTACTGTGCTCTGAGTGACACAGGGAAGGAGACTGCAGGGGAAGCTGCACACAAACCAAGGAGGCAGGAGGGCTGAGGGGAGTGGGCCTGTGAGGGAGGGCTGTTTGCCTTCTCTAAGTGGGGTTTACTCAGCCTCCTAAAATACAGCAACAAATTTCAGATCAAAGTCCTAGAAAACTTGGAATTTGTGGTTCTTCTGACAGGATAGGATGGAAGTCATTACCAGAGACAACTCAGGCTTTGTTCCACAGAAATACTGTTCTCTCCCTACGTGGAGGTCCTCTCACAGAAAACATCTCCTGGAAAATTCTGACAGGATTTATCTCTACCAAGATGTCGTACAAAACTTAGTAATTGATATTCCCCAGCAGTCTTCTGTTATTTCTCTGCAAATTTATGTCCACATGACAAATACAGACTCCAGTCTTTAAACATCTGCTTCAGCCTCAGTCCACAAGATATTTAGTTTCTTCCTCTCTTTGGTCCATGTTACAGATGGGTCAACCTAACTTCTGGCCTCAGTTATTTTTCTATTGCTGTGAAGAGACACCATGACCAAGACAACTTATAAAAGAGATCATTTAAGTGAGTTGTTTTTCTTTCTATGTATGTGAAAAAAGTCTTGAATTTTTCCATATATCACATGAATTAATATTGTAAAAATGGCTATTCTACCCAAATCAGTATGTAGATGTGATGCAATCACAATAAGAATTGCTAGTAAACTGGTTTCCTTTTCCTACTCCAACAGTATTAGTGTTTAAAGCCTTGCATTGATATATTTGATCAATTTTTAATTAATATTCTTTAGGGTAGCAAAGTTACAACTTATTCTACTACTTATATTTTCCAGCACCATATATTGAAGGTGTCTTTTACCATTGCATTGCTATAGTTATATTGCTTCATGAGACCTCAAGAATAATTCTATTGGTCTGTGTGTCTCTTTCATTAATGTAAAATGTCGTTTTGCTCCATGACACTGTCCTATAAATAGATATCAGAAACTGTGATATCTCCTACCTTACTATTTCTACTTAGGAATAGCTTTGACAATTCTGAATATTTCTAATTCCATATGTTTTTAATGCTTTTATATCCCTGTAAATTATATAAAGTACTGGGATTTTAATATTGATATTATTAAATCTTTAGATTGTTTTCAGTATAATATCCATTACACAAAATTAAAAGCAAATAAACAAACAAAATTCTTATCGAGAAAGATGTTGTGTGACCCAATAATCACACAGTATACCATTTAGTCCATACATGTCTTCTGATAAGACTTCCTTGCCTCTGGTTTCTCTACACTATAGATAATGGACGTTCACTCACACTCTTCTTGGATATCCTATTGATTCCTTGTGTTATGGAGATCCTCAGCTTTGGATCTGCAGATCTGGGTTCTTCACATGCTCCAACAGTTCTTAGATGAAGAGGATGATAAGGTGGGATAACTCATAGCCCTGGTTCTGGGCTTAGGTGGTAGCAGTTTGGATAGCTTTCTCTTCTCACCTCCCAGGCCAGCTCTCCAGCACTGTCCCAGCTAGTTCTCCCAATGCAGCAGGCAGAATGGACAGAAATCAATTCTCCTCTTCCCATGCCCTCACATCTCACTTACCTTCACTCGGACCACAAGGGGAGAGCTCTAATGTTTTGACCAGGTGAGGTGCTGGGTCCACAATCCCAATTTCTGCCATTGGTGAGATCTCTTTTCCTACGGCCCAGAGGCCAACTCTCCCACCAGCTACAGGTGCATATGCTCAGGTTGGGCAGACATATTTCCCTCACCTTTGCCAACACAAGGTGGACGAAGTAGGGTGAACACAATTCTGCTCTCACACCCTCGGGGCCAGCTCACCTGCACCACCACTCTACAACACTCTATTGTGCTGCTCAGTTCAGGTGCAGGACCCACTCTCCCGAGTGCCACAGTCGGTGAGGGGCAGCTCCAGGTAACTCTTTGTTAACCTATCCTGCTTCAGTGGTAACAGGAGACATTGACATTAACATAGACCAAGGCTGGGGCAGCATATGGGATCCCGACATGGCCTTTGGCAGCAGTCTAGGCTTGGAGGGCAAAAAGAGCTCTGGTGGTAGACTGGACACTCAAATCTGTATGGTCCCAGCAGAAGCATAGCCCTTGGACACTATCATGTTCCTAAGTTCTGTCCCAGATCCCTACCTACTTCTGTGTGGTCCATGGTGGCAATAAGGCCATGGACATGAACACAGATCCTAGTTGTGTATGCAACATGGATCCAGACGTGGTTCTGGGCTATAGTCCAGGCCTGAATGTCACCAGGGCCTTGTTGACAGTGCAGGTCACTCAGAATGGAATATATATATATATATATATATATATATATATATATATATATATATTACACTTCTTCCCCTTCTCCCATTCCCCTCCTGCTCCCCCACTCCCCCTCCTCCCTACCCCTCCCTCTTTAAGAGAGGGCAGGGAATCCTGCCCTGTGGGAAGTCCAAGGCCCTCCCCCTTCCCATCCTGGGGAGTAAAACATGTACTGCGCAGCAAGTGCACAGTGCTCCCCAGGCATCTGCTACCTGTACATTAACCTGAGGCCAGGACTGGAGAAAAACTTAAAGCAATTTTTTGAAATAGAAGATTTTTCCACCTTGCAGTTTTAGTATATGAACATTCTAAAATATCATAAATTAGCTTCAAGTTGACATGAGAACATATTGAAGAATCTCATACTTAACATATTTTTTCTTTTAAAATTATTTTTTATATCATGTGTATGAATATTTTGCCTACACAAATGTCTATCTTGTTGCATGTGTGCCTAGTGCTGGCTAAGGCCAGAGAGGTCATAGGATCCCTTGGACCTGGAGTTACAGATGGTAATGAGATGCCACGTAGGTTCTGGGGTAAATCAAGCCTGGGTACTCTGGAAAAGCAGCCAATTCTCTTAAACCTTAGACATATTTTATTTTTTTAATGATATTTCGTTAAGTATTCCTTGAAGGCCAGATTGCTAAAAGACAGTGAATGATAAACTATTGTGCATTACATGACTAAAGCAGCTATTTTATGCCCAGGATGTCTAAATTTAGGGCTAATTTCCTTTTTTTGGCTTGTTTATTGAATTTTTGGGGGTTTCACATAATGCACTCCAATTTTGTTCACCTCCAAGTCCTCCATATTCCTTCTCATCTCTGTTGCAGGACCACCATGAAAGAAAACAAAACAAAGTAAGCAAGCAAGCAAGCAAAAGTAAGAGCAAAAAACCTCCCTATTAAACCAAAACAAAAAAAATACTATGATAGAATCAGAAAAATCACTGTTTCTCCCCTACTGACTTTCCATCACCTCTTCATCCTTCCTGATGGCATTGGAGGTTCAATGTGTCGTATAAAATACCCCTATGTACCATCAGCTCGACTGGCCACTGCTCACTGCAATGAGTCTTTTGTTTGGTTCAAGGCCTCTGGTTTTTTGTACCCCATACTTATCGGATCCTCATCAGAGGTCTTCTGAGATATCTTGTGTGCCAGAAATCTTACGGGTATCCTTCCACAAAACCAGTCCCTTCTCAAGCTCCAGCAGGACATATTTGGGGTAGAGGCTAAGGTGGGTCAATCCAAGACCCAGTTGTGGGCCTTGCTATTAGCTAAGCAGGTCAGATTGAGCCACTGGGGCCCCTCACCTTGGGTGTGGTTATGGAGTCAGCTCCCCTATATGCATGCCCTCAGGCTAGGTTCATCCTTACCTGTGTTGAGGGGTGGGAGCCCTCTCTTCTGAGTGCTGGGACCAGCTCTCCTGTTGTAGTGGCCAGCAAAGGACAAGGTAAGCTTTTCCAGGGCAGTGGACAATGGGACTTCTTCAGTATAGCTCTCTGAGTTCATCTTACATGATTCCCAAGGCCTCCTGAGATGGCACTGGCTACAGATACCAATACAGACCCTAGTTGTGCCTGGACCACTGACTCAGACATGGTTCTTGGCCACAGCTTAGGCCCAGATGTCATCCTGGCTCTGGGCGGAGAAAATGGCCTTTAAGGTAGGAATGGTCCTGGCAGCCGTGTGGCTTCCTGTCACCATCATGGCCTCAAGTTGTAGCTCCAACACTGGGCCTCTATCTGACCATTAGTGGTGTGCAGAACCTGTAGTTTACATCAAACTCCCAGCTGTGATAGGACCATAGACCCCAACATGGTCTTTGGGAGTAGCTGGACCTGGATGTCAACACTGAGCCCATTGGTGGCATGAACCCAAAACACTAACCTGGTCCTTGATCTTTGGTGTCTGCATGAGCTTCAATGGCATGAGGTGCGACAGACATCAGCACAGACTCTGGCAGTAGTGGGGTTTGATTTCATTTTGTATGATTCCTAATGCCTTCTGAGATGATACAGACCACAGACATCAACACAGTCCCCAGCTGCCCCTGGACCATGGACCCAGACATGGCCCTTGGATGCAGCTTAGGCCCAGATGACATCCTGGGTCTGGGTGGAGGGTTATGACCTTAGACATGGCCCTAAGCTGCAGCTGGGTACTGGACATTGCCATGTCATTGAATAGCATCGGACGCCACTCAGACATCGATGCCTCCTAGTCTTTGGACACCAACCAAGACGACGATAGGTGGTTTTGTCCCAGGCTCCTCCATGTATGTCAATCCAGACACTGGCTGCTACAAGGTCACAGACCCAGACATGGCCTTCAGCAGCAGCCTGGGCCCCGATGACATCCTGGCCTTGGGTGGTAGTGCAAACTGCCCTTATCTGTATGGCCCCTACTATGGAGTGGCTCCCCTGACTCCACCAAAGCCAGAGATGTTAGCCCAAAACCCTAGCTTCTTAATGGGTGCTAGTGGTAACCTGTGCCATCATGGTCAATGCATAAACCAGCTGCAGTTAAGCCATAAACCCAGATTTGGTCTCAGGTAGCAATTTAGCATAGTTGACATCCTTGTTCTGAGTGACTGTTCCAGGTTCTCAGATCAGGATGACTCTAATGACAGCATGGCTCCTAGATACCAATAAGGCCACACAGAGGATGTGGCCCAGATACCAGGCTTCATGTGGTCATTGATGACACAGACATGATCCTCAGCAGCAGCCAAAGCCTGGTTGTCATCATGGCCCCAGGTGACGGCAAAGGCTACCCAGATCAATACAATCCCAGTGGCAGTTTATGGGCCCAAACATAGCTCCAGGAGGAGCCCCAGCCCACTGGAGTCTGCATGACACTTGATGGCAAGAGAAGCCATGAATATCAACCCAGACTCTGGCTACTGTAGGACCCCAGACCCCAGATATCTCTTGGTAACAGACTGATCTGGACATTGTCATGGTCTCTGGTGGCAAGCAGACCTCCATCCTCAATCTGCTCCTCACTGTCTTCACCATGGACTCAGGTGGCAAGCTGAAATCTAACATCTGCCCCACCCTCTCCATCTACCTTTCTTCCTTTATGTGTCTGTCCATGACATATGAACCATTCCACTTCTCTAACTCGCCCAATTCTCTGCCCCTTGAAATGGGCTGGCTTTCTTATCACCAGCTGGGAATGTCCAAGCAGGTTAGGCTTTGTCTTACAATCTTGGTTTTTCTTAATATATATCTTTTTTCAATTTACTTGTTTGTTTATTTATGTGTGTTTTGATATAGGGTATCAGATTGTAGCCACTGTTGACCTTCCACTTGCTATGTAGGTCAAACTGGTCTCAAACACACAGAGATCCACCTGCCTCTAACTCCAAAGTGCTAGAATTAGTGATGTGTGCCATCTTGCTGGGCACTTATTTCTTTAAAAAATATTTTTTATTTATTTTGTTCCCTGAGGTCAGGGTATATTTTCATTTTATTATTTTTATTTATTATATTTTAAAAACTATCTTTTCTCATTTTACATACCAATTCCAGTTCCCTTTCCTGCCTCTCTCCTCTTTCCTCCACCTTCCTCACCACCACACCCCATCCACTCCTCAGAGAGGATAAAGCTTCCCACAGAGAGTCAACAAAGTCTAGTACATTGGTTTGAGGCAGAAACAAGGCCCTTCCCACTAGATCTAGGCTGATCAAGGTATCCCACCAGAGAGAATAGGTTCCAAAAAGCCAGTACAGGCAGTAGGGATAAATCCTGGTCTTACTGTCAGTGGTCCCACTGTCTGACCCAGCCATACAACAGTCACCCGCATTCAAAGCACCTACTTTGACCCTGTGCTGATTTCCTTGCTGTCAGACCAGAGGTGGTGGGAAAATTTCTTTTATTTTTGACAGTTGCTTACATGAATACAATGTATCTTAATTATACCCAATCCATTTCACTCTTTTTGCTCCTCCCAATGCCTAACACATCTTTCTACATCCATATCTTCTTCTTTTACTTGGTTGTCTTCTGAGTACCATTAATGCTATCTGCTGGAACATGACTGATGTTGACTTGATCTTGTGCATGTGTCCATAAATTCAGTGATTTCATGGGTGCACTGGGTTTGATATGCCCATAAGATCCCTATCCCCTGACCCTTACACTCTTGCTGCTCCCTCTTCTTAGATGTTCCCTAAGCCTTGGTCAGGTTCCCCTGTTGAGAACTCTCTATTTAGATCTGTATTCCACTTTTAAAAGTTGGATTGTTACTTTTGCTGATATCTATTATTTTTTAGTTCTTTATTTTGGAAATTAGTTATCTGTTAGATATGGAGTTGATAAAAATCTTTTCCCATTTTGTGGGTTGCTATTTTGTCCTATTTACAGTGTCCTTTACCTTAAAAAAGCTTTTAAGTTTCATGGGATCCCATTTATTAATTGCTGACTTTAGTCACTGTGCTATTGGAGTTCTGTTCAAGAAGTAGTTTCCTGTGCCAATGCATCAAAATCTATACCCAAGTTTCTTTTCTATCAGAGTGTATCTGGTTTTATGTTGAGATCTTTGATCCACTTAGACTTGAATTTTGGGCAGGGTGATAGATATGGATCTACTTGTGTTTTTCTACATGCCAGCATCCAGATAGACCATCACCATTTGCTGAAGATGCTTTTTTGCCATTGTATATTCCTGATTTTTTAATCAAAAAAATCAGGCGTCCATAGGTATGTGGATTCATACTTGGGCCTTTGAATTGATTCAGTTGATCAACCTGTTTGTTTTTATGCCAATACCATAATTTTTTATTGCTGTTGTTTTATAGAAGAGCTTAAAATCAGTAATGTGTACAGGATTATGTTATCTTGTTTTTTATTTTTCCATATGATGTTGAGAATTGTTCTTTCAAGGTCTGTACAAAATTGTGTTGTAATTTTGATGGAGACTTCATTGAATTTGTAGATTGATTTTTGTAAGTTGAAGGTCTTTCACTTGTTTGATTAGCGTTACCTCAAGATATGTGATATTATTTGTGGCTATTGTGTAAGGTATTGTTTCCTTGATTTCTTTTTTGGATCATATGCCATTTGTATATAGGAGGGCTACTGATTCTTTTATAGTTATTCTTGTATCCGGCTACTTTGCAAAGGTATTTATCAGCTGTAGGAGTTCACTGATAGGATTTGGGGGTCGCTTATGTGTACTATCATATCATCATGTCTGCCTTTTTCAGAATCTTACCATCTCCAAGTGGCCATGGTTCCTGTTCCTGGGCTCACACAGCTCTCAGCTATGTTCTTCCCTGATCCTGTTGTGTTATTCAGATCATCTTCATTAGAGTGTAAACCAGTGTCTCCTCCTGTTTATGTATTCTTGTTATTCACTTTCAGTAACGCTTTAGTCAATGCTTATGGATTTATTTTTACTAAATTTTAGAAATCTAATAAATAGCACATGATAAGAAATATCATCTAATTTAGAAGTTTAATGCCCATTATGTACCAATTTTAAAGTGGTTCACCTTTAAACCCCACTCCATAGAGACTGTCATGGTTTCTAACCATCTTGCATTTCCTACATCAAGAACTAAAGGAGTTAAGGGGGTTGCTTTTGTGTGACTTGCAGAGTTATGGCCAGTAGTCACCATTGCTGACAGCCTCGATCCACTAGAGGGCACAGCAGGCTTGCCAAAAATGATTTTCTGAAGCGCCTTAAAGGTTGGGCTGTTAAAGAGAACATGTCACAGCAAAGTTTATAGAGTGTCAGTTAGATATGTTTTCACAGTGTTCTCTGCTCTCAAATTATTATTCTATAAAGGCTTTAAAGAGACATGATGTTCAGAGAACCGAAGCGATGACCCAGTGGTTCAATCAACTGCAGATCTTTTGATTTTCAAAAGGAATGAGGTCTTTCCTATTACATACAATGCCCACCTATGTGGTCTCTGGGAGCTCTGCAAACACCAGAATTAGTGCCTATCCATTTTGTTAATGAATTAATACAAAATGCGAGCTTATATATGGGCCTGTATGCTGCTGTATAACATCTGGACGGTTGTTACAATCTTCACAGTTTAGAAATTCTCATTCTAAAATTTGTAAACTTGAAGTCACATTGCAGTGCAAATGTCCATGGGCCTTAAAATAGACGTGAAGTTTCAAATGAGTCAATTATGAACAGAAAAATAATGTTTTATCTCTTATTAATTTTTTGATATTTTCATACATGCACTTTGCCTGAATTCAGTTCTCCACCAATTCTTAGCAGATCCACTTTTCCTTACTCACCCATTTTCCCCCTCTCATGTTTTGTAATATCAAAAGAAAATCTCCATCCACAGTTTATGTTTTCCACCACTCATGGATATTTGGCCATCCCTGGGCTATGAATGACCTACTGGATCCTTTAAGGTTTTAAAGAAAACAGATTTCTGCTCACCTAGTAGCTATCAGATGCCAATACCTACTTGGTTAGGGAAGCACTTTGTGTTTATGCGCTGTGCTGGAATTTTGTGTAGCTTGAGCTTGTTTATGTCTTCTGCATACTATTCCAACTGCTTTGAGTTCATACAAATTACTTTCCCACGTAACTGAAGATTCAGTGATAAAATATATAGGTAAGAATTCTGGTTTACCTCTAAATTATGGCGGTTTGAAGGAAAATTTCCTTATGGGAGCATATATTAATAGGCTTTGTCTCCAGTTGATGAACAGCGTGGAACGCATTTAGAGGTGTGTGCTTGTTTGAAGTGAGGGAGAAGGTGTATCTCTGGATGCGGGCTTAAAGTTTAAATAGCACACGCATGAGTGTTCTGTCCACATTTGTATTTAGGTACTATGTGTGTGTTTGCTGCTAGGGAGGTCAAACGAGAGAGTCAGATCTCCTGGACTTACCAATGATTGTCAGCCACTGTGAGTCTTCTAAGAATCAAACCAGAGATCCTCTCTGAGTGCTTTAAGTGCTGAGCCATCACTCTAGAGCCACACAGTTTCTTTATACAAATTTGATTAAGGGAAAATTAAACAAACTTGTAAAATCTACCTCTTGCCATTCATTTTGTCATATTGTAAAGACCCAAACAGAAAAAAACCGCCAGTTGCTCCACTACAACACTTTCATGCCAGAATCCTAAGAATGAGAACATTGACTATGTTAATAGCCATTGCTATGTTCTTTACATTGGTAAGGGCTGCTAGATGCGTGACATGTGCCTTATGAATGATTTCTTTTTTACTAAGTTTATGTTTATATCGCATGTGTATAATGTACATACGTACATGGTTCACTTATTCCCTCTCTTCCTTTCTTTTTTTAATTGATATTTATTGAGCTCTACATTTTTCTCTGTTCCCCTCTCTGCCTCTCCTCTCCCCGTCAACCCTCTCTCAAGGTCCCCACGCTCCCAGTTTAATAAGAAGATCTTGTCTTTTTCTACTTCCCATATAAATCAGATCTCAGTATGTCTCTCTTAGGGTCCTCATTGCTGTCTAGGTTCTTTCGAATTGTGATTTGTGGGCTGGTTTTCTTTGCTTTATGTTTAAAAACCACTTATGAGTACATGTGATAATTGTCTTTCTGGGTCTGGGTTACGTCACTCAAAATGATGTTTTTTAGCTCCATCCATTTGCCTGCAAAATTCAAGATGTCGTTATTTTTATTTTTATTTTTCTGAGAATATAGAAGAAAGAGCACAATTTTTAAGTCACCCACTTACCAAGAATAAACGGTAGCATCACAGTTCCTAAAGCTGGAGAAATGTTCATCTTTAGTGTCATCCAAGTAATATTCTTCTCAACTCTTCCCATCCATAAATGATGAAATGATGAACCTATGAAACTGATGTACACTGAGAATGATCTTGTGTTAGGAAACTCCTCCCCTCGTGGACAGAAGTTAAACTAAGGTCTGTCTCTTGCTTACACCCCAGAAGTCTCTCATCCTTGAAATCTACTACTATGATGAACACTTCTCCAACTTTAGGAACTGTGATGCTACTGTTTATTCTTGGTAAGTGAGTGACTTAAAATTTGTGCTCTTTCTTCTATGATGTCAGAAAAACATTTAATCATGTAAGAGTTTTGTCCTTAATGTGTCACAGATATTCTCTTCTTCCTCCAGAAAGAAGCCATGGAGCATCAGTGACCCAGAAACAAGGTCAAGTGACTCTCTCAGAAGATGACTTCCTATTTATAAACTGTACTTATTCAACCACAAGCTACCCGACTCTTTTCTGGTATGTCCAATATCCTGGAGAAGGTCCAGAGCTGCTTTTGAAAGTCACAACAGCCAACAACAAGGGAAGCAACAGAGGTTTTGAAGCTAAATATGATGAAGGATCCACTTCCTTTCACTTACAGAAAGCCTCAGTCCAAAAGTCAGACTCGGCTGTGTACTACTGTGCTCTGAGTGACACAGTCTCACAAACCACAGGGGGAGCTGAGCACAAACTCAGAGGAGCCAATGGAAGCCTAACTTCTCTTGGATCTCTCTATTTTTCACAGTCTGAGCTATGTTCCCCAATATTTCTCTGGATGATGAAAATTTTACAAATGGTCAGAGCAGAACAAGAGTAGGTGTTACCACAGCTGGATTTCAATGGGGAAACTGTAGCCCCAGGACATCAGTGGTTCCTCATAGAGGGTCACACTGACTTTGCAGGACAACCAAAGAAACAATGAGGTGATCAGTTGTCTTGATCTTCATAAACAATTTGTTTTCTTCATATTGTTGCATGTCACCTATGTCCCAATTTATTCACATAGGGCTAAATATTTCAGAAAATGTGGCATCTCAATCATGTCTACCTAATACTGTGAAAGGACAGGTTACCAGAGGGCTCCAGCCTTTCCAGACTTCAGGGTTTCTAATAAAGAGATATGGCTAGAAAATAAATGAGAAAGGGAGGCCAGAGGAAGTAGGCTACCTTCAGAGTTTCAGTATCCTATCTCTATAAATTCAACCCCAGTCTCACCCCAGCTCTGTAGCAGATCACCAGCTGTGGCCTCTCCTCTCATTTCCCCCCATTCCCAGAGCACTCAGAAGATACTGATGGCACACCCTGATTTCCTACCTACTGTGGGCATTCCTACCCCACCCATCTTCTAGCCCATCTCTATGCCCAGTTTTCAGCTTACAATATCAAGAAACACATTATATCTGAAACTATAGTCATATAGTCACACCGGGAAGGATCTTAGATGCATTTCTTACCATGCAATCTCCAGCCTCCCCATTCTCCTCATGACAGGACACGGCAACAGAAACAAAAACAAACAAACAAAAAATGGAACAAATATCCAACAAATACAAGGCCAAATATCAGAATTACAGCATTTCCAAACCCAGATGCTTAGATTCCACCATAAAAACAACCAATAACAAGTCAGAATGATATGTCTACAGTAAAGCCCAGAAACCACACTAAAGAACACCCTGAAACACACAATGTAGCTGAAGCATAACACAACTACTTCAGAATGGACTTCATGACTATGTTAGAGGTCTTGAAAGTGGAAATGATTAAATTCCTGAAGAAAATCTGTGAAAACACAAACAAACAATAGAATGAAATAAAGAAACCAGCTCAAGACTTACATATGGCAAGATAATCAAATATAAAAGCAAATACTGAGGAAAAATTGGAAAGCAAAACTGTAATTCAAACAGGAAGTTCAGAGGTAGCCTTACTCTACCATATAAGAGATGGAAGGAACTCTGTCTCTGTCTGCTTTCATCGCCCGATGAAAGTTAATCTCCAGGAGGATGACTCTATGTGTTTTTTTGGGTTCACCTTCTTATTTAGTTTCTCTAGGATCATGAATTATAGGCTCAATGTCCTTTATTTATGGCTAGAAACCAAATATGAGTGAGTACATCCCATATTCCTCTTTTTGGGTCTGGCTTACCTCACTCAGGATAGTGTTTTCTATTTCCGTCCATTTGCATGCAAAATTCAAGAAGTCATTGTTTTTTTACTGCTGAGTAGTACTCTAATATGTATTTATTCCATACTTTCTTCATCCATTCTTCCATTGAAGGGCATCTAGGTTGTTTCCAGGTTTTGGCTATTACAAACAATGCAGAGACAGAGACCCAAATTGGAACACCGGATTGAAATCCCAAGGTCCAAATCAGGAGCAGAAGGAGAGAGAGCACGAGCAAGGAACTCAGGACTGCAAGGGGTGCACCCACATACTAAGACATTGGGGATGATCTATCTGGAACTCAACAAGGCCAGCTGGACTGGGTCTGAAAAAGCATGGGATAAAACCGGACTCGCTGAACATAGCGGACAATGAGGACTGCTGAGAAGTCAAGATCAATGACACTGGATTTTGATCCTACTGCATGTACGGGCTTTGTTGGAGCCTAGGCAGTTTGGATGCTCACCTTACTAGACCTGGAAGGAGGTGGGTGGTCCTTGGACTTCCCACAAGGCAGGGAACCTGGACTGCTCTTTGGGCTGATGAGGAAGGGGGACTTGGTTGAGGGAGGGGAGGGATATGGGAGGCGGTGCCTGGAGGAGGCAGAAATCTTTAATAAATAAATAAAAAACAAACAAAAAAAGAGATGGAAGGAAGAATTTCAGCCATTGAAAACCTGAGAGAAGAAATGGTTACCCTGGACAAAGTAAATTTTAATCTAAAATTATCCAGGCACAGACCATCAAGGATATATAGAACACTTTGAAAAGACCAAATCTATGATTAATCGGAACATAGGAAGTAGAAACTCAAGTCAAAGGCACAGAATATATTTTCAACAGAATCATAGAAGAAATTTACCCAACCCCCGAAAAAGAGGAACCTATCAAACTAAAAGGAACATACAGAATACCAAATATACTGAACCAGAAAAGGACATATCATGGTGCATAATGTGCAAAACAAAGAACATTTGTCATTTATTTTTGTTACATAATATTTGTTGAAGTAGGAAACACATAGTAAAACCCAACATTGCTACCAAAAAACTGTCAATTTTGGGTTAAGCAAATCTGTCCAATACAGCTATTTGTGCCTCTTATGTGTCAAGCCATAATCTAAAGGACAGTAAGCAAAGAGGACAACATTGTTGTTTTGGTAGTCTTGATTCCATGTTGGCTTCCTTGTCATGGGTTGCTCAACCCAGGACCATCTGTCCATGATTGGTACCACTCACAATTCCTTTGACACTTCCACATCAATTATTAATTTTAAAAAGTCCCATGTTCACACCCATAGGCCAGTCTGATGGAGGCAAATCCTTAGCTGAGGTTCCCTCTTCTCAGATGACACTAGCTTATGGTCAAGTTGATCAAAACTAACCAATAATGTTCACTCATTTTCAACCTGGCACACAACTGCATCAATATTAAACTGTATACTTTTTTATTTTTCCTCAAGATCCCATACTTATGCAAGAATATAAAGAACAGTAAAACTTTAAATGTTCCACAGTCTTTCAAACTCAAACTTCTTTAAAGTTCAGTCTCTTTAAAAATATTCATCTAGAGTTAGATGTTGGTGGCACATGCCTTTAATCCCAATATTCAGAAGGCAGAATCAGGTAGATATCTCTGAGTTCAAGGCCACTCTGCTCTACAGAGTGAGTTCCAGGACAGCCAGAGCTATACAGAGAAACCTTGCCTTGTCAAACCAAAAACCAACCCAACAAACAAACAAAACCATAAAGCTCTTTCCAGGTCCTCCCTTCACAGCTCCTCTCAACATCATGTAGGTATTTTTTCTTAATTACTCATGAAGTTCAATTTGTGCTGCCCACTAAAAACAGGCATGGGGGCACCCACAAAAGCATCATCAGCTACTATATATATATATATATATATATATATATATATATCATACCACTGAATAAAACCGACTCTTACCCCTAGAAGCTATCAACCACTAATAGCTGCTCAGAAGGCAGCTGATGAAAAGACAAGCGCCTTACATGGCATTCTGAAGGAACAGGAGAGAACTCAAGCATTTGTTTTCTTATTGGCTGTGAAGATAACACAAGAAGATACTGAAACCGTTAGAGAAAAGGGGACAACCTGGAAATACAAATAGCCAACTTGGCAAAAGACTGCAAGTCTGCACTGCTCCCAGACAGGAAGAACAATGAGGACATCCATTCACACTTTATTCCTATGCTTGGGTCTGTGGATGGACTGTGAGTAGATTTGGGGTCAATGGAAAGCATTTGGTTTATATTTCTTAGATATCCAAGGGAAATCCCTTTTATACAGTTTCCTCTAGTTATTGAGAATAAAGGCAATTAAGCAGAATACTGACTAACTCCTCCTTTCTGTTTTTCTCTCTGTGCAGGGGAGAGCTGTGGAGAGCAGGTGGAGCAGCAGCCTTCCACTCTGAATGTTGGAGAGAGAGACAGTGCCGTCATCAACTGCAGTTACACAAGCAGTGGTTCCTCATACTTCCCGTGGTACAAGCAAGAAACTGGAAAGAGTCCCCACCTTGTGATAGAAATTCTTGAAAATGCAGACAGAAAGCAAAAGCAAAGACTTACCGTTTTATTGGACAAGAAAGCCAAACAATTCTCCCTGCACATCACTGTCACACAGCCTGGAGACTCAGCCATCTACTTCTGTGCAGCAAGTACACAGTGTTTCCCAGGCACCTGTAGCCTGTTCTCAAACTTGCTATGGGGCTTGAGCCCTTTTCACATCCTGGATCTTGTAGTAAAGCATTTTTACATTGATTGCTTGTAATGGAGGCTAACATGCAGACATTCATGGCATAGAATAGAAAGTTAGGATCTAAGTGGATAGGAAGAGAGACAGAGACATAGAGAGACACAGCGACTTTGTTGTCTGATTTTTGCTTATGTGTTTGTTAAATATCTTCATTTAAGATGCATAACAAAATTTTTGGGACACACACACTGGTCTACATATCTGCTTTTGCAATGGTACCATATTGCTTGTCTATCACTACGAATTAAATTGGACCCATAAATATCACCTTCACAAAAAAACTCAAAATGGATCAAGAAACCTGAGTGTGAAACCTGAAATGCTGTAACTGCTAGGAATATGAAATCAGATGTGGTGAGCTCCTGTCACCAGTGTTTCTCTTTCTGATGAAGATAGCTTTAGCTATTCTACACTTTTTGTGGTTTCATATAAATTTTAGAGCTTTTTAAAAAATATTTCTGTGTTGAATCTTATAGGGATTTTGATTGAGACTTCAATGACTATGTAAATTGCTTTTGGTAGAACATCATTTTCATATTACTGTTTCTTCCGATCCCTGAGCAAATTATGTATTTTTATATTCTAGTGTCTTTCTCATTCTTTCTTCATGTAGTTTTCTTTATAGAGTATGGATCTTTAACCTTCATGGTTAGATTTATTCTTAGACCTATTTGGTAGCTGCTGTGAATGGAAGTGTCTCCATGATCTCTGTCTTAGCACACATGCTGTTGGTGTGTATAAAGACTACTGATTTTGTCAGCTGATTTTGTATATTGCGACTTTACTGAAATTATTACTTATCTCTAGAATATTTGCAATCTCCTATGTACAGTATACCATCTTCTGCAAGCAGAATATTGTAACTTCTTTTTCTAATTGTAGCCCTTTAATTGTCTTCTCTTGTCTTCAAGTTCTACATTGGGAAGGAGTGGGAATGTTGGGGAATCCGTTCTACTGTTTTACTTTAATGAAATTGAATTGAGGTTTTTTTTTTCTGTTTAGAATGGTGTTAGCTGTGGATCTCCACATATAGCATTGAAAGTGTTAAGGTTCATTACCTCTAGTCCTACTCACACTAGGATTTCATCATGAAAGCAAGCTGGATTTTTCTAAGGGCCTTTCGACATGAACTGAGATCATGTGACTTTTGTCTTTAAATCTGTATTTATGTTTTATTACATTCATTAACTTATGTATATTGAACTATCTCTGCATTTCTGTGATAGAGCCATATGACTATTATGTATGATTATTTTTATATAAGCCTACATGAGGTTTGAAAGTATTTTATTAAATATTTTTAATCTATGTTTATCAGGGATATTGGCTATTATTGTTCTTCTGTTGTGTCTTTACCTAGTCTTGATAGTAGAATGATTGTGACTTCATAGAAATTTGGATGTCTCCATCCTACTTATTTTTTTAATAATTTGAGCAGTGTTGGCTATTAATCTTTTTTCAAACTCTGCTAGAATTCACTTCTCAATGTATCATTTTAGTTAGAAAGAATTTTAATCCTGATTTGATCCCCTTATTCATTATAGGTATATTTACATTTTTGGTCTCTTTTTGGATTAAATTTTTTGGTTTGGATGAACCTAGACATGTATCCATTACTCTTATATTTTCTAACTAATTGGTGACTGCTGAGTGTCCCCAGCATCTCCTTCTCTTCTCCCACATTTTCTTTTCTCTCTTCATACACTTGAGCCTAGGTTGCTCCTCCCACTTATTCTCCCTGCTCACCAGTCTCACCTATTCCTCCTCTGCCCAGCTGTTAGCTATTCAGCATTCTATTAGATCAATCATTATGTACACAAGGTGAAACAGTAACACATATTTACATAATTAAATAAATGCTGCACAAACAAATGTAGCAACCTATAAATACTTAAACTAACAGTCCACAACAGCTTCTATTGTATTTTTTTGCAGGGTACTTTTTAGTTACTTGGGTTTTTTGGTTTTGTTTATTTTTTTAGGAGAGAGAAAAAGAACACAGATTTTTTCATAATTGTACATTATATTTTTATTTTTTTAATTAATTTATTTATTTATTAAAGATTTCTGCCTCCTCCCCGCCACCGCCTCCCAATTCCCTCCCCCTCCCCCGATCAAGTCCCCCTCCCTCATCAGCCCGAAGAGCAATCAGGGTTCCCTGACCTGTGAAAAGTCCAAGGACCACCCACCTCCATCTAGGTCTAGTAAGGTAAGCATCCAAACTGCCTAGGCTCCCCCAAAGCCAGTACATGCAGTAGGATCAAAAACCCATTGCCATTGTTCTTGAGTTCTCAGTAGTCCTCATTGTCCACTATGTTCAGCAAGTCCGGTGTTATCCCATGCTTTTTCAGACCCAGACCAGCTGGCCTTGGTGAGTTCCCGATAGAACATCCCCATTGTCTCAGTGTGTGGGTGCACCCCTCGCGGTCCTGAGTTCCTTGCTCGTGCTCTCTCTCCTTCTGCTCCTGATTTGGACCTTGAGATTTCAGTCTGGTGCTCCAGTGTGGGTCTCTGTCTCTGTCTCTTTTCATCGCCTGATGAAGGTTAATATTCAGGAGGATGCCTATATGTTTTTCTTTGGGTTCACCTTCTTATTTAACTTCTCTAGGATGGCGAATTATAGGCTCAATGTCCTTTATTTATGGCTAGAAACCAAATATGAGTGAGTACATCCCATGTTCCTCTTTTTGGGTCTGGCTTACCTCACTCAGGATAGTGTTTTCTATTTCCATCCATTTGTATGCAAAATTCAAGAAGTCCTTGTTTTTTACTGCTGAGTAGTACTCTAATATGTATATATTCCATACTTTCTTCATCCATTCTTCCATTGAAGGGCATCTAGGTTGTTTCCAGGTTCTGGCTATTACAAACAATGCTGCTATGAACATAGTTGAGCATATACTTTTGTTGTATGATAGGGCCTCTCTTGGGTATATTCCCAAGAGTGGTATTGCTGGGTCCAGGGGTAGGTTGATCCCGGATTTCCTGAGAAACCGCCACACTGCTTTCCAGAGTGGTTGCACAAGTTTGCATTCCCACCAGCAATGGATGAGTGTACCCCTTTCTCCAGAACCTCTCCAGCAAAGGCTATCATTGGTCTTTTTATTTTAGCCATTCTGACAGGTGTAAGATGGTATCTTAAAGTTGTCTTGATTTGCATTTCCCTGATCACTAAGGAAGCTGAGCATGACTTTAAATGTCTTTTGGCCATTTGAACTTCTTTTGTTGAGAATTCTTTGTTCAGCTCAGTGCCCCATTTTATAATTGGGTTGATTAGCCTTTACAGTCTAGTTTCTTGAGTTCTTAATATATTTTGGAGATCAGACCTTTGTCAGTTGCGGGGTTGGTGAAGATCATCTCCCAGTCAGTGGGTTGCCTTTGTGTCTTAGTGACAGTGTCCTTTGCTCTACAGAAGCTTCTCAGTCTCAGAAGGTCCCATTTATTCAATGAGGCCCTTAATGTCTGTGCTGCTGGGGTTATACGTAGGAAGTGGTCTCCTGTGCCCATGTGTTGTAGAGTACTTTCCACTTTCTCTTCTATCAGGTTCAGTGTGTTCAGACTGATATTGAGGTCTTTAATCCATTTGGACTTGAGTTTTGTGCATGGTGATAGATATGGATCTATTTTCATTTTTCTACAGATTGACATCCAGTTTTGCCAGCACAATTTGTTGAAGATGCTCTCTTTTTTCCATTGTATACTTTTAGCTCCTTTATCGAAAATCAGGTGAAGAACACAGATTTGGGTGGGATAGTTGATGGGGAAGATCTGAGAGGAACTGGGGGAAGGGGAAAATATCAAATATTAAAATAAAAATTAAATAAATATTAACATTATGTAAAATATTATGTAAAAATTGGGAGCATAGGGGTGGGGAGTAGTAAGGGAGGAAGGAGAAGACAAGGGGAGACAGGGATGGGGGAGAAGAACTTGAGGGAACAGGATAGTTGAGATAAGCAAGAAAATAGATATTTTGATTAAGGCAGCCATTATGAGGCTAGCAGGAACCCTGGCACTAGAGACGTACCCAGGAATTCACAAGGATGACCCCAGCTAAAACCCTAAACAATAGAGGAGAGGATGCCCAAACTGGCTTGGCCCTGTAATCAGACTGATGAATATCTTGAATATCACCATAGAACTTTCATCCAGCAACTGATGGAGACAGAGGTGGAGACCTGCAGCAGAGCACTGGGCTGAGCTCCCGAAGTCCAGTTGAAGAGTGGGAGGAGTGAGAATATGAGCAAAGAAGTCAAGACCACGAAGTGTACACCCATTGAAAGAGTTTACCTGATTTAATGGGAGCTCAGCAACTCTAGCTGGAAAGGGAAGGAAACATCGTAGGTCCAAACTAGTCCCTTTGAATGTGGATGACAGTTGTTTAGCTGGGGCCGACTGCGGGCCACTGGCAGAATTTATCCTACTGCTTGTATGGCATTTTCAAACCTATTCTCCTTGGATGGGTACCTTGCTCAGCCTATATATAGTAGGGTGGGCCTTGGACCTTCCCCAAAGCAATGTGCCTTACCATCTCTGAGGAGTTAATAGGGGGTGGGATGGGGATTTAAGTGGAAGGAAGGGTAGGAGGGAAGGGAGTGGAAACTGGGATTGGTATTAAAATGAACAAAGATCGTTTTCTTTTAAAATAATAAATTAATTGATTAAAAATTGCTTTGTAATGCTCAAATTTCCAAGATTAATGAAATTCTTCCCGTCATGAATAGGCATTATAACAAATACCACATTGATCCTTTAGAATTAATAAGTCTAGCTAATAAGATTAAGCAAGTCAGGTCAGGTTTCCAAAAAAAAAATGCAGACTTGAAATTACAAGAATATAAAAAATTAAAAAGTAAACATGTCACGGATTATATAGGAAGGCCAACCTCTTCTATCATTGTTAATGATTTAGGATACTTAGCAAGGCATGATGTCTGAGTACCAGAACTAGAAAGGCAAAGCAGGACTACCACAGGTCTGAGATTACCCTGAGTCACGTAGAATGAGTTCCAAGTCAGCCTTGGCTATAATAACAGATCTTATCTTAAAAAATTCCATGCAATCAAACAGTCTGAACACTAACAATAAACAAAAACCAACCAAATGAACAACAAACAGAAACAAAAAAAGAGAAAAGAAAAAATTAAGACTTTTCAAAATCTGGTAGGGCTGAAGACCTGTGGAAGACACTTGCAAAGGGATGCACTTTGTATCCTGACATAAATGTGGGGTTTCTCCTTTTCTCCTCCATATAACAGAGATGTTTGTGGTTTCCAGAGCACACAGGACACTTGGGCTACTGCAATTCTCTGTCATCACACCACATGAAGTAAAGCTCCCTGAAGTCTTCCTGGGATGTCCTTGTAAGGTGGTACAGGAATTGTGGAACCAGCAAGTCTGAGCAGTGATGAGTCACATGCTACATATGTAACTCACAAGCTAAGTTTAAAACCTCCCCCCTTTTCAAGGAATGGGGTTTACTTTGTTTCACAGTTTGACAGTAAAATATGTTATGATGGGGAAGGCATAGAGGAAGAGTATGAGGCAGCTAGCAACAGTAAATCTGCAGTTAGGATGTAGAGAGAAATAAAGTATGGTGTTCATGTAGCTTTCTCCTTTTTTATTCAGCCAGTGACCCCAAAACACAGGCTGCTCTCACACACATTTTGAGTGACTCTCCCTTCTCAGTTAAAACTCCCTGCAGACACTCTCATTAGTTATAGAGTGTGTTTTCTTTTCTATTTCATAAAATATTTTTATTGTAATTCTTTATACACTTCTTGGATATCACTGTTTACCAAAATTTGAGAGCCTTTCTTTGCTGGAAGAGACAGTTGGACATACCGCTTTTTAAATCTGAGTATGTTGGGACCAGGTTTCTTTGTGTTTTTTGTTTTTTGTTTCTTTGGTAATTTTTGTAGTGAACAATAAAATTCACATGTATTAACACAATTAATAATAATCATGTATATTCACATGTTCACTCAATGCAGCAGGCAGAAAGGAGAGAGGCCAACTCTTCCATTCTTGTGCTCTCCCATCTAACTTACCTAAACTAAGACAGCTCTACAGTGTTGCCCAGTAGAGGTGCCAGGTTCACAATCAAGTTGCTACAGCTGGTGAGAGGCTGTCACAGATTTTCCATTCTTATGCCCCAGAGGCCAATTCTCCCATTAGTTAAGGTGGCTTATGCTCAGGTTGGTTAGGCACCTTTCTCCCACCCTTGCCAACACAAGGTAGAGGAAACGGGATAGACTCGTGTTTCCTTCTCTCACATCCTCAGAGACAACTCACCTGCACTATTGTTAACCAGGTCAGCTTTACTGTGCAGCTCAGCCCAGGTTCAGGACCCACTCTGCTGAGTGCTGCAGACTATGAAATGGAGAGATAACTCTGTGTTTACCCATTCTGTTTCAGTGATAACAGGAGCCATTATGTCAACACAGACCGAGACTGTGGTAGGGGCAATGGATCCCAACATGACCTGTGACATCAGCTATGCCTGGGAAACCAGGGACCCTGGTGGTGGCACTGGCCACTCAGATCTGTATGGGCCCAGCAGAAGCACAGCCCTTGGAAACTAACAAGGTTCTAAGTGGTGGCCCTGACTCCTACCTACTTTTATGTAGCCCTTGGCAGCACCACAGGCAATTGAAATGAACACAGATTATGGCTGTGTTTGCAACATGGCCCCAGACATGATCCATGGCCCTGGCTGGCAGGGCAGGTCATCGAGTTCAGCATGAAGCTAACAGCACTGTGTCCCCAGGTTTTAGTCCAGATTGCAGGCATTTGTCCTAGATTTGATGGCAACAGGAAGTTGAGATTTCAACACAGACACTTGTTGCAGAAGGGTCATGGATTCAGATATATCCCGTAGCAAGAGATCCTGCCCAGCTGTTATTGTTCTAGATGGCAGCACAGCCTTTGAAAACACACCTACTCCCATGTCCATTGACAGCTGCATGTTTACAGAAGGTGGCCCAGAAAGCATGTAGCTGCAAGGCCCTCACTGGTAAGAGGAGTCATGGACATCAATACAGATCCCCACATCAGTGTCAGGGCCATGGACAGGACATGGCCCTGGGTAGCATCCCCACGCAATGACATCACCATATCCCCAGGTGGCAAACAGGCCATTGATTTCTTTCATACTCCCTTAGTAAATGTTTTCATTTCCTGAGTGCTTTTAGAGCAATACTGTTGTGTTTCTCATTGATTTAGAGTTCATGATCATTTCATGGAATGTGTATTCAGAATGCTGTTTTAGGGATAGCTACATATATGATGTCAAGGATACAGTATGGATACTTTATTTTCATTATGCAATGAATATCCATGGAATTGGCAACACCATCCACATTCAAAGCCCTGTGTAGCCCTGGCAGGTTGGGAAATCACTATTTAGCCCAACCTGAGCACACAAGTGTTGTAGTCTTACAGAAGGTTCTGAGGCTACTGTAGTGAGACACCACACCTGACCAAAGAAAATTTGCTCTAAGAAAGAGAGTGGGAGTCAATGTTTATTATTAAAAATACAAACAATTTACTCAATAGGAGCTTAAAGGAAGCAATGAATATAAACAGTGAATAACCTTAGCAAAATACTAAAACAAGAACAAAAAAGAACAATTTAATATTCAAATAGCAAAAGATAACAAAGAAAGGAAAAAAGTAAATAAAGCCCAACCAAAAACCAAACCAGAAAAATTAAGCTAGCAGCATTTTCTTGCTGCAGATTTAGCAGCACCGACCTACAGCCTGTGGCCGGCCGTGGAAATATGGTAGCAGGCAATAACTCATTGTAAAAGCCTTTACAAAGTTATTATGGCTGGACCTCCATAGGGCATTGCAGGTCAAGCCCTCACCAAGACAAAAGTTGAGACATATTATGAGGGCGCTCTTTGTGGACCTACGGGAAGTTCTTGATAAATTATCTTGGATTCTTTCAGTCACCACACACTTGTGTACTTACTGGAGACCGAACAAATCTGTGGGCAGCATCTGAGTGGCCAAGGACATCAAAAATGCCCCAGATTTCTTCTCTAAGTCCTTCTTTAGGACTGGTCACTCAGTCCAGGCTGTGAAACTGAAGAGTGTCCATTCCACTATCTCTACAGTCCATGTTGTTGTGCCCTTCGGGGGCTACTAGATGCTGAATGTCAGGGTCTAATTGATTTTTGTCTAAAGTTTTCTGTATCTGAAAACCATTTTCAATGTTTTCTTTTCTTCAGGAGTACTGACATCAACAGAGCTGTGGATTTGATTGAAGATGGATCACCTGGGGGTCAGCTGCTATTTGCCTCACTGCTGAATTCCTAGGTATAATGGGGTGTTTTCTTCTGAGGAGGCCTGGATCCAAGAGTGTAGAAGGCCAAGTGTTCAAGGCATCTGTAATTCCTTTGGCTGCCTCAGCTCTCTCAAGATCTGCTGTGTGAGAAGGAAAGGCAATCAGACCAAAAGTAGCCTGACTGGGCCACAGCCTAGGAAACAATCAGGGCCTATTTACACTGGAAGCCAAGGTCAAGAGTCCTCAGTCCCCCTACCAATGCCATGTTTGATGGGATGGGATGCTTTGGTGGCTCACTTGCCTTTGAGACTTAGTCCTCTTGCTGCAACTGCTCTGTCGGCAGGAGGCTCTCATCCTGGGCTGTGGCCTGTTCCAACTCAGACTGGAGATTTTCTGACCTAAAGAAGGAAGGCAGTTAGGGAACAGGCAGGGTGGGGACCTGTTATGTTAACTTTTGAGCCCTAATGGGAACTGCATAGCTGGATATCCAACATGACCTTTTAGCTGAGGTCATTCCTTTGTGAGGTAGAGGGTCAGAGTGCATCTCGTTGTGGTGTTTTTCTCAACATTTATCATATACCATAGATGAACTGAGAATGACATGTGCTGGGCAAGAAAATACAGCCCATTTCTTCAGTGGCCTAGACATACTATTTTGGAAAAAAAATAACAGTGTAGCAATGTCTGAGTAACAGTTCAGTACAGATCAGCATTGCCTTGATTAGATACCAGGTTAATGGGATCAACCTGAGAAACTGAATGTAGACCCTCTAGGGGAACCTATAAAACAAAAGCACTGAAAGTTCCAATTATTCCTATAGCACAGAAACCTGTCTGGGTTCAACTTCTGAATCAATAAATCTTCTTATAGCCAGAAAAGTGTTTTCACAGAAAATCAATGCACCCTGTAGAGACCCTGTAAGGAGCAGGAGTGGGCTGCATACAGATCTTCCCCAAAGTAGGAACTTCTCTCTATAGGTGATATTCTGGAAGGAAAGTAAAGTGGCAGGAACACACAACTAACCCTCCTCCTTCTAGATGTAGAACTGCCATAGAGAGATTTGTGGAGACACCTAGGAGACAAGACACTGAGATGATACCAGAGAGCTCAGAAAGGAATAAGGCGTGAACAGTTTCCAGAAACGCAAAGGATCAAGCATAGTGTTTCCTTGCGGAGTTCTTGTTGACTGGGCCTGCACAATAACCTGAGGTGTTCTTTCCATGACCATGACTGAGAGACATACAGATGGGGGAGAATCCTAAACCGGACAGAGATCCAGGAACTGGTGACCTACATAGTTCTAACTGCTCCTGCTAGCTTGGGTTCTTACCTCATCTCAGGGACATTGACATGATCATGCAGCTTTTCTGGCAAGTCCCTTTGCTGGGTGACTAGCTCCTTCTGCTTTCCCAGGGTCTTCAGTCTGCCATCCAGGCTTTCTTGCTCCTGTTCATTGGAAGATTGTGTTCTCAGTGAAGGGTTGCTCACTTATACACACACACACACACACACACACACACACAAACTCATGAGCAAACAAAGCACATGCATGCACATTGTAACACAGTAATATGGTTAGTTTAGTAGTTAATGCTAATAAAAGGAGCAATCACCAGGAATTCTTTTGAGAAGAAGGTTAACCTTTGCTGGATGAGAGAACACAGTGGGCATGAGAGAGAGGCAGCACAGTCATTGAAGTGCCTATCCTGCAAACCTAATGCACAGACCGATGGTCCTCTGGGGTCCTGGCCTGATAGCCAACCCTGCTTGGGAAGTTCCCCAGGCTATGAAGTACAGAAACGTTTTCCAGCACAGAACCACAGGATGGTGGTGGACCAGCCCACTGGTCTTCTCCACTGCTTCCTAGTTGTCCCCAAGGTGAGCAACTTCTGACAACAGGAGCTCTCTTTACCACAGGTTGTCTCAGTTCGAACACGAAACAATGAGCTCGGAAAACTAGAAAATCTTCCCACCCAGTAATCAAAAAGTGCAAAACCTCCCTGTAAGGTGATTATGTCAGAGATTTGCTTGAGTAACAAAAGCCTCACTAAGTCAGGGTCATATGCTTTCATGACGAAGAAGAGACACAGAAGGGCTCAACCACATTGTACTTTTTCGCTCTTCGAATGATCGACATCTGGATAGTTTCTACCTTGAGGCTACTCTAAGGAATGCTTCTACAACCCTGTTGTCCCCTAGCTTCTCTGTGGGCACCTACTTCATGTTCTGGAATCACTGGGTCACATGGGGACTGGA
>JABTXL010012219.1:0-10075 GCA_025134845.1 Neodon shergylaensis | reverse complement strand
ATTGTATGCATGGTAGTTATGTAAACACACACACACACACACACACACACACACACACATATATATATATATATATATATAAAACTGTATGTAAAATAATCATTTTTCCTTCTATGTATTTGTTTATATAGGCAAGTTTAATTTACATCTGTATAAATACATATGTATACTTGTCTATACCTTTTTAAATCACCCACTAGAAGTTAACCAATCTATTTCTGAATTGTATTACTTCTTCAACTTAACCACCAATGAAGTAAAAATGTAAATCTGGTTCCAGTATCAACCCCCAAAAAACACCTGACTGACCACATACTTGGGGCTCATGTGACTAAGGCCTCGGAGTACTAGATGTATGTCAGCACTTTGGGATTCCTGTCCTGGTCAGTGTCTCTGTGCACACTGTTTGGAGCAGATTTCAGCATCCTCCATGTTGAGGATACATAATCCTGTTGCATCAGCTCGCTGATAGAATCATTCTGATGCACTCTATCCTATAGTTAATGATCAGTTAGTATCAGATCAATGATGAACACACTACAAATTCAGTGTCAACCCAGAACTGAATTCCACTGAAAGAGAATTTGGGGGATTGAATAAAAGAATCTGTTTGAAAATCTGTTCAAGTGACAAATACTATAGGTTGGGAACTGAAGAGATATTGTAGGTAGTGTGCATTATAATGAAGTTTTCTGAGCGGGTATCAGGAACTATGTAATCCACAAGGAATGGTAGTATAGGGGGCTGATTTATCCTTGCTGTGGGCCTTTGGGAGTTAATAAACATGCATATATGAAAGAAAGGTAATTTGCATAAGGAACACACTATCAAGATGCTGTAATTGGCAGAATAGCTCAAGCAGCAGCAAGCTGCCAGAGGCAGGGCTGTTAGTGTGAAAGACTGTTAATATGACTGTCATTCCATTCACATTAGATGCACTCTAAAGCGCAACTGGCTTGACTAGTTCCTAGAATAAGGCTATTATGTTTGGAATTGGAAATGTCCCCCAGAGACTCCTGCTTTGAACATTGTGTCCACAACCTGCAGTGCTATGAAACCTCTGGGAAGTGGGGTTCGCCTGGAGGAATGAGTCACTTAAGGTGGGCCTTTATAGTTTATACTTATCCCCATTTCCCTCCTAGCCCTTTCTGCTTGCTGGGACACTGCCATATGGATAAATTGCTGCATGCTTTTGCCACCACTGATCTTACCTTTCATCTTGTACTCCCTGGCATTATGGGATAGTTCTCTCTCAGCTCGTGACCCCAAATAACCCTTTCCTTCCATACATTACTTAGGCCAAGTATTTTGTCACATTGATGTTAAAAGTAATATTGATATTTATGAGTCTATAGAGGTTAGCCAGGAGTTATTAAATTAAGAAACATTCAAAGCCACCATTCTTCCCTTTGAGATGATATTTCAATAATTTGCAGCTTTCCAAAACTGAACAGCCTTGCCGCAAAAATAGCTGAGCATCCATCCTCAAATTCTAAGACGAAGTTGTCACCTCCTGTTGTGTTTTTCACTATTGCTGTCATTGATTGTTCATGAGTCATGGCATAAAATAGGATGGAGAATTATTCTACAGATGGGCTTGGAAACTCATCTGTCTGCTGGGTTCTAAATGAAGATGGGTCAGATGAGGTAAAGGGGGAGGAGAGGAGAAAGTACTCTACATGAAAAAATCAACTGCCCCTTACAGCTGCTCCATTACCTATTGGTTCTTTAACCCAAGTTGGCCAGTGCAGCTGAAAGCTTTATTGACCCAAAAAGTCCTGATCTCATTTTCATGATATAGCACATCAAGGTTATTAGGCATTCTATAACACTTCGCTGTCCACTTAAATACAGAACTTGCCAATTCCATTTGACAAAGAAAGGCTGTGTCTTTGTACAGCAGCCAGGCATACCCAGAAAAGTTGCTCTTAGATGCTCTTAGAACCTCTGATGGTCAATCTTCATTGTCAGTTTCACTGGATTTGAAATAACCTAGGAGACACACCTCTACTCATGTGTGTAAAAGCATTTTCAGTGAGATGTAATGAGGAGAGAGGGCCACTCTGAATGTGGAGGCCACCATCCCATGGATTGGACTCCTGTATTGAATAACACTGGTGATCTCCTTTCCTGGCCTCCTCATTGCTGCCATAGGAGGAACCACCCCCACCACCATGAGTTCCTCACCATAATGGACAGTCTTCCTTCTTCACTTAAGTGGCTTTAAGTCAGGTGTTTGAGCACAGTGATGAGAAAAGCAATCCACAGGCTGTTAAAATCATCTCAGGCTGCTAAAGAAAACTTAAACTGAGTGACTTCAACAATAAAGAAAGATTTTTCACAGTTCTTGGGCTGGAGCTTCAAGATTATGGTCAGTTTCTTGATGAACGCTTTCTCTCTCATTCACAGATAGTGAGTATTTGGGCCTCTTCTCATTCAGAAAGTAGTTCTATTAATTAATTCATTAATGAGGTCTACCTGCATGACCCAATTTCCTGTCTTAATGGTGTTATCTGCTAATACTATTCCATTGAAGCTTGGAGCTTCAGTAGAAAAATTTTGGAGCAGGAGAAATATAAGCATTCATTCCATAATGGGGCTGATTTAAAAGACTAGCTTTCAAGCTCTCTCCCCACCCTGCCTCAACCCCTGGGCTGGCCCAGATTGGAGGTTCCCTCTGGGCAACAAGACGTTTACAAGATTTAGGAAGTTCATGAAATTTACAAGTGCTTTGAGGTGGTGGAATTGCTGCCTGTCTATGGGGCAGGTAATGAAACTTTCATTGGCCTTGACTGTGCAAGGGATTCTTTCTAGCAATGAAGCTGCCTGAGTTACCCATGGTCCTTAGCATCACTTTTCATACATCTTTTGCAGAGGGCTCAAACGCATTTTCTGGACACTCTAAACCAAGTGTACTAGTCATAGGTAATTGCCAAAACTGTATGTGACCCACATGGGAGAAGGATGCTCTAAATTTTATATATTTCATATCACATATTTTAGCCAACAAAAATATCACCATTATAGTTCAGACTAAGTTTGTAGTCCTTGTTTATGAAGTAATACAGAGTACCAGGTAGATACATTAGAACCAGAAGTTCTCCACCTGTGGATCACAACCCCTTTGAGAAGTTGAAGGACCCTTTCTTAGGTGTCTCATATCAGATATCCTGCATATAAGATATTTATATTACAATTCATAACAGTAGCAAAATTACAGCTATAGAGTAGCAATAAAATAATTTTATAGTTGCAGTTACTCCAACATGAGGAACTACATTAAAAGGTCACAGCATTAGGAAGGCTGAGAAACACTGACTTAAATGCATATCACCCTGATGTCATTGTTCACCAATACAGATATCTGTGGGTCATATATTAAAAACTTAAAAAGCCAAGAAGCATTTGAAGATGTGATATAGTTTGCAAATATGGACTAAGTATGTGCCAAGATTTTAGTAAGAATGTTTAAGAGTAGTAATAAGTGTGTTTTTCTCTAAATTTAAAACAGGAAAGCCAAGACTCTAAGAATTGTTTTTAACTCCTAAAGTGAATCATAACTAATAAAATTTCTCTGATACAAAATATACTAATACTTTATCACATGTGTGATGTCTCTCAAAGAATACGTAAGTCATGGCATCTACTATGTCCATCAGAATTTCTGTAGGACACTGCTCTCAGAGAGTCAAAGAAGGTAAAAACTTCAGTATCAAACAAAAGTATCTGGCTGTTATTTTCACAAAATCACAGTTACCTGAAGCCTAAAGAGAGGGACATGGCTCTTTTCACAAAAATTGAGTTGACGTTAGTCAGCTTGTACCCACACGTTGAGTGAAGAAAGTATATTGAAGCCAGATGTGACGACTGAGCTTTCAAAGGACAACCAGGGGAGCTGGATGGGAGGTAGGAAAGTGTCTGGGAGATGTTCGAGACACAGCTGGAAGAGTTTAGCTGCCCTGAACAACTTTTCAGGACCCTGAATACTTGTCCCAGGAATAGTCATTCAGTTTTTGAATAGAACAGTTTGCAACAATACTAACAGGAGATAAGACTGAGTCACCCTGATAAAGCACTTACCTTGAAAAAAGTCTTAGTTTCTTCAGTGAAGGAGTTGATTTCTGTGTTCTGAGAAAACATGGATATGGTGGTCACACTAGGATCAGGCCTAATGCCCAACTTCTTGAACCATTTCTGTTACTGAACAAAGGTTTTTCTGATATTTGTTTAAATGGTAAGGAAGGCTTTACTTATGACTTTGTGTCAATACTCCACATGAGACTCAAGAGTCCTCTTAACCCTGAACACAAAAACAAATGGATATTCACAGCTGAAGCGTAGGTGGGGGCATAAATAAGGGATACTTTAGTGAGAAAGTCACTAAGGGCAAACATGAAGGGCTACGGTCTTTTCTATGTTCACATCAACATTGTAAAACATCAAACATCAGGGGCAAATCCTCTATACTAACATGGCAGGATTCTTGCTAAATCTGGATATCTGGATCCTACAAGAGTTAATACCAATGCTCATCAGGGGGCTGACTCTCTGGCTCATGGAGAATCTTTGACAGGATATACCCTGGGACTGTTTTACCAGTCTTACAGCACTGTGGTGGCAGGTGACATCTGTGAGTGCAGGCTAAAAACTGTTCAGTCATATTCTCTCGTGAATAGATTCTGTGGTCAGATGTTGCCCTTGAGGTCTGGTTTGTGGGTTTTTTTTTTTTGAGAGCTCATTCTACATGGCAGGAATCCTGGGATATTATATAGCATTGATTCATTCAAAGTACAGGGAGATGAAAGCAATACTGTGTGTATTTAGAGCTTTTGACTTCCAGTCAGAATTTGAGTGGAACAGGGCAAGGTACAAGCCACTCCAGCCCCATTTTTTTTAGTGTTCTGCTTTGTCTTGGGAGTCCACTACTAAAATAATTATCCAGAGACATTTCTGGGAGTTTCTACACATATACGCCTATTAGCACCTTGAATGTACTTTAGCAAATTCCAAAACACAGGATTGAAATCAGCTTTAACAATTAATATACTTTCCACAAATAACACAAGGTAGGAAACAAGTTGTCTTAAGGAATAATGAAGCTGCTTAGCATGTATAATATAGAGTGTGGTAGCTATCTCTCCAGGAATACTCTAAAAGTTTGCAGAATTGTGTGGTGTTGGTTGCTTTTCTCCTCCCTCTGGTCAAAACACCAGACAGAAGCAACCTACAACAGAAAGCATTTGGGCGAGGGAGTTCAGAGAATTCAATCTAATTCTGTGTGGCTTTTCACACTTCGGAGGAACAAAATAGCTATTGGAGGTGTGTGGCTGAGGAGAGTTCTTGTTTCATGCAAGTCAGAAAGTGGAAGAAAAAAGAATGATGGCATTCTGCTGGCTTCTCTCCTTTCTCCTTTTAATTCTGTACAGAACCCCTGCTCATCAGATAGTGCTGACCATATGTAGGCAGAGTCCTCTTTTTAATCATTTTTAGAAAAACCACACTGAAAGAGAGAAATATGGCCCCCTCCCTTGCCAAAGATATAAATTTAGTCATACAAAATAATATTTGCCTGCATTTTTACTCTTTTTCTCTTAATATTTATATCACTCTGGTCTCTTCATGGCTTCAAAACAAATTCCAGTACAAAGGTTAAGTGTGTGTTTCCATTCACACCAGGGATCAGAGACATCAAATGTGTGATCTCTCCAGAAGCTCTGCAGCTATAAATCACATGCTTTATGTTACTATACCACTCACTGTCATTATTAGGATGGCTTGACTGCCAAATCTACCTCTGACTGGAGCCATGGACAGGGTAGATTTTGACGACAGCATTCTGTTGTGCCGGAAGGAATAAGATGACACCAAAAAAAAAATGATAGTAGACAGAATCCTTGCCTCTCTTCCTTTTCTCCAGAATTGAAAAGCTGAAACCATGTATTCATAGCTGCAGTTATCAAAGAATCACTTGCTAAGGACTTTAGTAGTACAAAGTCTTTCCAAGAAGAATGATTCATCCACTATGGGAGAAAAAGAAAAAGAGCAGTAAAGACTCTGACATGACTAGCTCATTACAGTCATAAGAATTTCAGTGACGGAGCCTGGAAGATGGCTCAATCTGGATAATGTTTGCCATTCAAGCGTGAGAATCTGCATTTTATCCCAAGCACCTACACAAAATGCCTGGGTTCTTTATTTTCAATATTGGGGAGGCAGAGATAGATGGATCCCTGAGGTTTGTTAACTATCCAAGTCTAGCTACATCAGTGAGTTCCAGGTTCATTGAGAAACCCCATCTTGAAAAGCAAGATGGAATAAAAGAAGGCACTTGCTATTAATCTCTGATTTACACAGACACATGTACGTCTGTGTATGCATACCTACCACATACATTCAAACACCTCCCCATTCCACCCACACACATGTCTGTGTCTTCCACATACTCTGGGAATTACCTACATGAGCAAATAGCATAGCAACCATCAGTTTCTAAATGTCAAAGGTATTTCCTAAAGCTTCCCTTTCCAAGCTTTTCCATTCATTCTCCAAACAGCTCCTTCTTGGTGCTAAATTAACATACCATACATGTGTGTATGTGTATGTATATGTCTATGTAGAATATTATCCATTTTCATGACCCCTAGCTTACTAAAAATTCAGAATGCACCATGCCTAGGACAATAAAGCTAGTAAGACAAGCACTGCTAGGTGACTCCAGAGAAGGTCTTCCAGGAAGAAAAGTAGTATTCCCTATCTTTTCTACTCTCTTTCACAATAATTCAGCTCAGTTTTAATGCATAGCTACTTTGTCAACATTTCATGGATTGACCCAAGAAATATATCTGTATATACAACAGAAATCTCATTATTTGGTGGTTGAAAGTCTTTAACCACAGGACATTTATACTTTAAAGCATTATGAGAACTACGCAAGGTCTATTCACTATGACCCTTCACACATATGTTTTTAAGAGCTGAAAAGAAAAGTACAGTTAAAAATGAAATGTGACATTGTCTGTGGAAATAAAGACAGAGTTGAATAATGCTCAATGATGGCCAAAGAGAAGCACATCCCTCTACCTGAGGGTTTGTTGACAGGATTAGGAGTTAATCAGAATGATCAGATTTAACATTTGGCAAAACATATCAAACATCTTAAATATGTTTTGTTTTGTTTTTTGACTCAGTAATTTGAATTCTGGGACCTAGCCTCAGGAAATAAGTCCAATTTTAAGCAACCATATGCCTTTGCTATATCTAGCACAGTGTTTGTTATCATACTCCAAAATGATAAACAAGAAATTCTTCAGCACAAACAACTTCAGCTAAATAAAATTGTGACTGACTGTATTAACTCAACATCTTACACTCATTGAAATTATAGTTATAAATATTAGCAATTAGAATGTTTGCCTTGTTCTAAGAAATACAAAATAATCAAAACAATTTAAATGTAGAATTTAATAATAGTCATATAAACTATTTAGAGATTAGCAAATTCATTTCCCGGCATCAGTTATCTTCTTAAATTGTGCATGAATACCTGCTTGTGCACTCATAGACGAGAGAAACAATCACCCTACCTCTTGCTCTATTGATAAAGGCATCCACCTTCTCAGATTAAGGTGCATCTACATTAAAATTCCATTATCTACTTATGGTTTTATCATTGACAAAGCAAGTGACACATTTCACCTATTCACTGGATGATGATGCTAAGGAGTTCATAGCAACATTCATGTACTGATACAGAATATCACCTCTTACCAACCCTCGTCCCTATGTGATACCACCCTCACAGACAGGTTGTATCTGTCCAGATAGTTTTAGTTATTCTTCACATCAGCTGAAAAGCATTTAACATACAACAACCTCTTCCCAGAGACCAGCAGACATTTTCATTGCAAGGGTGGAAAACTTTCCCTTGTTTAAGAAATGAGAGGAACTGCACATTTCAGCTGCTGTTTTCTACTTTTGAGCTTTTTATTTCTAATTTATATATTTCCTTTCTACCTTTTGTTATTGACCTACTTACTGTCATCAAAGAACATTACCTAGTTCTCTACACACATCTAGTTTTTACTCTATTCACTCATACTGAATTAGGTAATAAATGTACATCAGCATAACTTCTGAAACCTTTTGCTTATCCAGACTCTCTGGACTTCAGAGAGATCTGGCAGTACTGAGATATTACTGTTAACTTATGATGCCAGAGAAAAATATGATTGTGACAAAAATCTTAGAATATGCCCAAGATGATGCAATGGAAGCTTGAGAACTGGTGTTCAATAAGGTTTAATAAGTATATCTATAGCAAATAAATACCCACAGGAAGAGGAGAAAAAGAACTTTGATACTTCATATCATAGATAATATTAAATTATGTTATATTTAGACTTTTCAGGTAATTATAGGCCTAAAATAGGATGTACTGATAAAAACATAATATCACTTTGACTTGGGTAAAGATTCCTTAACCAGTAAAGAGGAAATAAAATGATCATGTGGGCTTCTCAAAGAGAGATGGCTAAGCATTAATTGGTTTTAGTGGCAAATGTCACTCCACTCTTTTTCCACTGAGGCAATTAAACCACTTGGCCTGTGTTGAGCTCAATGAGGTGCAGAGTGTTTTAACTTTCTGAAGACAGGGTCTCATACACAAAGGATAGGGGATATTTTTCAAAGTAAAATATGTTTTTCAAAGTGAACATTGGAATAGTAAGAGAGGACAATGATACTGTTCTGTATCTCCTGTAAACTACTTAACCTGAAACAAGGTCTACCAGGAAAAAGCAAAAAAGGCTGGAAATAAAGAGTGCCCTTTCTGATGAGATGATCCCCAGTGAAGAATTCTAGTAAACTGGAAAGCTAGCTGGGAGAATTTTCAGAAAACAAAAGTTGCCATAAACCATTCCTTCAAATTTAACATTGAAATCTAGTGAAGAGGAAATTGAAAAGAGAAAAGCATTGCATTGCGATGTTTATTTGCTAGTTTGGAGACAAACGCATCAAACCCCTCTTCTCCTCTTAACAAGTATTCTTCTACAAACAGAATGACTTGGTTCTCAGTTCATGTAGAAACGATGTCTTGGAAGAACACAGAGCAAATGTCACATCTTAAGACAGTAAACATCCTGTGATACGAATGTCCTTTATTCTCATGCTCACAATCTTGTCAAAATTTTCTTTCATTAAAAGTAATTATCTCTTTGTAAAAACCGTATGGTTTAGAAGAAGGTTTGCCTTGGACAATCTGTTCAATATTGTTCCTGTGGAGGTCCTATCCTGGGTCTTGATGTTCTTCTTTCCTTATTATGCCACGTGGATTGAGTTTGATACTGAATGACAATATCCAGCATTATTTTAAATGTAAATTGATGAAAGGCAATCATCAGATCATTCACTGACTGATACATCAGTTGTTTTCTTAATCCATGCTGAAAGAAACTGATTATTTTTTCCTTTCTGCTTACCTCGCTATTTCTTTACATGCACTGTGATTTGTGTGACATAGAAAAGTGGCTATGCCCAGTGATCAATAGAATGTTGGACCAAGGGGAATGAGCAGTTTTAGCAGTGGCTTTCGTCTCCCCAGGGAGATGAGCCTACACTCCCTTAACACATTGTGGCTGGTTTCTGGGAAAATTACATCTGATCACACAGGATTCATTTTGCTGGTCTCCCTCTTTATACACAAAACTGGGCTAAGAAGTGGATATTGCCAGGGCAACCTGTTCTGTAACTAGTAATGAGAAAGAAAACTCTGCAAGGAAGTTTTCATTGGAAAAATCGGGTGGTGTGAACAGGCTTGTACAGGAAACCCTACTGTTTTCCTTGTAATTATCTATGAACAATGCGTTATGAAATAAAATATTTTACTTCCTTACATTTGAGCCCATATGTCATATTACTATTCATGAAACTATTAACTACTCACTTGTTTTAATCAAGTATTGAACATCTGATGAGTTACATTAAGATAATGAGGCCTCACAAGAATAGAGACTATGTAGGACCTATGGAGCAGACTGCATTCTTTCAGACAAAGGCTGACTAAGTGTCAGTACTAAGA
>JABTXL010012185.1:0-16288 GCA_025134845.1 Neodon shergylaensis | reverse complement strand
TTGTACCTTCACATGTACATCTTTATTTTAATAGTTTTTTGGTTGGGTTCTATGACTTTGTTTTAATAGTTTTTTGGTTGGGTTCTATGACTTTGTTGAATATATTTTTCTGTGATTTTGAGTTAGACTTCTATTCATTCTTCTATTCCTATTACTCTTAAGTTAGGTTTTACATGGTATCACATATTTCCTGGAAAATTTGTATTAAGCTTTTATTATATTTAACATTTTCTTTGACTGATGAGTTTATTTCTAGTGTAGGAATTCTTAGAGTCAGTAGCCTTTAAGTTACCTGTCCACTTGGGCATGGCCTCTTATACTATATATGCCAGTGTAAAGCTTGTGTCCGGTCTCTTTTCAGCTGCAGGATGGTGTTTCTGTTCCCCATTCGAGAAGAGGACAGTGATCTGTGAGTCTACCCCTTCATAAATAATGTTTTATTATACTCAATTCTAAACTAGTGTGGAATTTTCTTTGAGATCTTTCTTCATCTGGCACCCAGGTGGATGGAGAATCCACATCTAATGGGTAGACCAGCTTAGAGGCCTAACTGGTCCACAGCCCAGAAAGATTCACATCCCCACCACTTGAAATGCTTTTACCTACTAAGTAGTTTTCTGTGAAACCCCTGCCAAAATGGAGCTAACTGCATGTAAACTTGGAAATTTCCTAAGAATGTGCATAGCCCCCCCACTGTTGTGTTTCCTGCCACATGGCCTCTTGCACAGATTCCAGTTTGTGCTCCCTGCCCATGAGTTCTGGAATTCTTGTTCCATGTACATAATTGATTTAATTGATTTTTTAATTTATCAAACAAAGCATATTTCTCAATATTTAGCCAACACCTGGGCGAAAAAAAAAAGTAGCTCAGGACTGTTCGTGGCACCAGGTTGGGCAATGAGTCACAAATCAGCAACCACGCCACCTGCTAAACAATAAAGATATTACACCTAAAACAATTTACAGGACCTCATAACAGGTAATTAATAAATCAATAAAATTGAAAGTTATTTGATGGCAGACCATATTACCATATAGGATTTTGGTAACTTTTTTGCTAATACTATAGATTGTATTCTGCAAGCTTATATAATTATTGTGATACATCAATTTATTAAATAGTGGGAACATTTTTTCTTCATATTATATCCCTAAGAAAATTGTTTGATAACAGAGCCAAAAGTAAGGTACTTTTAGAAATGATACAGTCTTTACAGACTAATAATGAAGAGCTAGCTGACAGGATTAATACCATGGAAAAAATTAATACTACTGAAAACGGTAACATTAATTTGACAGAAAAATTGAATCCATGTGTAAGAATACTGAGAAATTGAAAGAATTAATATTGTTGAATTTGACTATCAAAATCTGTTAAAAATTATGATAGGTTAGTAGATGAGCATAACACCAGGAAAGCAATCTGCATGCTCTCCAAATAATGTCCAAAAATGAGATGTTATCTTTAAAGGAAAAACTTCAGACATTGGAATCACATGTGCAGAATGATGACCATAGGCTTGGTGCCTCAATGAAATCACTAGAAATATATACAGGCCAGGAGATTCGGGCTTTATAAAAGACAGTAGTAAAAAGATTTGAAATGATTGAGGAAATTATTGGAGATGATGAGCTTGGAAAGAAGGTATAAAGACAGGGTTCAACATCACCAGTACTTGTCAGAGATGACTTACCTAGGGTTTTAGGTTCCTATTCTGTGATCTATTCTGACAAAGCATCAAGTTCTAAATGCCCGAAAGAATCCAAAGAAGGTAGATAGATACAAATAGGAATCAATAATCTAAAAGAAATTAAACAAGCTGTCGTAACGTATGGCTTGTATTTTACATTGTTTTCAAGATGATAAAGACATGGACTTCTAGCATTAAGGTGATGCCACATGACTGGCTTCAGATGGTTTTGGCAGTCCTTGATGACAGGCTTCAACTGATGTTTAAATGTTATTTCAGGGAAGTGGTTAAATATTTGAACAACAGGGAAAAACAAAAGGACTTGAGACTTCCCAAGATCAATTTCTTGGTGAAGGCACTTATGTTGACTCACAGAGTCAAGTTCTTTATGATGAACAAATCTTGTCACTATGCTACAAATCAGGTTTAAATCCTTAGGGCATGATTCAAGAACTAGGAAAACAAATTGAATTATATACCAGGATTAAACCAGGCCAAAGAGAATCCTTTAGTGACATTTTACAAAGATTAGCTAAGGCTCTACAAATAGTAGTAACAGCCCCAGATGCTAAATGAGTACTTATTGAATCTCTGGCTTTTGAAAATGTCAACTTAGAATAGAAAATAATACTTAAAAATTTAAAGGTTACATCAGCACCAATGGGGGTCTCTAACTGGCCCCCAAGTCAAAAATGGTCCAGTCATTGCCAATCCCTGTGGAGTACATGTCTCACCAGGAAAATTAAAAAAAAATACACAACCTTCTGTAAAAGACCATACTATAAATATGGATAATTAGTCAAAAATTCCAATAGGAAATAGGAAACACATATTCTGGCAGACTTCTATAAATGATCAAAGACCAAAGCCAAGAGTAGGATAAATAGCTTTGTAATAGTGGGTTTAATAGACATGGGTGTAGACATGAATATCATTACTCCAGAATCTTGGAATCCAAATTGGCCTCTTCAAGAGGCAGCTATTCAATTTCTAGGAATTGGACCCCTATCTCATGAAACACAACTCATGAGATGGATTCACTGCATGGTGCCAGAAAGACAGAAAGGCTGAGAATGAATGTGGCTAATATTACCATGAATTTATGGGGTTGTAACCTGCTGCAGCAATGAAATACCCAGATTAACACTACTACAGTCACAGAAACTCATAACTGGGGACATTGCCCTGGGCACCTGGGCGCCACTCTAGGTTCATGTCTCTTACCAACCCTAAGGTGGTTCCCTTAATTAAGTTATGTGATTCCCTGCTCCTCTATCCAACCTTGTTTTATCCTCAATCGTCCTGTTTCCCCAAGTTCACCCCATCCTCCCCTTCTCACTTTTCTCTCCCCATCTCCCCTTACCCCCATCACACCCCATCCCCAAGGTCCCAATTTTTTGCCCAGCAATCTTGCCTATTTCCCATAGCAGGGATAATAACTATATGTTTTTCTTTGGGTTCACCTTCATATTTAGCTTCTTTAGGATCACAAATTATAGACTCAGTGACCTATATTTATGGCTAGAAACCAATTATGAGTGAGTACATCCCATGATCCTCTTTTTGAATCTGGGTTACCTCACTCAGGATAGTGTTTTCTATTTCCATCCATTTACATGCAAAATTCGAGAAGTCATTGTTTTTTATGGCAGGGTAGTACTCTAATGTGTATGTATTCCACACTTTCTTCATCCATTCTTCCATTGAAGGACATCTAGGTTGTTTCCAGGTTCTGGCTATTACAAATAATGCTGCTATGAACATAGATGAACAAATGCCCTTGTCATATGATAGGGCATCTCTTGGGTATATTCCCAAGAGTGGTATTGCTGGGTCCAGGGGTAGGTTGATCCCGAATTTCGTGAGAAACCACCACACTGCTTTCCAAAGTGGTTGCACAAGTTTGCATTCCCGCCAGCAATGGATGAGGGTACCCCTTTCTCCACAACCTCTCCAGCAAAGGCTATCATTGGTGTTTTTGATTTTAGCCATTCTGACAGGTGTAAGATGATATCTCAAAGTTGTTTTGATTTGCATTTCCCTGATCGCTAAGGAGGTTGAGCATGACCTTAAGTATCTTTTGGCTATTTGAACTTCTTCTGTTGATGTGGGAGTGTCGTATATCAATCTGTTGATTTCATTGGTTAAGTAATAAAGGAACTGCTTGACCCTCATAGGTTAAAACATAGGTGGGAGGAGTAAACAGAATAGCATGTCGGGAGGAAGAGGAAGTGAGCTCAGACTCGACAGCTCTGTGCTCTGGAGCAGAGAGATCATGCAGCTCTCTCCAGGGCAGACATGCAGCCAGCCACCAGGTCAGACATGCTGAATCTTTCCCGGTAAGACCGGTGCAACACTTTATTAGAGATGGGTTGATCGGGATATCAGAATTAGCCAGTAAAGGGCTAAAGCCAATGGGCCAAGCAGTATTTAAATGAATACAGTTTGTGTGTTGTTATTTCGGGTATAAGCTAGCCGGGTGGCCGGGGTGCTGGGGACGAAGCCCCGGCCTCTCATATTACAACAAATGGCGCCCACGTGGACAACTGTATTCACATAAAGCCTGAGACAGCTTGGGAAGTAATTCTAGAACAAAATGAAAGCATTGCGCCTGGTTTCTTGGTAGCAGCAATTTCTCAGTTCTGCCCTGCTTGCTAGAGGCAAGCAAGCGCTCTCAGCTAAGAGAGGCTTCCTGACTCAGCTTTAGCTGCAAAGCCTTGCAGCTCTTTTAAGAGGTCCTGCCACGAAACACTTAAACGTTGTTGACAAAAAGCTGAAACGCATGCTTTTCGGTTTTCAGCTATAGCAGGAAAAATTGCCGGCTTTCTGGGCCGTCCTGCCAGGGCAAACTCTGACTGTTTGAGGCAGGAGGGCCGACTACAGAGAGAGGACTTGTGTGTTGTCTGTGGACATAATGCTGCAACTTACTTGCTGGCAGGGACCTTGAAACGCCATAGAGTTGTGGCAGTAAACATGGCTAAAGCCAGTACCTCAGCCATGAGGCTGGAAAGCTAAGGAATGAGTTGGATCCAGCGGTCAAAGCCACGGCTTTAGTCCTACTGATATTGCTTGGTAAATTAAAGACTCATGTGGTCAGAAAAAGAGAGATATACAGTAAAGAGAGATTCAAAGATAAAGAAAATTTCTAAATGGTTTACAGTGTGTTAAAAATATATGCAAGCTAAAAGTTAAAAGTTCTTAAAAGTTAAAAAAGGAAGAAAGAAAGTAGTTGGGTGTGGTAGTACACACCTTTAATCCCAACACTTGGGAGGCAGAGGGAGATTGACCTCTGTGACTTCAAGGTGTGGTAGCACACGCCTTTAATCCCAGTGCCTAGAAGGCAGAGACAAACAGATTTCTGTGAGTTCAAGGTGTAGTAGCATACACCTTTAATCCCAATGCCTGGGAGGCAGAGACAGGCGGATCTCTGAGAGTTCAAGGACAGCCTGGCCTACAGAGTTATTCCAGGACAAAGATACAGAGAATATAAAATAAAAGTAAAAATAAATGAAATAGAGGTTAAAATAAAGTGCACAAAGATGGAAAATACACAGAGAATCTTGATACTGTATGCTATTGTGCTTTCTTTGAATTGTTTGAATGCTGAGGAAGGAGCAAAAGCTACTAAAAGATATTTGTTTATAAATGCTGCTGAACTAATACAACATAGATATTCTGAAAATGCCTTGACTTTGAAATTTGGATCTAAGGACGTGATTCTTTGGAAAGGAGTTTCTTATTTTGTTTTCACAGAGGGTGAGAGTCTGTGGATTGCTTCCATCCCAATGTGGTATGATCGACCACGCCCTTCTGAAGAATTGCTGTAAACATCTTCAGAAAATTGCTTTGCTCAACTGCCAACTGAGATGAATCTAGCACACAGGTTATACCATGAAAGACCTAATTAACGATGCCCCCATTCAGCAGGAAGCAGTTTGGAGAGAAAAAACTGCGCCCATGTTCCCAAATATGCTTTATAAACATTCTTTTACATTTAAAGGGGGATATGATATAGATATGAACAATTTGCATTAGTATAGATTTTGCTTTATTGATAGAGATTTAAGGTCAATTTTGTTATATGTATATGTATTTCTAATCTTGATTAAGGTATTATGAATGTGTAGTTCATTTAAAAATGTAATGTATATAGGTTGTTAATAGATAATCATCTATAATAGTCAAGTTTGTAGTCATGTTAGTTAGATTTTCTAGATGTACATAGATATATTTTAGATAGGCATTCTTCATATTTTTCAAAGATTATAGAATATGGCATTTTTAAATGTTTTAATAACTTAGGACTTTTCATGACAATGAGACACTCTGCTCCTGGCAACACCAATCTACTTCAAGAAGAAGATGGGCATCGAAGAGGATCCTTATGGAGTTTGATAGCCATTTGGGCAAGAAACTGCTCTTGCCTGGACTGTTGCATAAACTGGACACAAAGAACCTGCAGAGAGAGGACTACTGAACTTGCCTAAAGGTGAGATGATCTTTCGGGGTTCCTGATTCATGAAGGAGTCTGCAAGACATTCTGGAGGACACAACAGATAGGGACTGAACTGACTTTGAATTTTCCTGCGTCATGGAAATGTCTGCTGGATACTATGGTCCTGAAGGCTGAAGATGGATGCCCCAACGGTACAGAGAAACTTTGGGTGACTGTACAGGCAGCGAGATTCCTCTGTCATTTCTAGAGTTTTGAAAGTTGCTTATTCCTTGTTTGCTTAGATAATATTGTACCTTTCTGGAGTCTTTGATGGAAATAAGAATAGTTAGTTATAGTAATAGTTTTCCTTAGTTATGATAGAGATTATTGTAATTTTTACTGATAACTGTTTTGTTATATGTAATTTTGCTATGTTAAAGTTAAAGCCTTCCTTTTTTTGTTTAAACAGAAAAGGGGGAAGTGATGTGGGAGTGTCGTATATCAATCTGTTGATTTCATTGGTTAAGTAATAAAGGAACTGCTTGGCCCTCATAGGTTAAAACATAGGTGGGAGGAGTAAACAGAATAGCATGTCGGGAGGAAGAGGAAGTGAGCTCAGACTCGACAGCTCTGCGCTCTGGAGCAGAGAGATCATGCAGCTCTCTCCAGGGCAGACATGCAGCCAGCCACCAGGTCAGACATGCTGAATCTTTCCCGGTAAGACCAGTTGCAACAATTTATTAGAGATGGGTTGAACAGGATATCAGAATTAGCCAGTAAAGGGCTAAAGCTAATGGGCCAAGCAGTATTTAAATGAATACAGTTTATGTGTTGTTATTTTGGGCATAAGCTAGCCGAGCAGGCGGCCAGGGTGTTGGGGACACAGCCCCGCCGCCCTTCTTTCAACATTCTGTTAAGAATTCTCTGTTCAGTTCAGTGCCCCATTTTTTAATTGGGTTAATTAGCATTTTAAAGTCTAGTTTCTTGAGTACTTCATATATTTTGGAGATCAGACCTTTGTCTGTTACAGGGTTGGTGAAGATCTTCTCCCAGTCAGTAGGTTGCCTTTTTGTCTTAGTGACAGTGTCCTTTGCTTTACAGAAGCTTCTCAGTTTCAGTAGGTCCCATTTATTCAATGTTGCCCTTAATGTCTGTGCTGCTGGGGTTATACATAGGAAGCGATCTCCTGTGTCCATCTGTTGTAGGGTACTTCCCACTTTCTCTTCTATCAGGTTCAGTGTGTTCAGATTGATATTGAGTGCTTTGATCAATTTGGACTTGAGTTTTGCGCTCAGTTATAGATATGGGTCTATTTTCATTCTTCTACAGGTTGACATCCAGTTGTGCCAGCACCATTTGTTGAAGATGCTTTCTTTATTCCATTGTATACTTTTAACTCCTTTATCGAAAATGAGGTGTTCATAGGTTTGTGGGCTAAAAACCGGGTCTTCTATATGATTCCATTGGTCGACTTCTCTGTTTTTATGCCAGTATCATGCTGTTTTCATTATTGTAGCTCTGTAATAGAGTTTGAAGTCAGGGATTTTAATGCCTCCAGAAGTTCCTTTATTGTATAAGATTGTTTTGGCTATCCAGGGTTTTTTGTTTTTCCTTATAAAGTTGATTATTGTCCTCTCAAGTTCTGTGAAGAATTTTGAGGGGACCTTGATGGGGATTACACCGAATCTATAAATAGCCTTTGGTAGAATTGCCATTTTTACTATGTTGATCCTCCCAATCCAAGAGCAAGGGAGATCCTTCCATTTTCTGGTGTCCTCTTCTATTTCTTTCTTCAATGCCTTAAAGTTCTTTTCAAATAGATCTTTCACTTCCATGGTTAGAGTTACCCCAAGATATTTTATGCTGTTTGTCGCTATCGTGAAAGGTGATGATTCTCTGATTTCGTTCTCTGCTTCCATATCATTTGTGTATAAGAGGGCGACTGATTTTTTGGAGTTGATCTTGTATCCTGCCACATTACTAAAGGTGTTTATCAGCTGTAGGAGTTCTTTGGTGGAGTTTTTGGGGTCGCTTATGTACACTATCATATCATCTGCAAATAACGAAAGTTTAACTTCTTCCTTTCCGATTCGAATCCCCTTGATCCCCTTATGTTGTCTTATTGCTATTGCTAAAACTTCAAGCACAATATTGAAGAGGTATGGAGAGAGTGGACAGCCTTGTCGTGTTTCTGATTTTAGTGGGATGGCTTTGAGTTTCTCTCCATTTAATTTGATGTTAGCTGTCGGCTTGCTTTAAAAAGCTTTTATTATATTTAGGTATGACCCTTGTATCCCTAATCTCTCCAAGACTTTTATCATAAAGGGATGTTGAATTTTGTCAAATGCTTTTTCAGCATCTAATGAAACGATCATATGGTTTTTTTTCTTTCAGTTTATTTATATGATGGATTACATTGATAGATTTTCGTATGTTGAACCAGCCCTGCATCTCTGGGATGAAGCCTACTTGGCCATAATGGATAACTTTTCTAATGTGTTCTTGGAAACAGTTTGCCAGTATTTTGGTGAGGATTTTTGCATTGATGTTCATGAGTGAGATTTGCTTATAATTCTCTTTCTTGGTTGAGTGTTTGTGTGGTTTTGGTATCAGAGTGACTGTAGCTTCATAAAAGGAATTTGGCAATGACTCTTCTGTTTCTATATTGTGGAATACATTAAGGAGTATAGGTATTAGGTCTTCTTGGAAGTTCTGGTAGAATTCTGCATTGAAATAATCTGGTCCTGGGCTTTCTTTGGTAGGGAGGTTTTTGATAACCACTTCTAATTCTTCACGACTAACAGGTCTATTTAGATTGTTCACCTGTTCCTGGTTTAACTTTGGTATATGGTATTTATCTAAAAAAGTGTCCATTTCTTTTACATTTTACAGTTTTGTGGCATACAGGCTTTTGTAGTAAGATCTAATGATTCTCTGAATTTCTTCTGTGTCTGTGGTTATGTCCCCCTTTTCATTTCTGATCTTATTAATTTGCAAATTCTCTCTCTGCCATTTGATTAGTTTGGATAGGGGTTTATCAGTCTTGTTGATTTCCTACAGGAACCAGCTTTTTGTTTCATTGATTCTTTGTATTGTTTTCAGTGTTTCTATTTTGTTGATTTCAGCCCTCAGTTTGATTATTTCCAGTCTTCTACTCCTCCTAGGTGAGTCTGCTTCTTTTTTTTCTAGAGCTTTCAGGTGGACTGTTAAGTCTCCAATGTGTGCTTTCTCTGTTTTCATTAAGTGGGCACTTAGTGCTATGAACTTTCTTCTTAGGACTGCTTTCATTATGTCCCATAAGTGTGAATATGTTGTTTCTTTATTTTCATTGAATTTCAGGAAGACTTTAATTTCTTTCTTTCTTTCTCCCTTAATCCAGGTGTGGTTCAGTAGTTGACTGTTCAGTTTCCATGAATTTGTAGGCTTTCTGGGGGTAGCCTTGTTGTTGAATTCTAACTTTAATCCATGGAGATCTGATAAGACACAGGTGGTTACTAATATTTTTTTGTAATTGTGGATGTTTGCTTTGTTACTGACTATGTGGTCAATTTTCGAGAAAGTTCCATGAGCTGCAGAGAAGAGGGTATATTCTTTCCTATTTGGGTGGAATGTTCTATAGATGTCTGTTAAGTTCATTTGCTTCATTACCTCCATTAATTCTCTTGTTTCTCTGTTAGGTTTCTGTCTGATTGACCTGTCCATTGATGAGAGAGGAGTGTTGAAGTCTCCTACTATTAGTGTGTGTGGTTTGATGGCTGCCTTGAGTTTTAGCAATGTTTCTTTTATGTACTTGGGTGCTTTTATATTAGGGGCATAGATATTCAGGATTGAGACTTCATCCTGATGAACTGTTCCTGTTATGAGTATAAAATGCCCCTCTCCATCTCTTTTGATTGATTTAAGTTTGAAGACAACTTTGTTAGAGATTAGTATGGCCACACCTGCTTGTTTCTTAGGTCCATTTGCTTGATAAGCCTTTTCCCAGCCCTTTACTCTGCGTAGGTGCCTATCTTTGTGGTTGAGGTGTGTTTCTTGTAAACAGCAGAATGTTGGATCCTGTTTTCTTATCCAATCTCTTAGCCTGTGCCTTTTTATAGGTGAGTTGAGTCCATTGACATTAAGTGATATTAATGACCAATGGTTGTTAACTCCAGTCATTTTATTTTAGTCGTAGAGTTTGTGTGTTTCCCTTCCTTGAGTTTTGCTGGTGGAGGGTCTCTAGATGTCTGAGTTATTGTGGTCATTGTTGGACTCCTTGGTTAGTGCTTTTCTTTCTGTTACTTTCTGTAACGCTGGATTTGTGGCTACATATTGTTTAAATTTGTTTTTATCCTGGAAAGTTTTATTTTCTCCATTTTTAGTGAACGAAAGCCCAGTAGTCTGGGCTTGCATCCATAGTCTCTTAGTTTCTGCAACACATCTATCCAGGACCTTCTGGCTTTCATGGTTTTAATAGAGAAGTCAGGTGTAAGTCTGATAGGTTTACCTTTATAAATAACTTGGCCTTTTTCCTTTGCAGCTCTTAATATTCTTTCTTTATTCTGTATGCTTTGTGTTTTGATTATTATATGGCAAGGGGATTTTTTTTTATCCAGCCTATTCGGTGTTCTGTATGCTTCTTGAACCTTCATAGGTACATCTTTCTTTAGGTTGGGAAAGTTTTCTTCTATAATTTTATTAAATATATTTTCTGCACCGTTGAGCTGCACTTCTTCTCCTTCTTCTACTCCTATTATTCTTATGTTTGGTCTTTTTATTGTGTCCCAGATTTCCTGAATGTTTTGTGATGAGAGTTTATTAGACTTGCTGTTTTCTTTGATCAGTGTGTTTATTTTCTCTATGGTATCTTCAGAATCTGAGATTCTTTCTTCTATCTCTTGTATTCTCTTGGTTATGCTTGTTTCTGTAGTCTCTGTTTGTTTACTTAAATTTTCCATGTCCAGCCGACCCTCTCTTTGTTTTCTTCTTTGCCTCCATTTCAGTTTTCAAGTCTTGAACTGTTTCCATTATCTGTTTGATTGTTTTTCCTTGGTTTTCTAGGGTATCATTCACTGATTTATTCAATTCTTCAAACTTTCTGTTATATTTCTCATCCATTTCTATAAGGACGGTCTTTACATGCTGTTTAAGGGCGTCAATCACTTTCCTAAAGTCAATTTTTTCTACTTCTTCTTGATTAAGATGTTCGTGTCCTCCTGTTGTGAGGTCGCTGGTTTCTGGAGGTTTCATGTTGCTTTTCAGATCGTTGGGTGAATTCTTGCATTGGCGCCTGCCCATCTCTTCCTCTGAATGCTCCCCTATGGATCTTCTTTAACAGGATCAGGTCTTCTTGCCTACTGATGTACCTTCCCAGTGATGGCTCTTCCCAGTGATAGCTCTCCTGGTGCCGAGGTCAGATCTCCATGCCCAATGATGGCTTTCCCCAATGCTGGCTCTCCTGGCACTGAGATCAGGTCTCTGTGCCCAGTGCTGGCTCTCCTGGCACCGAGATCAGGTCTCCGAGCTGGTTGGGTAGCTCGTAAACAAAGTGCCTACCTTGCTTGGTGCAGGCAGGCTATTGAAACAAAGGAACTCCTGCCCACCTGGGTGCCCTGAGGATTCGGACCCAGCACCCAGACAGGCTGAGCTGCGTGATGTTATGTGCCCAAAGGAGGCAGAGGGGCCAAAGAAGGGAGGGTTCTGGATGCAAGCTGGGTGGGATAGGAAGAAAGTGGCAGTATGCAGGGAGTAGAGTCCCTGCAGAGAACCCAGGAAGGATAGGGGTTTGAGGAACTTCTGGGTTCCCTGTCCAGTGCTGATGCCACGAGGTCAGCAACTCACCCCTTGTTGACTCTCCTGGCTGTGAAGAATATTTTAAGGTACTATACACAAAGGTCACCAGCCATTCAGGCTATACAAGAACACAAAGCAACTAGGAAACCCATAGGGTTACCAGCATCCCTAACTTTAAAATGATTAACTGAGAAACTAATATGGGGGTCAAGCAATGGCCTCTAGGTGATGAAAAACTGCAGACTTTAGAACAGCTAGAAAAAAAAACAACTAGATCTTTGTCATATTGAAAATCAACCAACCAAACAGCCTAGGCTCCCACAAAGCCAGTACGTGCAGTAGGATCAAAACCCAGTGCCATTATTCTTGATTTCTCAGCAGTCGTCATTTTCCTCTATATTCAGCGAGTCCAGTTTTATCCCATGATTCTTCATACCCAGTCCAGCTGGCCTTGGTAAGTTCCCGATAGAACATCCCTATTGTCTCAGTGTGGGGTGCACCCCCCGCAGTCCTGAGTTCCTTGCTCATGCTCTCTCTCCTTCTGCTCCTGATTTGGACCATGGGGTTTCAGTCCGGTGCTCCAATGTGGGACTCTGTCTCTGGCTCCTTACAGGGCATGGAACCCTGATTGCTCTTCGGGCTGATGAGGGAGGGGGAGCTGGTTGGGAGAGGGAGAGGGAAATGGGAGGCGGTGGTGGGGAGGAGACAGAAATCTTAAATAAATAAATAAATAAATAAATAAATAAATAAATAAATAAAAAGACCCTAAGAGAGACATACATGGATCTAATCTACATTGGAAGTAGAGAAAGACAAGATCTCCTGAGTAAATTGGGAGCATGATGGTCATGTGAGAGGATAGAAGGAGAGAGGGTAGGAAGTGAGGGTAGCAGACAAAAAATGCATAGCTTAATAGAAACAATAAAAATGAAAATAAGCATTTCCAAAAAAAAAAAAAAAAGAATCAACCAGCCCTTGAAATTCACCTATATTTGTTGTAAAAAAGAAATCTGGTAAATGGAGAATGGTGACAGATCTAAGAGTTATTCTTCTGACTTCTCTATTGCCAAAAAGATTGCTTCTTATAGTTATTGATTTACAAAATTGTTTCTTCACTATACCTTTACAAGAAAAGGACAGAGATAAATTTGCCTTCACAGTGCCTTCTTACAATAATTCTCAGCCTAATAGGAGATACTAGTGGACCATGCTTCCACAGGAAATACTCAATAGCCCCACCCTATGCCAATACTTTGTAAGTCAGCCATTGAAAATAATACATAAAAAAATTGCAGACACTGCATGTTAAGAGGGAACAGAGGCTTTCTCCCAAGGGAAAGTGGTTTTGTACATCATGTATTTTTTTCAGTTTTGGGGATTCTTTTTTTATAACTTCAATAAAGATTTTAGACAACAAAAATTTTCTGAATCTACAATTTACCATTAAATGGATGACATTTTGCTGTCTGATTCAAACAAAAATAATTTAGAAAGAATGTTTGAAGAAGTAAAAAAAGTTTTACCAAAATGGAGATTATAAATTGCTCCTGAGAAAACACAGAGAGGAGATTCTTTCAAATACCTAGGCTATAAAATAGTTTTGCTGAAAATTAGAACACAAAAGGCACAAATTAATGGAGACCAATTGCAGACTCTGAATGACTTTCAAAGATTATTAGGAAACATTTCCAGTCTCTGAGAAGCTTTTGAGATAACACCTGATCTAATAGTTCATTTAAACAAAACCTTAGATAGTAACAAAGATTTAAATAATTCCTAAGAATTAACAGCTGAAGCAGAAAAGGAATTGAATGATGTTGAAGAAAAATTACAGGAGGCATATGTAGATACGTTGAATCCAAATCTTAATTGTATTGTGTCATCTTGTCATATTGCCTTCCAGAATTTTCCCCACATGATTTTTAATGCGAAGGGATGATATTATTTTCAAATTGTTCTTTTCACCACATAAACCAAGCAAAAAATTAAAAACTTATGTGGAAAATATCTCTGAAATAAGTATAAAAGTAAAATTGAGACTTTGTCAACTAGTAGGTATAGAAGTTATAGACCAAGCAAAGATTATAGTGCCTTTTACTACTGATGAAATTAAAAAATTATGGAAAGACATTGAACCTTGGCATAGAGATTGTGCTAAATTTTTTGTTTTGTTTGAGACAGGGTTTCTCTGTAACTTTGGAGCCTGTCCTGGAATTAACTCTTGTAGACCAGCCTGGCCTCATAGAGATCTGCCTGGCTCTGCCTCCCTAGTGCTGGGATTAAAGACATGTGCCGCCACCACCCATCTGTGCTAATTTTTTAGGAAAAATTAATAGAAATTATCCCAAAAGTGATAGAATTAACCTTATAAAGAGAACTACTTGGATTCTTCCCCACATTGTATGGGACATATCAATATCTAGAGCAAGTGCAATCTATAATGATACACATAAATCAGAAAAGACAGGTTATAAATCAGAAGATTTAAGTAAGGTAGAACAAAGCCCTTATAATTCTGTACAAAAGGCAGAATTATATATTATTCTCATGATACTAAGTGATTTTAAAGAACCTCTTAATATAGTAACTGATTCACAATATGCAGAAAGAGTTGTTTTTCATATTGAAACCGCTGAATGATACCAGATAATGCAGAATTGACTTTATTATTCATACAGGTTCAAGACATAATCAGGAACAGGCTTTGTTCCATATACATAACACACATCTGATTCCATAAACACCTGCCTGGTCCTTTAAAGAAAGGTAAGGCAAAAATTGATCCCTTACTGATTGGAAATGTGTTGAAGGCCTCGGGATTCCATAATAAACATTATGTCAATAGCAAAGGTTTAAAGAAAAAGTCTTCTATTACATGACAACAAGCTAAGGAGATTATAAAGAGATATTCTACTTGCTTTTTTCTATAACCAAACACCACTATTTGTAGGGACTAACCCAAATCATAGACAATGAATGAAATCTGGTAGATGTATGTGCTCCACTTTGAAGAATTTGGAAAATTAAGATACTTATTTGCATCACACCTTTAACACTTACTCGAGTTTTTAATGGGCAACTGCTTTAAGCTCAGAAAAGGCTGATTCAGTAATTATACATTTATTAGAAGTTATGGCCATCACAGGTATTCCTGCACAAATAAAGACATATAATGGTCCAGCATATGTCTCTAAGAAACTGAATCAATTTTTTGCTTATTATAATATAAAGCATATTACAGGTATACCACACAATCCTACAGGTCAAGAGTTATAGAAAGATCAAATCAGACTATAAAGCATATGTTAAGGAAACAGAAAGGGATGGGAAATACCCCCCAAATAGATTGCATAATGCTTTATTGATTTTGAATTTTCTTAATGCTAATGAGACAGGGACAATAGCAGCAGAGAGACACTGGATAATAAAGAAGTCTTCTGAATTAAATCTGACGGTGTATGTCAAGGATGTGTGGACCACTCAATGGAAGCCAGGAGATGTGCTATGCTGGGGAAGGGGTTTTGTTCTTGTTTCAACAGGAGAAGAACAATTATGGATATCATCAAAATTAAAAAAAGACACGGTTTGAAAAACAGAAATTTCTTGAGGAAGAGAAGTCATGACTGATCCATAGACGTGACAACCATACAGGTGGTAAGAAAACCATATAAGGTTGGGGCAGGTTTCTGCTCTTGTCTTTACAGGAAATCCACAGCTTCCAAAATTTAAGAGACTCTAGCTTTTTGGATTCTGACAGAAAGAAAAATAACTATCCAATGAGGAGCATCAAGAAAAAGGAATAGGACTTATAAGGACAGGTGATAAAACATACACATTTAATCATATATGTATATATACACACATTTATACATAGTTAAGAATATATAGAGCTGGCTTTGGAGTTGGACAATGGGTCTGTTCTTCACTAAATACAAGCATGTTGTTAAAATAAAAATTCAGAATTTCTGTCTCATGTCAGGAACCATGGCATGGGACAGAAAGAAGAAAGAATTTAGAAAAACAATTTACTTTTCTTCAAACCTATTCTTGTCTCTATTGTACCTTTCATTGAATGTATGTCTTTATATCCAATGTTTAAGTTCTCCACAATGAACAATGAATTTTCTTGTAGTAATCTTTGAAGTTTCCAGGAAAAAGATGGGGCTCCACAACAACCCCAACTGTTTAATATAAAGTCATGATGCTGGCAATGCTACTATAAAACCTATTTTGGGAACCAGCTGCTCAACATGGTTCCAACTTGGTTGCTGAAATGATTTCAGTGTGATTATTTTGGTTCTGGACAAACAGAAAATTAATCAGTGACCTCTGCCAATATTGCTTGCTTAAAAATTTATCATAAAAGCTATTGACTCCAATGAAAATATTT
>JABTXL010012114.1:13782153-13828215 GCA_025134845.1 Neodon shergylaensis | reverse complement strand
TTAGCCTTTTACGGTCTAGTTTCTTGAGTTCTTTATATATTTTGGAGATCAGACCTTTGTCAGTTGCGGGGTTGGTGAAGATTTTCTCCCAGTCAGTAGGTTGCCTTTCTGTCTCAGTGACAGTGTCCTTTGCTTTACAGAAGCTTCTCAGTCTCAGGAGGTCCCATTTATTCAATGAGGCACTTACTGTCTGTGCTGCTGGGGTTATACGTAGGAAGTGGTCTCCTGTGCCCACATGTTGTAGAGTACTTCCCACTTTCTCTTCTATCAGGTTCAGTGTGTTGGGACTGATATTGAGGTCTTTAATCCACTTGGACTTGAGTTTTGTGCATGGTGATAGATATGGATCTATTTTCATTCTTCTACAGATTGACATCCAGTTTTGCCAGCACAATTTGTTGAAGATGCTCTTTTTTCCATTGTATACTTTTAGCTCCTTTATCGAAAATCAGGTGCTCATAGGTTTGTGGGTTAAAGTCAGGGTCTTCTATTCGATTCCACTGGTCGACTTCTCTGTTTTTATGCCAATACCAAGCTGTTTTCAATACTGTAGCTCTGTAATACAGTTTGAAGTCAGGGATGGTAATGCCTCCAGACGTTCCTTTATTGTATAAGATTGTTTTGGCTATCCTGGGTTTTTTGTTTTTCCATATAAAGTTGATTATTGTCTTCTCCAGATCTGTGAAGAATTTTGATGGGATTTTGATGGGGATTGCATTGAATCTATAGATTGCTTTTGGTAGAATTGCCATTTTTACTATGTTGATCCTCCCAATCCAAGAGCAAGGGAGATCCTTCCATTTTCTGGTGTCCTCTTCTATTTCTTTCTTCAAAGACTTAAAGTTCTTGTCAAACAGATCTTTCACTTCCTTGGTCAGGTTTACCCCCAAGATATTTTATGCTCTTTGTGGCCATCGTGAAAGGTGATGCTTCTCTGATTTCCCTCTCGGTTTCTTTATCCTTAGTGTATAGGAAGGCAACTGATTTTTTGGAGTTGATCTTGTATCCTGCCACATTACTAAAGGTGTTTATCAGCTGTAGGAGTTCTTTGGTAGAGTTTTTGGGGTCGCTTATGTATACTATCATATCATCTGCAAATAACGACAGCTTAACTTCTTCCTTTCCAATACGGATCCCCTTGATCCCCTTATGTTGTCTTATTGCTATTGCTAGAACTTCAAGCACTATATTGAAAAGGTATGGAGAGAGTGGACATCCTTGTCCTGTTCCTGATTTTAGTGGGATGGCTTTGAGTTTTTCTCCATTTAATTTAATGTTAGCTGTCGGCTTGCTGTAAATAGCTTTTATTATATTTAGGTATGACCCTTGTATCCCTAGTCTCTCCAATACCTTTATCATAAAGGGGTGTTGAATTTTGTCGAATGCTTTTTCAGCATCTAATGAAATGATCATATGGTTTTTTTCTTTCAGTTTATTTATATGGTGGATTACATTGATAGATTTGCTCATGTTGAACCAGCCCTGCATCTCTGGGATGAAGCCTACTTGATCATAATGGATAATTTTTCTAATGTGTTCTTGAATTCGGTTTGCCAGTATTTTATTGAGAATTTTTGCGTCAATATTCATGAGTGAGATAGGTCTGTAATTCTCTTTCTTGGTTGGGTCTTTATGTGGTTTTGGTATCAGGGTAACTGTAGCTTCATAAAAGGAATTTGGCAATGACTCTTCTGTTTCTATATTGTGAAATACATTAAGGAGTATGAGTATTAGCTCTTCTTGGAAGTTCTGGTAGAATTCTGCATTGAAGCATTCTGGTCCTAGGCTTTTTTTGGAGGAGAGATTTTTGATAACAGCTTCTAGTTCTTCGCGACCTACTGGTCTATTTAGATTGTTCACCTGGTCTTGGTTTAGCTTTGGTATATGGTACTTATCTAAAAAAAAAGTCCATTTCTTTTGCATTTTCCAGTTTTGTGGCATACAGTCTTTTGTAGTAAGATCTAATGATTCTCTGAATTTCCTCTGTGTCTGTGGTTATATCTCCCTTTTCATTTCTGATCTTATTTATTTGCGTGTTCTCTCTCTGTTGTTTAATTAGTTTGGATAGGGGTTTGTCGATCTTGTTGATTTTCTCCAAGAACCAACTTTTTGTTTCATTGATTTTTTGTGTTTCACTGTTTTCTGTGTTTCTATTTTGTTGATTTCCGCCCTCAGTTTGATTATTTCCAGTCTTCTACTCCTCCTTCCCCCGCTCGGCTGCCAGCCGCGAGTTCGGCTTGGTGCAAGCTGTGGCCTGTGCCTTGCTGCGGCCTTGTGGCCTGTGTCTTGTGCATGGAGCCAGCAGTTTAATATAAATTATCACGCACTGGCTTTTCTTGCTGCAGTTCTTTATATTTTCCCTTTAGACACCTCAGATTGACTTCAAGTCCCCACGCACCCTATCATCTGCCTCCCCACGTGGATTTAAACTCCTCAGGCCCGCGTAGTCTCTTCCTGCGTGGTTTGCTCTTTTCTGAGTCGTTTTAAATCTCCCTTGCAAGTACAGCTCTTAAGCAGTGCGAACTAGAGCACGCGGTTTCCGAAAGCTGCAACTCCTCAGGGTGACTCTGTCACGTGGAGGCATACACGGCTTCCTGATTACTCTTCTCTACCCCTGGATTCTGGGTTTATGGTTCTGTGTACAGAATTGATTTAATTACATTTACTTTCTTGAGCAACTTGCATTTCCCAGTTTTTAACAAATACTAGGCGGACCCCGTTTTCGTCGGGACTTGGCAACAGTGCCACCTGCTGGACAACAGGTAATATGGCAGATTTTGTTTCCAACATGAATTTCACTGTTTTGGCTGCCAATACAATGGGATATATCATGCAAGGTTTATATGACTATGGGGATAACTTAATTTACTGGTTACTAGGTTTCAGTATTCTTTTGCATATTCTATCATTTAGGAAGAATATGGCACTCCTAAGAACCATACTACCTTTACTAGAAACTCATGCAGGTCAGGAGATTCAGGATTCAAAAGAGACAATAATAAAGACAATAATAGAAAGACTTGAAATGATTGAAGAAATTATTGGAGCTGGTGAACAGAGTAATAAGGCACAAGGACAGGATACAATGCCAACACCAGCTATTAGAACTGGCTTACCCAGTGTTTTAGTGGCATACCCTATACTTAATTCTGACAAAGCGTCAACTTCTAAAGGCTCAAAGGGAGTCAGAGAAGCTAGATGGACACCAATAGCAATGAATGATCTAAAAGAAATTAAGCAGGCTATTGTTAATTTTGGCTTGCATAATGCATATGTAAAGGAAATGATAAGGACTTGGGCTTCTAATGCTAGAGCTACCCCTATGATTTCCATCAGTTAGTGTCTGCACTTTTAGATAAAGGAACTTCCTTGATGTTTGGAATTTATTTCAGAGAAAAATCCAAACATATGGAACAGCAAGGAAGAGCAAAAGGTGTCGAGGTCTCCCAAGATCAAATTCTTGGTGCAGGAGAATATGCTGATCCACAGGTCCAAGCTCTTTATGACCATGAAGTACTGTGTCTATGTCACCAAGCAGCTTTAAATGCTTGGAATAGGATACAAGATCCAACAAAAAGGGTTGAATCATATACCAGAATTAGGCAGGGACAGAGAGAACTCTTTATTGACTTTTTGCAAAGATTAATTAAGGCTCTGGACATAGGGGTAACAGACCCAGAATCTAGACGAATACTTCTTGAATCTCTAGCTTTTGAGAATGCAAACATAGAGTGCAAAAAGATAATTGGGCCTTTAAAGTCTAGATCAGCACCTATGGATGAATGGATTCAGCATACGATGAATGTTGAGACGTTTAGCTATAATGATGAACCTTGGGTAGGAGAAGCGATTTCCACAGCAACGAGGAGACATCAAACTGCCAGGTGTTTTAATTGTGGTAAATTAGGACATCTGAAAAGGGATTGCAGGCACAGAATTTCTAGGAATAATATCTCCTCTGGGAATGAAAAACATAGGAGACCTAGGCCTTCAGGTATATGTAGGAGATGCGGTAAAGGCCGTCATTGGTCCAACGAATGCAGGTCAACAACAGACAAACAAGGCAACCCGATACCATTGGGAAACTCCTTGAGGGGCCTCTCGCAGGCCCCCAAGCCAACAGTGGCCCAGTCATTCCCAGTCACAGTGGAGAACGTGCCTCACCAAGAAAATTAAGAGCTCCAATTTCTGCTGTAAAAAGTAATACTGGTCTAAATAATGAATTATGCATGGAGAATGTGTCAAAAAACCCAGTAGGACAGAGTAAACGTATATTTTGGCAGACTTCTATTAACGATCAAAGACCAAAGCTAAGAGTCTGTATAAATGGCACTTTTATTGAAGGCTTATTAGACACAGGTGCGGATGTAAGTATCATTACCCCAGAATCTTGGCATCCGAATTGGCCTCTTCAAGAGGTAGATGTTCAGTTTCTGGGAACTGCAACCCTATCTCATGTAAAACAAAGCACAAGATGGGTTGAATGCATAGGGCTCGAAGGGCAAATAGGAAGACTAAGGCCATATATAGCCAATATTGCAATAAATTTATGGGGCCATGACCTGCTACAGCAATGGAATACCCAGATTAACATTTCTGTAGTTCCAGGAACTCATAATTCTGGGAAAGATATGATGAGGTATTATAGAAAAAGGTCACCAGCCATTCAGGATGTACAGAACATACAGCAAATACCAAACCTTTAGAGGTACCAACAGCCCTACCTTTAAAATGGCTACTGAGAAGCCAATATGAATCAAACAGTGGCCTCTAGCTGAAGATAAATTGCAGGCATTGGAACAGCTGGTGCAAGAGCAACTAGATGCTCACCATATTGAAGAATCAACCAGCCCTTGGAATTCTCCTGTGTTTGTTGTAAAAAAGAAATCTGGTAAATGGAGAATGGTGACAGATCTAAGAGCTGTCAACAAAGTAATTCAACCTATGGGCCCACTACAATCTGGAATTCCTTTGCCTTCTCTATTACCAAAAGGATGGCCTCTTATAGTTATTGATTTGAAAGATTGTTTTTTCACTATACCGTTACAAGAAAAGGATAGATGTGGAGGGCTGTGGCCACATTCTCCATTACAAGATGGCGCTGGCATCCAGCCGTGCTACCCGATAAATAAAGAACTGCGCACGTGCTTATTAACTGACCACCTCCCGCTCCCTGCCTGCTTCCGAGGCGTCATATGGGCTGATGGGCTGTGGACCAATCCAAGGGTGACACGTCCGAGGCGGGGATTGTTTCCTATATAAGGGATGGGTTTTCTCCACCCGGGGTCTCTGTTTTGTAAGCTTATGCTCTCCCTCTCAAGAAGCATTAAAGCTGTTCTGCAGAAGGATCCTGAGTGTGCCGCGGTCGTTCTTGCTGGCGAGACGGTAGCGCGGGACAGATAGAGAAAAATTTGCCTTCACAGTGCCAACTTATAATAATTCTCAGCCTAATAGGAGATATCAATGGACTGTCCTCCCATAGGGTATGCTCAATAGTCCTACATTGTGCCAATATTTTGTAAGTAAGCCATTGGAAATAATTCGTAAACAATTCCCCAAGTCCATAATTTATCATTACATGGATGACATCTTGTTATCTGATTCAAATAAAGATACTTTAGAAAGGATGTTTGAAGAAGTAAAGAAAGTCTTGCCTAGGTGGGGATTACAAATTGCCCCTGAAAAGATTCAAAGAGGAAATTCTATTAATTACCTAGGTTACAGAATAGGGTTAGAGAAAATTAAAATGCAAAAGGCACAAATTAGGAGAGACAGGTTAAAGACTCTTAATGACTTCCAAGGATTGTTAGGAGACATTTCCAGTCTACGACCAGCTGTTGGGATAACACCTGATCTAATAGTTCATTTAAACAAAACCTTAGATGGTGATAAAGATTTGAATAGTCCAAGAAGACTGACAGCTGAAGCAGAAAAGGAACTGACAATGATTGAGGAAAAATTACAGGAGGCACATGTGGATAGGGTGAACCCAAATCTTAGCTGCATCCTAGTCATATTGCCTTCCAGAATTTCTCCTACAGGGATTCTAATGCAGAGGGAAGATATTATTTTAGAGTGGATATTTATACCTAATAAACCAAGTAAAAAATTAAAAACTTATGTGGAAAAAGTCTCTGAATTAATTATAAAAAATAAGCTGAGACTTCGTCAACTAGCAGGTATAGACCCAGCAAAATTATAGTACCTTTTACTACTGAAGAAATAAAAAAGTTATGGGAAGACAATGAACTGTGGCAAAGAGCTTGTGCCAATTTTTTGGGAGAAATTAATAGCAACTATCCCAAAAGTGGTAGACTTAACCTCATAAAAAGAACTTCTTGGATTCTTCCTAGAATTGTACGTAATGCTCCAATAACTGGAGCTCGTACGTTCTATACTGATGCAAATAAATCAGGGAAAGCAGGTTACAAGTCAGATGAATTGAGTAAGGTGGAACAAAGCCCTTATAATTCTGTCCAGAAGGCAGAATTATATGCCATTCTTATGGTGCTAAGGGATTTTAAAGAACTTCTTAATATAGTTACAGATTCACAATATGCAGAAAGAGTTATCTTGCATATTGAAACTGCTGAATTTATACCAGATGACACAGAGTTGACTTCATTGTTTATCCAGGTACAAGACATAATCAGGAACAGGCTCTGTCCAATGTACATAACACACATCCGGTCCCATACAGGTCTGCCTGGTCCTCTAGCACAAGGTAACGCTGAGATTGATCAATTATTAATTGGAAGCGTGTTGCAGGCCTCAGAATTTCATAAAAAGCATCATGTCAATAGTAAAGGCCTAAAGAAAGAATTTTCCATTACTTGGCAACAAGCTAAGGACATTATAAAGAGATGTCCTACTTGTTCTTTCTATAATCAAACACCGTTGCCTGCAGGGAGTAACCCAAAGGGTACTAAGAGAAATGAAATCTGGCAGATGGATGTGTTCCACTTTATGGAATTTGGTAAATTAAAATATGTACACCACACCATAGACACGTATTTATGTTTTCAATGGGCTACTGCCCTGAGCTCAGAAAAGGCTGATTCAGTAATCACACATTTATTGGAAGTTATGGCCATCATGGGTATACCTGCACAAATAAAGACAGATAATGGTCCAGCATAGGTATCTAAGAAAATGAAACGCTTTTTTGATTATTATAATATAAAACACGTTACAGGTATACCAAATAATCCTACAGGTCAGGCAGTTATAGAAAGATCAAATCGTACTATAAAGGATATGCTGAACAAACAGAAAGGGACCGAAAATACCCCCAGAAATAGATTACATAATGCTTTATTAACCTTGAATTTTCTTAACGCTAATGAGAAAGGAACAACAGCAGCAGAAAGACATTGGATAATGGAAAAGTCTGCTGAACTAAATCAACCGATTTATTTCAAAGATGTGCTGACCTCTCAATGGAAGCCAGGAGATGTGCTACGTTGGGGAAGGGGTTTTGCTCTTGTTTCCACAGGAGAAGAAAAATTGTGGATACCATCAAAATTAATAAAGTTTCGATTTGAAGAGGAGAAACCTCTTGGAAAGGAGAAATGACAATTCATCCACAATGATGATATTTATACAGGTGGTAAGAAAAACATCTAGAATGTGGGCAGGGTTCTGTTCTTATCTCCACAGGAAAACACTCATCTTTGAAAAATTCAAGGGACCCTGGATGTTTGGATACTGACAGATGGAAAAATACCTGCCCATAGGAAATATCACGAAAACTGAATGGGTTGTGTAAGTAAAATATATTAAACCATATTTCTGAATTTATAGAGTTGGTTTTGAAGTTGGACTCTGGCTCAGTCCCTCTCCAATTCCAAGCCTGTTAGTAAGAGAAAAATCCAGAGTTTCTGGAGTTTCTGTCTCATGTCAAGAGCCATGATATGGGACAGAAAGAAATATGAGTTTAGAAAACATCTTTGCTTTTCTTCATATCTATCATACCTTTCATTGAATATATCTATCATGCCTTTCATTGAATATATATATACATATATATATGTCTATATGATTAATGTTTTAAGTTTTTTACAGTGAACAATGAGTCTTTCCTGAAGTGACATTTGAAGTTTCCAGGAAGAAGATGGGGCCCCACAACAACAACTCTACCTGGTTGATATGAAGTCATGATACTGATAACACTACTACAAGACCTGTTTTGGGTACCAGCTGCACAAGACGATCCCAACTTGGTTAGCTGAAATGGTGCACATCTTGTACAACATTCTGGCCAGACCTCCACAAAATACTCAGAGACTATTTGCAATTTTAAGAGACATTGATCTTGAAATTTAACCATCATTTTACTTTCACAGGATCCCCCAGAAAGAACGTCACCCCCATGACAGCTGGAAGTAATTCTAGAGGATGACATCCCCTCTCCCAGTAAAGTTTGCCCCTGGGTTTAGGGACATCATTTAGGGGTTGGGAGGTTGGGGGAGGAATTTTATAAGCTCAGGGATCATTTTGAAAAAAAAAAGAGGGATGATGGGATAATAGATTTATAATTGTGAGTTACTGTTTTTAGACAAATATATTGGTATCGATTCTTGTATATTGATACAAAGTTAAATTATATTGACTATTGTATACATGCTTGTTTCTACCTCTGTTTAAAATATTTTTTATGTATTGACATATATTGTATTGATATATATATTGTATGTATTTACCATATTAAAGTGTACATTTCTACCTCTGATTAAGATACTTATATATTTTTTGTGTATTGATATATATTTACCATATTGCAATGTATATTTGTACATTGTTTATATTTGGAGGTCATTGTCCTCATTTGTTTCACAGTCGTTTATTGTCTTAGTCTTTAAGTTAGATAGATATTGAGAATTATATAGATTAATAGTCATCTAAGTTTGTCATTTATAATTAAACTAATCAGGTTCTTTAGATATATAGAGATTATACTCAGCATAGATAGATAATCTTCAACCTCTTCAAAGAGCTGTAGAAAATGGCCTTTAATCTAACTCAGAGTTTTGTGGTAGTAAGACACAATTGCTCCTGGCAACACCGCTCTATTCCTGAGAGAATGTTGAGCACCAAAGACACTCCACCTGGAGCCTTTCTTTTTGGCAGAACTGGCCTTGGGGCAAAGAAATGCCCATACCTCAACCACTGACAGAGATACAGAGCGTGCATCAATGGATAAAACAGGACTGTCATATCCTGCCAAGACAGGGTAAGATAGTTTTGAAAAGTTGCTTGCCTTTGAAAATGGTATATCAGTTATGTTAGGCCTTAGCCAGAGTTGGTTGCTTCAACGATGCAAACATGACTTTGGGTGATTGCCCAGGTAGCTAGTTGTCTCTGTGATTTGTTGCATGTTTTGGAAGTTGTTTTACTGAACTTCGTAATTACCCAGGTAACATTATTTCCCTTCTCAGATCTTCGATGGGGTTGAAGACTATATAAATGTAGTTACTTTTCTCTCATGACTTGGCCAAGTTATTTATTATACAAGACCTAAGCTAGTTAGAATAGGATATTTGTACTTATTGTATATAATTTTGTAGTAGGTTTAGAACTCTCTTACTTAAACAATAGGGGGAGGTGTTGCGGCAGGTCCTTCTGCTCCTCCAACCAATAGCTGTTGAGATACCAGCCCATTGGGGCGTGGTCTCTTTCCCTTTAAAAAAGTGGCTACTTCCCTCTGCTCTCTCTCTTCACTTCCTGCTCCGCAGGCGACTAGACTCCCTTCCTGGTTGCGCAGAAGGCTGTTGTCTGGGACGGTGATTTGTAAGTTTTTCCTCTTTAAATAAATACCTCCATATTAATCATAATTACAAACTGGTGTGACATTGTTCGTGACTTACGCCTTCATCTGGCGTAATACTTACATGAATTGACTATGTCAAAGTAGAATGAATAAAAAAATATAATGCTAAATATACACATTTTAGGAAAATAATAAAATTTTAATCTCTAAATTTATATGAATTAAAATTGAGTAATATATTTGAGTATTTATTTCTCTGCTGAGTATCATAAGCTCTTTTATGTTTGTAAAACATTACAACAGTACAAACAAAAACACTTGTAGTTAAAAGAATAGAAAGATGTTTAAATTTTATATAAACTGAATTTGTGTTATTTGCTACACTGTGACCAGAATGAAATTGTTTTTCATTGCTTTGTTTCAAACATTGAAGTCCAAACTTCATAAAGTATTTGAGCAGAGGGCATTCCATCCTAATCCCTCAAGATACTTCTTATAACTAAATTCACTTTGTGACAGTAAGAAACTGTGAAAGCAAAGGATCTCAAGAAGAAACTACTAGGAGAAGTCACCCAATTAAATTATTTCTACTGTTGATTGTGCTTCACTTTCTTATTCAAAGTCAAGAATATGGAAATCAATCATTAAGAGAAATACAACAAACATGAAAGTTACTTTTAATTGGCCACTATGTTTTTGTTTTTGTTTTTTTTAATTTTCTTTTTGTCGATGTAGACATCTATGCTAAATATACTAAGAATCTTCAATTTGGTGTTGACAGTTAATTTACATTTGAATTTGCTTTTGATTATTCTAGAATGAGAAAGGCTCATGGTTGTTTCTCTAGAACATACAGATACAGTCAAGGTCCTCATGTTGTGTGGCAAGCACTTGTATTCACCTAGTCATTTTCCAGCCTCTTTTTTAAATCAGAAACTCTTTTTTTTAGACTGGTTTCAAATCACAGGCATCCACCTGCCTCTGCCTCCCAAGAGCTGGGATTAGAGGCATGGACCATCACTGCCCAGCTTCAGATAACACTTTGAAGTTTTATAAATGGAACTCTATTTTTTGTAGAATTCCTAGTCATAGGGCATAGACTAGGCCCAAATGATTTTAAAAGTAGGAAAATTTGTGTTAAAAAGTTGCAACTAAGTAGAAAATATAGAGAGCTAAAAATGATAGGAACACTGTTAAGGCTCATGGTACATGTTTCTAGTTTGCTTTTCACTGTTGTTACTATTTACCAGTTTATACTTGTAACAGCAGTTTGAGAGAGTGAGTGCACAGCAGTTAATGTTTCTGCCCTTCATATTGTATGCCCATGGATTCAAGATTTTATCAAAAGTTTTAAGAAAGGTTAGAAATGAAACTGCTCCATAGATCTTATATCTTTCTATTAATTCTTATACTTCCGAGTTGAAAACACTTGGTTGATTCTAATATTATTCCTCAGTAAGGATTTTTGTTTTTCTCACTGTAAAATGGTATATCTTTGAAATTTTTTAATATTATTTCATTTCTTACTTTATAATAATAATATAGTTAAATAGAGCCAAAAATGCATTTAATATATTGATGTAGTCTGTAACAATAAAGATTTCAGAAGTTGTCAAAAACTCCTGAATTCTGGTTAGTCAGCATGTCTTACCCCCTGTCTTTTTTTTAAACCTCATGTCTTTTAAACATTTTTGTGAAAAATATCACAGAGAGATGAAAATGCACAACAGAAATATTTATAAAACACTTTCATTACTGATGAATATCTTGCATATCACCATAGACCCTTCATCTGGCGATGGACGAAGCTAGAGACAGAGACCCACATTGGAGCACTGGACTAAGCTCTCAAGGTTCAAATGAGGAGCAGAAGGAGTTTTATTGAACACTTGCATATTGACAGGAGAGAGGAGGGTTCAGTCTTATGAAGCCACATTTGTACTTCATATCGTAGAAAAGAGTCTGCAAGTACACATTGTAATAGCTGACTCAGCACTGCTAAAAGTTTGTTTGGTGTTAACCCTGAGCCCAGGTGGCCTTGGGAATACACTGCACAGTTGCACAGCGAGTACAAGAGAAACAAGAGAGAAGCTGCAGCACGGTGACTCTCAGAGACAAGGCTGACCACCTGATCAGAGCAGGAAGACTAAACTTTGAAATGGTTGTCTGCCTCTGTTTCCATTTCATTAAAGACAACTGGCTGGAAATCAGGAGGCAAATAGAGGATGCTAATCTGTTGTCTCCTCAGATCACAAGGTTTCTAAATAAAGTGGCTTAATGACTCAATTCCTGTTTTCTACTCATTGGTGTTTGCTGTGACAGGTAAAAGGAACTCTGCATTTTGATGACAGTATCACACAATCTACTTTCACCTTTTGATAGCTAAGCTGTGGTATAGTCTGCAAAGCTTAAACATTTATTCTGTGGTTCTTGACAACAAAAGTTTGTAGATTTGTAATAGATGAAAATAGAGGGTGGAAGGTGGTGACTCAGTGGTTACGAACACATGCTGCTCATCCAGAAAATGTCCCTGATTCCCATGTCAGAAGGCTCTCAGCTCCCACTACCTAGCTCCAGAGGGATCGGACTTTTGGCCTCTGAGGATGCACAAACACACGTGGCACAAGGACACACCACACACAGAGAAATGGGGCATTAGTTGGTTTTTAAAATAAAGGTCACGAGGGTGAAACTCCCATGATGGCATTCGTAGCTTTATATTTATTTATTTACTCTGTGTGTGTGTGTGTGTGTGTGTGTGTGTGTGTGTGTGTGTATGCCAGAGGTTAATTTTTGTGAGCAGGTCCTCGCCTTCCGTTTTGTTGAGGCAGGCTCTCTTCAAGTTATTACAATCTAGCTGGCCCTCCTGTCTTCTTCAGCTTTCATCTCAGGAGGTCAGGCTTGCCCAGTAACCCATCTCACTCCCTTTCTCTCCTCTCATCTTTTCTTTTCATGTGGCATAGGTTGTCCCCAGAGCTGCTATGTAGCCAAAGTCCTGGGATCACACACCTATGCCTTTATCGCTGTCTTCGATCATTTCTGAAGCTGAGTGATTCCTTGTGGAAGTTCACTTTGCTAAGTTTACTTCATTGTGATTGATGGGAATCAAACACAGGGTATCTCAGATACTAAGCTGAGCTATAACATTGAGTAACGCTTTCACAATAGTGTTTTAAAATTTTTAGATTTAAAAGATGGTTAATCTTACGCTTTTCTCCTCCTTTCAAACAACAACAACAACAACAAAACCCTTATGAATGTTGTGTGGGGCTAATAACAGAGTCTTGCCCTTTGCTTCTTTTTTGAAAGACAGAAGTGATTCTAAGTTCTTGGTGGAGCAATATCCTTGGACTAGTCACAGACATAGTACAAAGGCACCAACACAAGTAAAGGAAAAGGTTTTTGTCTTGGAGGTGTGTCCCAGGACCAATCGCATGGCTGCAAAGAAATCAAATCGAAATCCTCTCTGGCTGTCACCAAAGAGTCCCAGGCCCTCAGCTGATCTGCAGAGGCAATGCAGGCGCCAGGAGAGGGACGTTCCGTCTGCCCCACCTAGCAGGGGCGGGGCGCGACGTCAGCACGTCGGTCCTCACGTCCAGCTGGGAAAATACTGACCTGAGAGCCCAGGCTGGCGCCGGCCGCTCGCAGAGCCCAGGAGCCGAGCGCACTGCGACTGCGCGAGCATGCCGGGGGCGGGGCTTCTGCGCCGAGCGGCCCCTGAGGAGCGGCGGCCGGAGGGCCTGGTAAATCCCGAGGCGCCGGAATGGTTAGCCGAGGGGCTGCTCCGCCCCCGGCTCCTCCCGCCCCCGCCTCCCGCCGGCTCGGCTTCGGGTTGACACGGGGCTTAGCCGGGCAGGGCGGAGGGCAGCAAGTTAGCCCGCGGCTGGGTGGCGGCGGCAGGCCCGAGCGCGGTGAGGGGGCGCGGAGGTCGGGCGGAGGCGGCTGCCGGGCGCCGAGCGGGAGAGCGGGAGGGCCGGGGCGCGGGGGGCGGGGGGCTGCAGCCTGAGGGGCGCGGCCGGCCCGGGCGGGTCCGGCTGGGGCCGGTTGGAGTTGATTGGCGTGCCTGACGTTTGTCGTATTTGTTCTTAGCGGGGACGCGGGGAGCTCCCCCGGAGGTGGTCCCTGCCTCGGGGTGCTAGCTCCTTTCCTCTTGCGTGGAGAGGTAGAGGCCAGGTAGACAGGGGTAACGTTCACTGTGTGGATAGTTAAACAAACAAACCAGGAATTTCTCTGGCCCTCCCCCACGCCCTGCCCTGCTACACTGCAAACATTCCCAGCAACTTTTAAGTAGCAGGCTAGAGATCGCAGAGATTTGATGTTTGATCCGTGTTCCTGGTCTTTTAAGTAAAGGCAAACACGTTATTAGAGAGTAGTTTTCTCTTCCCATCTATTGTAGTTTTGGTGGTGAACATGCTGGAAGATTTTGGTACTTTATGTTGATGTTAGTCGCGGTGTACAAAACAGCTTCTCTGAGATCTAATCAGATTAGAAAATTATCCCTTTTATTGGGTAAGCAAGGCAGACAAATATTTGGATAAAAAAAATGGATGTAGAAAAACGTTGGGTATTTTTGTATTTCACAGACTTATTTACAAGCCCAGCTACTACTGATGAAGATGTGTTGGGAGAGTGGCTGCTGAAATTGACCTTTACTGACCCGAGACAGTTTTATTTGTTTTACTTGTTTATCCTCCTGCTTTGAGTTTTACTGCAGCGGCTGAGAAACTTGAAAAATAAAATAACATGCTGTGGTCTTGAACCTTCTTTCTGAGGAAATACTGAAGTGCCAAAGTGGAAAGCCAGAATGGCAGCCAGAGAGAGGCTCTTTGAACTTTGGATGCTTTATTGTACAAAGGTAATTGCTTTTATTTCTGTACTTAAAAATATGTGATTATAAAATTTTGTATCCAGCATTATGATCTCAGATGGCTAGTGTGTTTGTTCATATTAATAATCCTGAATTGGCAGGTGTGGTGGAACATGCCTTTAATGCCAGCACTTGAGAGTAGAGGCAGATGGAGAGAGAGTTCTGTGAGTTCAAGTCCATCCTAAGAGAGTTCTAGGAAAGCCAGGGCTGCATAGAGAGCTCCTGTCTTAAAACAAAACAAAACACCCTAACAGCAGCCTCCCAATCCTGAATTTTAAAAACATTTAAGAGATTTTGTATTTTCCATAGTTTTTCAGATTTGAGTACATTGACCACTGGCCTATTATTAAAAACTTAACAATGTGTTTTTTGATATTATCTTCAGTGATCTCAAAATTATATAGGTAAGATTGTGCCTATAAAAGGAAGATAAAACTTTTTTTGTGTGTGTAGGATGTGTGGGACACACGGGTGCCATGGTACTTTTATAGAGGTCTAGGGACAGCTTTGTGGATTTGGGTTTCTCTCTCCACCTTTCCATAGCTACCTAGGGTTGTATTTAGGTCTGCCAGATCATGTGGCCTATGCTTTAACCATGGAGCCATTTTACTTGGAAACAGTTGACTTTTAATGCTGTTTTTGGCTTAAGGACTCTTTTGTGAGGATATTAAACTTTTCAGCAGCCTTTTATGATTTTATTTTTATTGATTTGAGGTGGTTATGTGATTACCATTGTGTTAGCACATATTGGCACTATCTCATTTGATACTAACTAGAGTCTGGAAAGGTGGGTATTGTAATTATTCCTTTTCACTGATGAGAGAACTGGTGTAGGAGTGAATTTGAAATCCAAAAGCATGTGATTCAGGTCCCCATGCTTTAAAAAATCATTTTAACTCTGTAAGGTTTTGCCATTCAGAAATAATTTTCTTGGACTTACTTCATGTGGGTTTTGCATGGAAAGTTAGATTTTAGGTCATTGATACTAATTGAGGGTGCTTCTCAAGTAAGGATCCATACTATTACTTTGAAGATACTGGCAATGGCCAGAGAAGCATCCTTAGTCTATTTAAGTTAACTTAGGTATTTGTGATTATGCTCTCAGGTCACAGCCTGCAGTTTTACATTATTTTTGGGGGGCTTTTTTCTTTTAATATAATTTCAGGTATTTTATTTTATTTATTTTTATTTTATGTGTGTTGACATTTTGCCTGCATGTTTGTCTTTGTGAGGGCATCAGATCTTGGAGTTACAGATAGTTAGTTGTTAGTTGCCATATGGGTCCTGGGAATTGAACCCAGGTCCTCTGGAGGAGAAGTTAGTGCCACTGAGCCACCTCTCCAGCCCCAATTTCAGCTATTTAAAAATCAAATTATTCCTTAAAAGCCATCTAATTTTCACTGGAGTTTTCCTTAACTTCCTGGTTAGATCTCCAAGTTGAAGGCCAGCCTGATCTACATAGAGAGTTGCAGGTCAGCCACTGCTACATTATTAAAGTATATCTCTGTACGTACATATGTGCACAGACATGCACACATACATATTTTGAAATGTTACTATGAAATTTTAAAATAGCTTCCAGGCTTATGTAATTGACAGAAACATCTTTAAAAAATAGACAACCCTTCCAATAAAAAGGGAATCTATTGCATCCAGACACTTTTGAACATAGTCACTAATTAATACTTTAGCCAAAAGTTAAAATGAAATTTAAATATGATTGTCTAATAATTTTAAAATGACTTGTTTAAAAATATATCAAACTTTCTAATTTTCACCATTTTCAGAATAAGAAAAGGTAAATTAGATTACATTGTTTTACTAATTATGTTTTTTTCTAGGTAGATTAAGTGTCAGTGAGTATTGAAAAGATTTTATGTTATTGACATTCCCTGTGTTTTTTTTGTTGTTGTTGTTTTGTTTTGTTATATACATGAATCCTTTTGTCATGATCTCTGGTTGTGTCCCTGAGCTCGATTTAACCCTACTGTTAAATTTTGAAGCCTTTCTTCTTGACAGAAAGATAAATCTGATTTTTACCATTAAATTTAAACCATGTTTGGTCTTAATAGAATTTATTTTTATTGTTTCAAAGAATGGCTGTTTAAAAATTTTGATTTTTTTGTATATATTATCAGTTCATGGGTAGACGATGAACTTGTTAGATAATAACTTCTATACTTTGAATCAGATAGCTCCTAAGTGTACAGCTCACAAATGGAACTCATCTCCCTACTGAGGTTGCTAACTAGTGCATTACTGATCTTTGGCCCTATCCTGTTCCTACTCTAGCAGTTAGTCCCTCAAAACATGATTTCCCACCAACATCGGACACATTTTAAGGTCTTTTTGCTTTGCATTTTATTTATTTGTTCATTTATATATTTATTTGGGATTTTCAAGGCCAGGTTTCTCTGTGTTAACCTGGTTGTCCTGGAATCAAGTTCTATTAGACCAGGCTGACTTCAAACACAGAGATCCACTTGCCTCTGCCTCCCAAATGAGGGGATTAAAAGTATATAGCAGTACCACCCAATTGCATTTTATTCTTTTGATGAGTTTTCATGCAATTTAAAGACTTTCCAGATCTTCTAAAAGCATTATATCAGCTTAGTTCTGAGATCTTCTTAGCCTTTGTGGCTTCTAATTGTGAGGTCCAGTTTTGGCTCTGATATTTTGTTTGTGACCATGAGTAGGACTTTTTGTGCTTGTTTTGTCATTTGCTAAGTAATATTGTATGCTTAGGGAGGATGCTTGTCCAACTCATCAAGGTTTTTTATTTGTAGACTTACATGTTGTATGGATGTTTTGCCTGTGGATATGTCTTTGCACCACATTTCTGCCTGGTGTCGATGGAGTCTAGAGAGGTCATGGAATCCTCTGGAACTATAAATATGGACAGTTGTGGCCTGGGGATTGAACCTAGGTCCTCTGGAAGAACAGTCAGTGCGCTTAACCTCTGAGCTATCTCTTCAGCTTCCGATTTTTTTTTCCCTTTTTGAGTTAATGAATCTCAGTAAGGTTTTGAAAATTGTTTATCTTTGGATTTGGGTACTTGTAAACTGGCAAGTATAGAGCCTTGATTCAGGTTCTAGTTTGGGTATGATAGGCTATAATAGTTCATAAATGCAGTCTTCACCAATTATTTTTATCTATTTTATGAGGATTTTTTCATGACTAATATTAAAGGACCTTTTATTTGTAAGGATATATAGAGAAATAACCTTTTATCATTTATTGGTGGTTTCCTTAAAAGAAAGTCATGCTGCGTAAATGATTGATTCCCTTTGCCAACTTCCAGAACAGTGATTTGATTAACAAAATGAACAGTTTCTCTGGAATGCTGAAGTTTATTAATTAATTAATTTGTAAAAGTATTTATTATATATAGTGTTCTGCCTGTCTGTATGTCTGCAGGCCAGAAAAGGGCACCCGATCTCATTCCAGATGGTTGTGAGCCACTATGTGGTTGCTGGGAATTGAACTCAGGACTTCTGGAAGAGCAGCCAGTGCTCTTAACCTCTGAATCATCTCTTCAGCACCCCTCTCCCCATTTATTTTTAATGATTAAAATTTAAACAGTGTTTACCACTTTGCTACTCCACTTGATTTTTTGAGTATATGAAACATTGTATCCATACCCAGTTAAAGAAGAAATCTTTGAAGATCACGCAATGAATTTATGACATCTTTCATATTTGCCACAGTGCTAAACTGACTTTGGTACATGTACTCCAGTACATCAGTAGTAAGTCACTCTTGTAATGTTTTGGATGTTGCCACTGATTAGTTTGAAAGATTAGTAGAAGCACCCTTGGCTTATACTGCTTTGTAGAAGGAATGCTATGGACTGTGTCTACTTACTCATCTGAGTTCAAAACTAAATGTTAGGGATTAAAATCTGAGTAGAAGCTTCTATTTTAGTAGGTGGATCTTCTCATATTTGTTGAACATTTGGTAAAACACTTGGTATTTTTTTTATTTTTAATAGGTTTTTCTTAAATTAGCCAGTATTTATGGAGTGTGCTCTGTTTTAGTACATGTACACATGAGATAAGCCAGGCTAATTAACATATATATTCCCTCACATAATTACTTTGTGATGTGCAGTTTGTTTTGTTATCAAATGTTTCAGATATAATTTTTCTTACATTGTACTTCCAACAGTAGGGTTTAATTGCATTGTTAGAAATATGGCTATCTATAATAGATTTGTTGACTTATGTATTTCTTACATAAGAAGATACAGTATTCCTATTCTCTGAACATTGCTACATTAGTGCATGTGACCACTTATTCAACTTACATGTAGTCTGAACTTTCAAAACCATCTCCGCCTAAGGTCAAGGATTTGCTTGACAGTGCATTACATATAGCTCTTAAAAGTTAAACCTTAAATTTGAACAGCTCTAATCTAGTATCTGATTTTTATACTTCTCTGGATATATTTATAGAGTAGACAGTTAATTTGGATGTTCTCTCTTTGCCTTTTGATTAGTTTGGATAAGGGTTTGTCAGTCTAAAGAACTGGTGCTATGAACTTTCCTCGTAGCACTGCTTTCATAGTGTCCCATAGGTTTGGATTCGTTGTGCCTTCATTTTTGTTGAATTCTAGGAAGTTTTTAATTTCTTTATTCATTTATTCAGTGACTCAGGGGTGATTCAGTAGTTCACTATTCAATTTCCATGAGTTTGTAGGCTTTCTGAGAGTAGTATTATTATTAAATTCTAACTTTTATCCGATAAAAATGGGGTTACTCCACTTTTTTTTGTATCTGTGGATGTTTGCTTTGTTACTGAGTATATGATCAATTTTAGAGAATGTTCCATGAGGTGCTGAGAAGAAGGTATATTCTTGTTTGGGTGGAATGTTCTATAGATGTCTGTTAAGTCCATTTGATTCATTACATCTGTTAATTCTCTTATTGCTCTGTTAAGTTTCTGTCTTGTTGACCTGTCCATTGGGGAGAGTGGAGAGTGTGTTGAAGTCTCCTACTATTGGTGTGTGGGATTTGATGTGCGATTTAAGCTTTAGTAATGTTTCTTTTACATATGTGGGTGCTCTTGTATTAGGCCATAGATGTTCAGGATTGAGACTGCATCTTGATGAATTGTTCTTGTTATGAGTATAAAGTGTCCTTCTCCATGTCATCCGATTGATTTTAGTTTGAAATCAGTTTTGTTAGATATTAGTATAGCCACACCTGCTTGTTTCTTAGGTCCTTTGATTGGAAAACCTTTTCCCAACCATTTACTCTGAGCTTGTGTCTATCTTTGAGGTTGAGGTATGTTTCTTGTATACAGCAGAAGGTTGGATCCTGTTTTTGTATCCATTTTCTTAACCAGTGTCTTTTTATAGGTGAATTGAGTCCATTGATATTAAGTGATATTAATAATCAGTGGTAGTTATTCCGGTTTATTTTTTTGATAGTAGTGCTTGTGTGTTTTTCTTCTTTGGTTACACTGCTGGGAGGTTATATGTTGCCAGTGTTTTTGTGGGTACAACTAACTTTCTTGAGTTGGGGTTTTCCTTCTAGTACTTTCTGTGGGACTGGGTTTGTGGGTATGTATTGCTTAATTCCGTTTTTGTCATGGAGTATCTTGTTTTCTCCATTGATGGTGATTGAAAGCTTTGTTGGGTATAGTAGTCTGCGCTTGCATCCCGGGGTCTCTTAGTATCTGCAGCACATCTGTCCAGGACCTTCTGACTTTCAAAGTTTCCATTGAGAAATTGGCTGTAATTCTGCTAGGTCTACCTTTACATGTTACCTGACCTTTTTCCTTTGCAGCTCTTAATATTTTTTCTTTAGTCTGTATGTTTTGCGTTTTGATTATCATGTGTCAGGGTGACTTTTTGTTTTGTTTTATTTTTTTTTATTTTATTTTATTTATTTTTTTATCCAGTCTATTTGGTGGTCTGTAAGCTTCTTGTGTCTTCATAGGTTCTTTAGGTTGGGAAAGTTTTCTTCTATGATTTCATTGAATATATTTTCTGTGCCTTTGAGCTGTATTTCTTCTCCTTCTATCCCTATTATTCTTAGGTTTGTTCTTTTCATAGTGTCCCAGATTTCATGGATGTTTTATGTTAAGAAATTGTTGGATTTAATGTTTTCTTTGGCCATTGAATCTATTTTTTTCTATAGTATTTTCAACACCTGAGAGTCTTTCTTTTATCTCTTGTATTCTGTTGGTTATACTTGTCTCTGTAGTTCCTGTTCATTTACCCAGATTTTCCATATCCAGAATTTCCTTGGTTTGTGTTTTCTTTATTACCCCTATTTCAGTTTTCAAGTCTTGAACTGTTTACTTCACCTGTTTGATTGTTTTTTCTTGGTTTTCTTAGGTTTCTTTGAATGATTTATTAATTTCTTCCAATTTTTTGTTTGTCTTTTCCTCTGTTTCTTTAAGGGAGTTTTTCATTTCCTCTTTAAAGATATCCATCATTTTCATAACATTATATTTAAAGGCATTTTCTTCTTCTTCTGGGTTAGGATGATCAAGTCTTCCTGTTTTGTTTTTGCTTGGTTCTGGTATTACCATGTTGTTTTTTAGGTTGGTGGAGGACTTCTTGCATTGGTGCCTACCAATCTCTTCCTTCAAAAGAGGCCTGCAGTGTCTTTGTGTCTTGGTCCAATCTTTGGAGTGTTTGGAAGTTTTTCTTAGTTTGCTCTTTACTGTCAGTGTCTGTCTCAGGAAGCTTCTGAGGTCTCTCTAAGCTGATTTTCTTGGTCTTCTTTCCTTGTTCGTTCTCTTGATCCTCTCACTTGGTCCCCTCAGTATTGTAGCAAGCTCTTAGCTCATAGGCAGGGTGGGGCTAGTAGCTTAGAGGGTCTGGTAGATGGAATTGGTTTTGGGGAGCCTACCTGCAGGACAGTATTCTGCTGGCTGGCTAGAAAAGCCGAGGGATTTGGGGAAGGAGCCCCAGGGTTTTGTCCTGCTGTGGAGGCCCTAGAGAGTGGGGTGTCCCACCGTGTAGCTGTTCACTCACCTCTTAAGTCCCCTTAGTATTGGAGCAAGCCGTGTTTCAGAGTGCAATAGAGGTTGCAGGAGGATAGGTGTGTTTGTGTCTTTTTCATTCTAGTTGGAAAAAATTACCACAAAGTGATAGAGGGGCAACATTTTGAAATGTGCCATAAAGTAGGTTGAAAATCAGTACTCATTAATTATTATGTTTTTTTAGACAGTGTCATTTATCCTAGGCTCGTGTAGAACTCTTTTTTTTTAATTAAATTTATTATGTGTGAATGTTTTGGCTACTTGTATATATACGTACCACTTGTGTACTTGGTGCTGTGAAGGTCAGAAGAGGCATTGGATTGCTTGGAACTGAAGTTTGTGATTGTGACTCATCATTTAGGTGCTGGGGACGAATCTATGATCGTCTACTGTAGCAACAAGTGCTCTAGCTCAGCCAGGGCTCTTGATATTCCTGTCTTATCCTCTCTAGTACTGATGCTATAGGGATGTTTGATCATTTTTCTGATACTGTTGATATTCAGATTACATTGAACAATTAAGTGGAGCTCGTAGAAATGGATCCAAAATTTAGTTCTGATTCTGCTTTTGATCTTAAGGACCTCAAATTTGCTCATCTAGTTTCTTTATATTTCTATTTTCTCATCTGTCAAATTGGAAAAATAAAGTAACTTTTATTTATCTCTCAAAGTTGTTGAGGAAAAATAAATTTGTTTTATTGACATTTACATTAAAAGTAAGAAAATGTTATTAGTATTTTGTATCATAATTTCTGTTGGTCTTTATATTTACAGTCAAGGGTAGTTTTTCTCTCTTTGGTGGTAATGAAGCTGAGCTAATAAAATATCTTAAGTTTTAATCTTAATTTTCAGATTGCCCTTTAAGTAAGCATAGTGCTTACTTATTTTGAATAATAGTATGACTTTTTATTTCTCTAGCTCTAAGCCAACTTTGTTTTGAACCTTTGTGATGCTTCATTTCCTGATGTTGCCCTTTGTCCTTCTAAATCTGGAACATGACTGAAATAGATAGTTTGCAGTGAGCTCAGAGTAAAGTTCTTATTCAGAATAAAAGTTTTGCTGTATAGTGAAAGTTGGATTTAATGATGTTTTATTTAGATAAAAAGTAATGCACTTTCTTTTATATAGATTTTGAAAACTTGTACTGGTGGCTTCTAATTACATGTTTGTTTCAGGTCATGGATACTTTATATCAGAAGACCTGGAGCTTGTCTTTAGGAAATGAATATTACCTCTGTGGTTTGGTTTGTGCTCATCATGTACTACTCTTTCAAAATGTTAAAATGGCATGAAAACTTTTTATTGTTGGCCTGGTCATGGTGACACACATCTTTATCTGTACATTCAGGATGCATAAAAAGATCTCTGAGTTCAAGACCAGCTTGGTCTACATGAAGAGTTTCAGACTAGCCTGGCTGTGTAGTGAGACCCTGTCTCAAAAATCACATTTTTTAAAAATTCTTTTGATTATCTAAAGTTCCCTAGTAGTTGGTAGCATATGTAGCATTTAATCTATGCTTTGGAAACTGATACTTTGGCAAAGTTAAGTAGTACAAGATTACTAGGTTTTCAGGTGAGCATTTTGAGTTTCTGGTCCTTGAGGGATATTCAGGTGCTTCAGAAGTAGATATAGAGTTCAAAAGGGAGGTTTGTGCTAGAAATAAATATTTGAGAGTTATATTAGAAATTATCTGTACATAAGAAGAAGAGGGTAAAAGTCATGATGTTTTTGGACCTGAAGAATTTATATTTATTTATTTATTTATTTATTTATTTATTTATTTATTTAAGATTTCTGTCTCTTCCCCACCTCCGCCTCCCCTTTCCCTCCCCCTCCCCCAATCAAGTCCCCCGTCCCTCGTCCCTCGTAAGCCCAAAGAGCAGTCAGGGTTGCCTGCCCTGTGGTAAGTCCAAGGACCACCCACCTCCATCCAGGTCTAGTAAGGTGATCATCCAAACTGCCTAGGCTCCCACAAAGCCAATAAGTGCAGTAGGATCAAAAACCCATTGCCATTGTTCTTGAGGTCTCAGTAGTCCTCATTGTCCACTATGTTCAGCGAGACCGGTTTTATCCCAGGCTTTTTCAGACCCAGGCCAGCTGGCCTTGGTGAGTTCCCAATAGAACATCCCCATTGTCTCATTATGTGGGTGTACCTCTCGCGGTCCTGAGTTCCTTGCTCGTGCTCTCTCTCCTTCTCCTGATTTGGACCTTGAGATTTCAGTCCGGTGCTCCAATGTGGGTCTCTGTCTCTGACTCTGTCTCCTTTCATCACCTGATAGAAAGAGAGAAGTCCAGTATTTTCATGTCTTAGACATATAATAACATATGTTTAGGAGTTTGAATGGGAGACTAAGAGTGTTGGTGCCTCAGAAAGTAGAACGGTTTGTGAAATAGTCCAGAAGAATAAAATATAGCATTCAAGAAAGCATTTGGAAGGCTGGGTGTAGTAGTGCACATTTGTACTTTTAGTACTCAGAAGGCTGAGACAGGAGAATTCATAGCTCCAGAACAAAATGAAAAACTAGGGCTGAGGAGGAGGCTCAGTGTCTGACATTCTTGTTTTGGAAGTGTAGGTGCAAGAGTTCTGGCATTAGTGCACATCTGTAATTCCAGTTAGCTACAGTGAGATGAGATAGGAGTTGGAGACAGGTGAACCAGTTAGCCTGTGCTCAGTGGTGAATAAGAGACCCTACCTCAAGAGAGGTGGAAGGTTAGGAACTTTATATGGTTGCTTGGTACACACACACACACACACACACGAGTCTCTCTTTCTCACACTCAAAAAATTACTCCTCCAGACATTGTGGAGGTTGTTGGTAGTTTCAGTAAAGCAGTCTATAAAGAGTGATAATGAAAGATGTTAAAAATAAAAGTTCTCTACTTATTTATTCATTTAATCGTATTAGAAAATGAATCCAGGTCCTCATATGCTAAACAGGTGCAGTACTATTGAGCTACAAACCCCTTGTCTTTCTCATTTTTGTTATTAAATTCAGAATTAAATTGGTTACCATGCTGCTTTTATCGTTTAAAAAGGTTTCCTTTTGTTTTTTTTTTCTTTTTTTTTTTTTTTTTGCATTAAACTGGTCAAGAATATTGGTCTTTAGACCACATTTTGGCATCTAGAACATTGAAATAGTCTGAAATTTCCAAATATCCTTCTGTAATTCTAGAGTTGTATGATGTAAGGAACTTATTACTCCATGAATTATGTTCCCATAATTTTGTTTAACAATATTGTTTGCTCCTAAGATGATTGACATAGCTAACAAGTTAATAGGAATAACACAAACATTAAAGATTCTTACATGTAAGTTAGGCATCCCAGAAACCAATGTCTGATAGCTCTCTGAAACTGCAGTTTTAGGAATAAACCTTTGCTGAGTTATTCTGTTTGCATGTTGAGTTGCCCTTGCTACAGCTTTTCCTTTACTGCAAAATTACACGACAAGTTTTCTGTAAGGGAGTTGGTGGTGGTGGCACAAGCGATGGGGAAAAATGCAGATAGATCTCCAAGTTCAAGGCAAACCGAGGTCAGTCATGACACACTGTTTAAGAAAGCCAAAAACCTTAAACCTTCCCAAACCACAACAAAAAAGTTGTTTTTTTTTTGTTTGTTTTTTTGAGTCAGGGTTTATCAGTGGCTTTGGAGCCTGTTCTGGCACTCACTCTGTAGACTAGGCTGGCCTCAAACTCAGTGATCCACCTGCCTCTGCCTCCCAAGTGCTGGGATTAAAGTTGTGCACCTCCACCACCCAACTTAACAAAGTTTTTACTGCAAAGTAATATACTGAAATCAAGAATCCATTCTATCGCAGTTCACTTTCTTGATCACAGTTGTTCATATCCCTGCTATATGTAAAGTGTACTTTTTTTTATCAGTAACTTAAAACGTCCTGTATATGTACTTAATCTTGAACCAGGATCTTGTGATGACATAGACATACATCATCAAGTCCATTTGTGACTTCTCTTGATACTAAAGTCTTAATTCAGAAGACATCGTCAATATGTGTGCACCACAAAGCTAACACAGAGTGTTAAAACTAAAATGGGAGCGCTTCAATAAAGATTTCATGGAAGAGAAGAATGATAGGCACATAAGTAATAGTTCGTGGCAACCCTGAAAACCAAGTAATCCTTCTACCTCCAGAAAACTAAACTGCTATGGTTTTATACTGCCAAGGTCACTCTTTTATTTCTTCTGCCCCTGTACTCTTGGGAATTCTTATATTTCTATAATTTTCCTTTTTGCCTTTCTTTTTTTTTGAATCTTAAGTGGGTCTAAAAGTCTGTCTGTTCTTTAGATTTGAAAGTCACTCAAGATGATGAATGTTCTGCTAAGTCTGCTTCTGGATCTCTCTTGTCTAGTGGTGTTGTCTAATACCTCCAGTGTATACTCTATTGGAATTAAGGAAACTGCCTGTTCCTTATTTTAGTAGTAAAGACTGGGTTTTTCCACCACTGAACACTCTGAAGCTAAGACATATATGTATGGGTTTGCATATGGCTACTTTTGACTTGGGTCAGTATAGTTTATAATGATAGTTTTTATCTTTAGGTCTTCTGGTGCTGTTTGCTGTATGGCGTGTTTGCCACTCTTAGAACATTGTTGAGTGTAATTTTGTATGAAAACATTAAGATTCAGATATCAGGCTACTCCTAAACTTCAGAAAAATGATAATCGGGTCATAGATTTTACGTGTTTGTTGTTGGCATTCAGTAGTTAACCATTTTTTGCTTGTTTTGTTTTTGTTTTTTTGAGACAGGGTTTCTCCATATCCCTGCCTGGCCTGGAACTCACCTGCCTCTGCCTCCTGAGTTCTGGGGTTAAAGGTGTGTGCCACCACTGCCTAGTGTCATGGAACTCAGTATTAGATCACACAGTCCTCTAGCCTTTGCCTCCTGAGTGCTGGGATTTAAGTCTAGGTGATATTGAGTTGACTGTAGTAGTCTTGAAATACTCACTATATTTGTGTGTTGTGTTAGTAAATGTACAGATAGGGAGGTAAGACCATGCTGTGGTGTTTCAGTATACTGAAATTAATCATGGGAGTGACTAAGAGGTAATCTTCTGCTCTGTTGGAAAACTGGTAAGGAGAATCTGATTGATTATATTTTTATTGTTCTATACTGAGGAGAAATAATACAATCACTACTGTTTCTGATTTCAGGCTCCTTATTATGACCCTTAACAGCAAAGTGTAGTTATCTACAAATTCTTTCAAGCTGTACAAGATATTATTATTTTGTATGCTAACATTTTTGTAGCCTTGATTTGATGGTTCCTGACTGAACCCATCCTTTTCTTTTTTTAACCTACTAAATCTACCCCTGTTGGCATGCATGGCTCACAGCCAGTATGGTGTAGTAGAATGGGCACCTGTTGGATTCATGTATTTTTGCAGCACTACAGTTTTTAGTTTATGACTTTGGACAAGTTATACATTCTTTTGTAATTTCTCAAATTAGGAAAACCAAACCCTTTCTGGATAGTGTAAGGTATAAATAAGAAAATGGGTTAAGGCCAGGCAGTGATGGCACACGCCTTTAATCTCATAATTTAGAGGGAGAGACAGGTGGATTACTGTGAGTTCGAGGCCAGCCTGTTCCAGGACAGGCTCCAAAGCTACAGAGAAACCCTGTCTTGAAAAGCAAAGCAAAACAAACAAACAAAAAGATATAGGTTAAAAATGCCTACTGTTCTAGGCATTTTCCAGTAAATAGAGGATACCTTTTAGTTTTTCAAGACAGGGTTTCTCTGTAGCTTTCGGGTCTTTCTTGGAATTTGCTCTGTAGACCAGGCTGACCTCAGTCTCAGAAAACCGTCTGCCTCTGTGTTCTGAATTCTGGGATTATAGGCATGCACCACCACTGCCCAGTGAAGATACTTTTATGCTTCTTAAATGAAACAGTTCCTTTCTTCTCTGTGATTGTTCAGTTTCCTAGGGGAATTCTATGCTTTCCCAACACTTGGTAGTACTGACCTGTGGAGTCAGAATAAGGGCTTAAAATGTAGATCGGTACTAGAGTATTGGTGTAGAATTTGAACCTGATACTAGAGAGTTGCTAAATAAAATATGAAAGAAAGGCATTAATTTTTTACTGTGTGTGTGTGTGTGTGTGTGTGTGTGAGACTGTTTTGCGCCTAACTTTTTACCAAGAAGTAATCCTCTGCTTATTTTTCTTTTAAAGAAACTAATAAGGAGAACCCTGGGTACTTGTACTTTTGGAGTTCTAGCCCTAGTGGGTAAATAACTGAATAAATAGACAAATAACATTCTACTTTGAAACATAAAAAGCAAGTAATAAGTATTACAAAATTTCTCATGGTACTACTCTTTGTCTAAAATATTTCTACCTTCTGATTTGTCTTGTGAAGTTGCAGATAGTGGTGATTTATAAGCTGATTTTGAGCCAATATAGTAATAGAAAAATCCTGAAAGGTCAGCAATTGTTATATATTCTGGGAACATTCTTTGAGATTCTGGATTATAGCATAATGCTTTTATTTTAGGGAAACAAATAACTTTGCTAGTGATCCCTTTGCCTTAGATCAATGCTTAAGTTATGATGTTTAATGATTAAGTGTCTATACTCCTAAATTACTTGTTGAAATTTGACTGCCATAAAGAACTGTTGAAGAGACAAAGGGGAGGGGAATGCTCAGATGACAGATGTGATCCTGGGAATGACTATTGTTCCCACTTTGGTAATTATTTATGTGTGAAAGCATTGCTTTTCTGACAGATAATATTGTGATGATCTTCTAATTTCAGAAAGATCCAGATTACCTGAGACTATGGTTGGACAATTTTGTTTTAAGTTACGAACAATTTTTAGATGTTGACTTTGAAAAGCTTCCTACCAGGTATGTAGAAACACTGGTTTATTACCACTGGGTGAGATTATTAATTTTTGGCAAAAGACTTTTATTAATGTAAGACCAGCATCTTTGCCAACAGCTTGATACTACTGCATGACCATGTTCTCATGACAGATATTGCACAGTGATCATAGCAGTCTTCCTAGACAGTATTATACCAGGCTCTTAGAAACCTCTTTGCTTTGGTGAGCTACTATCCACTCAGTGGTCTGACACTAGCTACTCAGTTCAGCCCCAGATTTCACACATGCAAGACAGAGTCCTCCACAAGACTGTTCGTACTTCAGGTGGAAGCTGCAAATCTTGACAGTCAGCCACTCTTGAAATTTTGTTATTACATTTAATTAATTAATTATCTGTCTTAAGTTTCAACACTATCTCCTTGCCCATATCTGACAGGGTAGATGATATGCCTCCAGGAATATCTTTGCTTCCTGATAATATTCTTCAGGTTCTGAGGATCCAGCTGTTACATTGTGTTCAGAAAACAGCAGATGGGTTAGAGGAACAGCAACAAGCATTGTCAATTTTGCTCGTCAAATTCTTTATTATTCTTTGCAGGTATGTGGTGTAAAAGTTTTTAAATTTTTATTTATTCTAAAAGTAAAAGTTTTAGCATAATTATTATCAAAACTATAATAATACTTGTTAGTGATACTTGTTTGTATAATTCTTTAATGGTACCACAGTTTGTTTGTTTATTTAACTATATTGAAGGATATCTTGGTTGCTTCTAGTTTGGGACTGTTATTTATAAAACCGTTATAAATATTTGTGTCCAGGTTTGATATTGATAATTTTCAACCCATGTAGACAAATACCTAGGAACAATAATGCTATATCACATGGTTATAACATTATCACAGTCAATGAATGAGGATTCTCATTGTTCCCCATTTTCCAGTTTTTATTTCATGTTCATTGGTATTTTTGCTACATGCATGTCTGTTTGAGGGTGTCAGATCTTTTGGAGTTGGAGTTATGGACAATTGTGAGCTGCCATGTGGGTGCTGGGAATTGAACCTGGGTCCTCTGGAAGAGCAACAAGTGCTTTTAACTGCCAAGCCTTTTCTCCAGTCACATTTTTCAGTATTTGATGATACCATTTGTTGGCAGAGGCTGCTTGTTTATGCCTGGCCACCCAGATTCGAAGTAATCACACAAAACTTGAATTAATTAAATCACTGCTTGCCTAGTTGCTCTAGCTTCTTATTGGCTAGCTCTTACATCTTAACCCATTTCTATTAATTTGTATATTGCCATGTGACCAGCAAGGTGAGGCACATCTGTCTCCTGTGGGTAGCTACATAGTGTCTCTCGATATCTCTTTCAGCCTGGCTTTACTCTGTTAAGCCATTGGCCAAAAACAGCTTCTTTATTAATCAATGGCAATAAAACATTCACAGCATACATCAGCAACTTTTTCTGTCTAAATAAAAAGGAAGGATTTAACTCTTAACATAGTAAAATTACATATAATAAAACAGGTTTCAAGCAAGAATTACAGTTACAATATTTACATCTACTTTATCTTTTATCATAAATAAGGAAAATTATAATTATAACTATTTTTTTCAAATAATACAGTATCTATGTGATTATTTCGGGGCTGAGCAGCCGGGAAAGAAACGAGCAGCCTCCATCAATAGTCATTCTTTTAGCTTTTAGCTATTGCTATTGCAATAGGTGTATAGTATTTATTGCTGTTCTTTAATGATATAAAATATTTAACATTTTTTTGAGACTATTCATAATGTGTTTTGGTGAAGCACCTACAAAAGTCTTGCCAAATTTTAAAATCAGATTGTGTTCTTATTTTGATAGGTCTGTAAATATTTTGATATACAGGGTTTTTTTTTTCAGATGATTGGTACATGGTTTCTTTTTTTCATTGTCTGCAAGTTGTCTTTTTATTCTCTTAATACTGAGGCACAGAAGTTCTTAATTTTAGTGAGTCTCTTTTTTCCCCAAATGGATTATGCTTTTAGTTTTTTTATCTGCAAAGTCATCAGTCAGTCTAAGAGACCTTAGATTTTCCTTCTGAAGTCTCTAAAAATGTTGCTGTATTTTGGGGCTCTTCCAAAGGACCAGGTTATATTCACTTGTATCCACAGCACCTACATGGAAGCACACAGCCATCTGTCACTCCAGTTGCAGGGATTGTGATACCTTCTTCTGACCTCTGAGGGCACTGGACAACAGTGGTACCCAGACATACATGCAAGCAAAACACCTATACACATAAAAGGAAAAATCAAAACAAAACACAATGCTACTGTAATTCATTTCACTTATCTCTAAGCTATAACTACTCAATATATGTTTGGTGTTGTATTGAATAAACTGTTATGTTGGATCTGTTAAAAAAAAAAGGAAAGATTGTTACACAGAGAAACCCTGTCTCAAGCAAACAAACAAAAATTCAGTTCATTTGGATTTTTTCTAATTGTGAACATGACAGTGATGACACTTAGACTTTCAATTTGGATCAGAAACTGAAAGTCCTTCTTTATGTAGATCCATTTGTTTTATTTTGTTTGGGAGGATGGGAGGAAGAGGGGAAGAAGAGAGTAGTTCTGAGAATGAAAGAATGCATGAGAGTGGGATTAAACAGTGCATAGGTGGCACCAGCGCTGTAGTCCCCACACCGGCAGTTGTTATGTTTGGTTGTCTTATCAGTTGATGGGTTCATTTTATTAATATGTAAGTGTTCTTTCACTGCTTTTCCTGTGCTTCAGAGGCGCAGCCTTAAAGGCTACTGCAGTTACCAACCAGATGGGCTATCCCTACTAAACATAAAGAAGTGTTCTCGCTATTTGTAGGACTGTAATGATAACAAAGAACAGTTCAATAAAATTTTACCTATAGGTCCATGTCCCCTGGACCTTTCTCTTTTCCCAGCAGTAATTCTCATATAACTTTTAAAGTTGGGCGTTTTAATCCCAGCACTCGTGAGGTAGAGGCAGGTGGATCTCTGTGAAGTCAAGGCCAGCCTTGTTCATGAACAACTAGGGTTCTGTTACACAGAGAAACCCTGTCTCGAAAAACCAAAAAAAAAAAAAATTGTAAATTTTATTACATAACTGCTGAGAGACAATTCACAGGTCATGTAATTGACCACTTAATAATGTCATTCATTTTTTTAAACAAAAAAATTGTGCTTTTGCTACAGTCAGTTTTAGAACTTATTAATTAGTTCATAAAGACATTCAGTTTTGTTTTGATTATAGTATATTTGGTGTGTGTGTGAGAGAGAGAGGGAGAGGGAGAGGGAGAGGGGGAGGGAGAGGGAGTTTGGAAGAGTTGGTTGTCTCCTGGTGTTGCTGGGATTTAATTCAGGTTGTCAGGCTTGGTGGCAGATGCCTTTACCCTTTGTGCCATCTTTCCAGCCCCAATGATGCTGAATTTTTAATCTCTTAAGAAACTGCCAAACTGTTTTTCAGAGTAGCTATTAGAATTTAAAATCGTACCAGCTTGAAGGTTTCAGTTTCTGTATATCCCATCTTGTCTTTCCAGTGTCTTTTTTGCTCTTGTGTTTCCAGTGAATCTGGAAGTCGTTTTCATACTGATGATGTTGAACATTTTTCATGCTACATATTATTTATATGTAGTACATTGTGAGCTACACACAGACTTTAAAATTTAAAACAGTGTGTATGTACATGTGGTAGTTGCTTATGAAGGCTAAAGGACGTCAGATCTCCTTGATCTGGAGTTACAGAAGGTTGTGAACCACTGAACCATCTCTGGTCCCAATACAGAGAATTTTAACTGTTGCTATGTTAGAGAAACCGCTAAGGTGTCATAGTTTAATTTTTTAAGGTGTGAAGTCTATTAACTTTTCCTGTTCTTTGAACATCTAGATTTTAAGATAGAAAATTTTATAGATCACCGTGTCTCAGAATGGAAAATTTCATTAGTTTATTGCAAAACTTTTAACAATAATGTCAAGAAAACATTTAGGTCTCATAAATTAGCTTAGTATGTGTCACAACTAAAGTCCTTAAGGACTCTCTACTTTAGACAGAATGTAATGCTATGTCCTCTTAGAATATTTAAAGATGGCAATACCCCTTGTATTGTGGGACTTCTGATACTGTTTACAAAATAGGACATAAATCAAAATAAGGGATCTAAAATTAAGAAAGTAGAGTGAAATAAGTAATGGTACATACTTGAATAATGGCAGTGCTCTATGCATTATTTTCTTTTTTAATATCATTAATATTTTATTTGCCAGTATCAGTTCTCAGGATCCACGCTGAATACACTAGCAATATATTGCTCATATATGATGAATGTTATTCTTTTATCTTCTAGGAATTTATCAAATGTAGAAGAAATTGGGACTTGCTCCTATATTAATCATGTTATTACCATGACAACACTGTATATTCAGCAAGTAGGTGTGAATACATTCCTTTTTGTTTCTTTATTGAGACTAACTAGGTTTTACTTTGTTTTTTTTAATGTTGTTATTAACGTTGCTAAATGTTTTCAAAGAAGGTAGTAATTGAAAAGATAATTAATCTATTTTATAAATCTTGTATTTTATTTTTTAAAAAAAAATGATTTATTCATTTTTATTTTATGTACATTAGTTTGCCTGTATAAGGGTATTGGAGCTCTTGTAACTGGAGTTACAAACAGTTGTGAACTGCCATGTAGCTGCTGAGAATTGAACCTGGGTCCTCTGGTTAATCACTGAGTCATCTCTCCAGTTCCAAATCCTTTATTTTCTAAAAATAGACTAGCTATTTATACTTTTTGTTTGTTAGTTGGTTGGTTGGTTTTGTTTTTTTCGAGACAGGCAAATTCTCTGTGTAGCCTTGGCTGTCCTGGAACTCAATTTGTAGACCAGGCTGGCCTCGAACTCACAGAGACCCACCTGCCTCTGTCTCCTACTCCCGAGTGCTGGGATTAAAGGCAGCGTGCACCACCATTGCCTGACACTTTATTTTAATTTAAAATTTTTTTATAGTTTTTAAAAATGTCACAATGTTTTATTTTATGTATGAATTGATTATAAATCTTGCTGAAAAGTATGATTTCCAAAGATGTTTGACTATTTCAAACTTATTCTAGGAAGAATTTAATATCTGAGAGAATGTATCTAATCCATATAATTAAATGACTCATATGGAATCAAAAGCAAAATTAGGCTTCTGTAAATAAAAAAGACTTATTGAAAGCTGATAATTGAAACATGCCCTTACTTTTATGTTTAATTTTATTCTCAGTTAAAAAGCAAAAAAAAGGAAAAGGAAATGGCTGATCAGACATCTATTGAAGAATTTGTGATCCATGCATTGGCATTCTGTGAAAGTTTATATGATCCTTATAGAAATTGGAGACATAGAATTTCAGGGTATGTCTTATAAATGATACTGTTGAGATTGAGTCTTACTTTGTAACTTGTCTGGCTTACAATTTGTTAAATAGACCAGGCTGGAGAGAGTCACCTGCCTTGTAGTAGGAGCTGGGGCGGGCTGCGTTCCTGCCCAGCTCCGCACGGCTAGCTTTACCCAAAGTAATTACACGGAAACTGTATTCTTTTGAACACTGCCTGGCCCATTAGTTCCAGCCTCTTATTGGCTAACTCTCACATCTCAGTTAACCCATTTTTAATAATCTGTGTAGCCCCACGAGGTGTGGCTTACCAGGGAGATCTTAACCTGCGTCTGTGTCGGGTGGGAGAATCATGGCGACTGCCTGACTCGGCATCTTTCTCCCAGCATTCTGTCTGTCTACTACACCTATTTAATTTTCTGTCCTATTAAAGGGCCAAGGCAGTTTCTTTATTAATGAAATCAACACAAAACAGAAGACTCTCCTACATCACTGCCTCTGGAGTGCTAAGATTAAAGGCCTGTACCACCGATGTGACCATAATGTTAAAGCCTTAGTATTGGCCTGACGAGGTGGCTCAGTGAGCTTATGAGGAACATATGCTTGAGGACCTGCGTTCATGTAAAGCTTGATGTGAGAGCATAAAAGTCTATACTCATGGTGTTCTTATGAAGAAATTGGTAGTGGAGACAAGAAAAACCCTGGAGGTTCACAGGCTCATGCAATAGAAATCCAAGAGACATTGTCTCAAACAAAATGGAAAAGGCCAGAATTGATGCCTGAAATTGTCCTTTGTTCTTCATGCATACACTGTGTGCCTCTTCACACATGCTTGCACACGCCCATTGTACGTACACACAAGAATGGTATTGCTGGATCCTGAGGTAGGTTGATTCCCAGTTTTCTGAGAAACCGCCATTACTGATTTCCAAAGGGGTAGAACAAGTTTGCATTCCCACCAGCAATGGAAGGGTGTTTCCCTTACTCTATAGCCTCTCCAGCATAAGCTATCATTGGTGTTTTTGATCTTAGCCATTCTGACAGGTGTAAGATGGTATCTCAGAGTTGTTTTAATTTTCATTGACTTGTTAGCTAAGGAAGATGAACATTTCCTTAAGTATATTTTGGTCATTTGAGATTCTTCTTTTGAAAATTCTCTGTTTAGTTTAGTACCCAAATTTTAATTGGGTTATTTAGAACTTTAATGTCTAATTTCTTGAGTTCTTTATATATTTTGGAGATCAATCCTTTGACTGTTGTTGGGTTGGTGAAGTTATTTTCCCATTCCCTTTTTGTCTTATTGACTGTGTCCTTTGCTTTATAGAAACTTCTCAGTTTCAGGCGGTCCCATTTATTTATTGTTGCTCTCAGTGTCTGTGCTAATAGTGTTATATTTAGGAAGTGGTCTCCTGTGCCCATGCATTGAAGGCTACTTCTCACTTTCTCTTCTATCAGGTTCAGTGTGGTCAGATTTATATCAAGGTCTTTAATCCATTTGGACTTGAGCTTTGTGCATGGGGATAGATATGGATTTATTTTCATTCTTCTACATGTTGACATCCAGTTATGCCAGAACCATTTGTTGAAGATACTTTTTTTCCCCATTATATTATTTTAGCTTCTTTGTCAAAAATCAGGTGTTCATAAGTGTGTGGATTAACATCTGTGTCTTCAATTCCATTGGTTAACATCTCTGTTTTTATGACAATACCAAGCTGTTTTCATTACTGTAGCTCTGTAATAGAGCTTGATGTCAGGGATAGTGATGCCTTCGGTAGTTCCTTTATGTGGCTATCCTGGGTTTTTTGGTATTCCATATGAAGTTGATTATTGTTCTTTCAAGGTCTGTGAAGAATTGTGTTGGGATTTTCATGTGTATTTCATTGAATCTATAGATTGCTTTGGTAGGATTGCCATTTTTACTATGTTGATCCTTCCTATTCAAGAGCATGGGAGATCTTTTCATTTTCTGGTATCTTTTTCAATTTATTTTTTCAAAGAATTAAAGTTCTTGTCAAAAAGGTCTTTCACTTCCTTGGTTAGTATTACCCCAAGATATGTTATGTGATTTGTGGCTATCATGAAAGGTGATGTTTCTCTGATTTCCCCCTCAGCTTTTTTTATTATTTTTATATGGGAGGGCTACTCATTTTTTTTGAGTTGCTCTTGTGTGTCCTGCACATCACTGAAGGTATCTATCAGCTGTAGGAGTTCTCTGGTAGAGGTTTTGGGGTCTCTTATGTATACTATCATATCATCTGCAAATAACTAAGTTTGATTTCTTTCTTTCCAGTCTGAATCCCTTTGATCTCCTTTTGTTGTCTTAATTGCTATTGCTAAAAATTCAAAAACTATGTTGAAGAGATACGGAGAGAGTGGACAGCTTTGTCTAGTTCCTGATTTTAGTGGAATCGCTTTGAGTTTCTCTCTATTTGATTTGATGTTGGCTGTCACTTGCTGTATATTGCTTTTATTATATTTAGATATGTTCCTTGTATCCCTGATCCTCCAAGACCTTTATCATGAAGGAGTGTTGGATTTTGTTGAATGCTTTTTCAGCATCTAATGAAATGATCATGTTTTTTTTCTTTCATTTTATTTATATGATGGATTACATTGATAGATTTTTGTATGTTGAACCCCTAATCTCTGGAATGAAGTCGACTTGATCATGGTGGATGATTTTTTTGATGTGTTGTTGGATTCGGCTTGCCAGTATTTTTGCATTCATGTTTATGAGTGAGACCGGTCTCTGATTCTCTTTCTTGGTTGAGCCTTTGTGTAATTTTGGTATCAGGGTAACTGTAGCCTCATAAAACGAGTTTGGCAATGTTCCTTTTGTTTCTATTATGTGGAACCCTTCAAGGAGTATAGGTATTAGCTCTTCTTGGAAGATGTGGTAGAATTCTGCATTGAAACCATCCGGCCCTGGGTTTTTTTTTGATTGGAAGATTTTTGATTTTGATGGCAGCTTCTATTTCCTTGCAGCTCATAAGTCTATTTAAATTGCTCACCTGGTCTTGATTTTATTTAGTTATATGGTATCCATCTAAAAAATTGTGCATTTCTTTTACATTTTTCAATTTTGTGGAGTACAGATTTTCTATGTATGAGCTATTGATTCTCTGTATTTCCTCAGTGTCTGTTGTTTGTCCCCCTTTTCATTTCTGATTTTGTTAATTTGGATGTTCTCTCTCCACCTTTTGATTAGTTTGGATAAGGGTTTGTCAATCTTGTTGATTTTCTCAAAGAAGCAGCTCTTTGTTTCATTGATTCTTTGTATTGTTTTCCTTGTTTCAATTTTGTTGATTTCAGCCCTCAGTTTGACTATTTGCTGTCTTCTCCTCCTCCTGGGTGAGTCTGCTTCTTTTTGTTCTAGAGCTCTCAGGTGAGCTCTCAAGTCAGAAATGCGACTTTCTCCAGTCTCTTTATGCGGGCACTTGGTGCTATGAACTTTCCTTGTAGCACTGCTTTCATAGTGTCCCATAGGTTTGGATTCGTTGTGCCTTCATTTTTGTTGAATTCTAGGAAGTTTTTAGTTTCTTCAGTAGTAGAGCTGCTTCAGTGGCAAGTGGCAAAGTAAGGATAGATTTCAATGTTTTTGACTTGATAGATTCAGTCATAACACTTACAAGGAAAAATATGGAAGACCTATCCAAATGACTCATAGCAGTAGCTTGTATCTTTTCTTTAAACTGATTGTGAAATTAAATGGTCATTTATAATAAGTTTACTATTTACCAAAAGAATCAGGTAGAACAAATGTAAGTTAAAGCAGCATAGTTCCATATTCAGGAATGTTTAAAATGAAGAGTTTTTAAATGGCATAAAGGATGTTTTTAATATCTCATGGAAATTACCTTAATCTGTTAACTTTATTTCGATTGTACTTGGAGACTCTTAAATAGTAACTCAGAGGAACTAAAGTATACTAATAAAACAAAACGAAAAACCCAACAGCAACAGCAGCAAAACCCTCTCCTTAAAGTATGGGTCTAAGATACAGCTCAGTGGTAAAATGCCTTCCCTACCATTCCCTAGAGACCAGATTCCATCCTATCACCAGGCTGGGGCAGGGGATATAAAATGCTTGTTTGTTTATTCAGCTGTTTATTCAAATGTTTATTAGTTCATTACTGTGCTTACTGTAAGTTTAGTAGGTATCATTGCCTGTCCATGGAGAAAAAAGTTGTTTAGTTATGCCCTAAGCTCTGTTTACCAAATGTGACAATATATGCACAAAAAATAATCACAGAAAAGAATAATAAACTATTAAGAAAAAAATTATGAATTCATACCACTACTAAGTAACTTGGTAAAGAAAAAATTAAATTTCTTGTAGTAGTAGATTATGAAGTGCCAATTAATAAATACAGAGATGATGTTGGAGTTGAAAGAAAATCAGCATTTTGATTTATGTGTCAGAGTATAAGATTGTGTCAGTCACAGATCATTAATAAATGATAAATCTAGAGGCAAGTTCTGATTAGCAGCGTAATATATAAATGCTTAAAATGTCTTTGTATAAATTCCTAGTTACTTGTAAGTGAAAAATTAATAATGTCAGTATTATTCACTATAATAAAGTTGACTGGGTAACCAAAATTATGATCAGTGAGAACTTCACACATGATACTGAGAATGATGTTATTGTCTCTGTAGTAGTTAGTGGTTCAGCTATGAATGCATAGTCTAAGCCTAATTGTGAGAAAGTACCAAGCAAAGTCCAAAATAAGAACTTCTTATTAGAAAGGGGGAGACTGGTGTATACCTTTAGCCTAAAGATATACAGAATTTCTGGGTAGTTTCAGGTATTTTTCCATTCAGTGTTTTTAATAATATTAAACATACTTTTCAGGACATGATAAAAATCCCTATAATTTTAATTTTAATTGTTAATTTCGCCATTCCACTATTTGATAATATTATTGGTTATAACAGACTTTATTCTCCAATATTTTTATCGCCTTGGCTATCTAAGCGATTTTATTTCGTGTTGAACTGAAATGACTGACGTGCTTTTAGTAAAAGCCTGCATACATTTTTTTTTTTTTTGGCCTTGTTAAAGTTTATAGAAAATATCCATGAAAACTCCTGGAGTCTTCATTAAAAGATAATCCCCCCCCCCTTTTTTTTTAACTGAATTTGCATCCTTAAAATGAGGGAACTTAAAGGTCTGGACTCACTGTATCTGAATAAAACCTCAGTAAAGCACAGGTCAGTCACTGGCTTCTGCGGTTTCCGAGGAATACTGTCATAGTCTTAGCTATCACTTTCTCAGGACTGCCTTGCAATTTCTTCTGCAGATTGGGAATTTAAATGCTGGCTTCTTTTTAAATTCCCAGTTATTTGGAGACTTAAGTTGGCTATCACAATGCGTAATAAAAATGTTCTCTAATCGGTAAGGACTTAAGTTGTTGTTTTAACTTCTCTTTGAACATTGTACCAGTCCTGAAGATGTTTATTCAGTATGCAAACCAAAGTCAGGATGTTAAATTTGTTTTGAAATTGTTTTTTAAATTGTGCCACCTCTGCTTTTTCATGTTATAATTTGTTATTGACTTTTTTTTAAATGATAGACGAATCCTTAGTTCCGTGGAAAAGAGCAGACAGAAATACAAGCCAGCTTCTCTCACAGTGGAGTTTGTTCCTTTCTTTTATCGTAAGTAACACCCTACTTTACTTTGATTTTGGTCACTTCTGATTAGTATCTTTTTTCTTACTCTGATTTTGACCTTAATTTGGTTTGTGATTTTATAAAGTAAAGGCTATTAAAGAACAAAACCACAAGGTTAGTTAATTTGTGTTTGGTTGTGCTAATGGTTCTCGGTTTGATTAATTTTCTCCATTTAATTCTCTTTAAGATCTGATTTCTTGTTTCTGTGAGCTGAACATTTTAAAGATTGCGTATTTTAGAACTTCCCAATGTTTAACTAAAACGAGAAATCTTGAGAGATATTCAGAGAATATATGTTTAGCATGCACCAAACCTTCCATTTGAGCCTTAAAACTAGAAAACAAGCCAGTTAGCACCCATTAAGTGATGTGACTAGTTTGTATGTGCATGGCTATATATATGTTCTGGTTTCACCCTCACTGTTGTTTTTATGTTGAAGCAGGGTTCCTTGTCTCCTAGCTTGACCTCAAACTTGCTGTAGCTGAGTATGACTTGATCTCATTCTGAGTGCTGGCATTACAGACACCTGCCACCATACATGGCTAGTTTTCACTCATAAAAATGATTGTGCTGGAGGCTAGAGAGATAGATGACTTAGTAGTTAAGAGTGCTTGCTGCTTTTGTTGAGGACCATGGTTGGTTCCCAATTCCAGTTCCTTTTCTGGCCTTTCTGGGCTCTGTGTACACATGGTGCACATATATACATGTAGGTAAACATCTGGAAATAAATAGTGCTGAGGTAGGAATGTAATTCAGTTGGTTCAGTCCTTGATTCTCATGCACTGGTTTTACTTCATAACTGCATTATTGAGATATTGTAGCTAGAAGTATTCTCTGTCCCACTGGTCCTCCTGGACTGGTATTTGTCTGCCCACCTGTTCTCAAAGCTGCTTATGAAATAACCACTCTGAGACTTAATATTAATTGTATTCTCTTTGGCCTATTAGCTCGGGGTTCTTATTAACTAACTTACATCTTAAATTAACTCATTTTTATTGTTTTATATTTTACCATAAGGCTCATGGTTTGTTACCTCAATTCTTGCTTCCTTTGTGGCTGCAGACATGTCCCTCTATTCAGTTTAGTTTTCCTGCCTGGCTGTATTACGCGCTGCCATAGGCCAAAGCAGCTTCTTTATTAACCAATGGTAATAAAACATATTCACACATTCTAGTATGCTTTGACTGCTATAACAGAATACTTGAGATTGTGACTTAAACACAGAAGTTTATTTTCTCATAGTTTTGGAGGCTTGACATTGTAAGAGCCAGGTCCTACAAGGGTTTGGTTTTTGGTGAGGTCTTTTTGTAGCCTGCTGGTAGTCTCCTTGTATTCTCAGATTTTAGAAGGACTGAGACCTCTTCCGACAAGAGCATCAATTTTGTTGTTTCAGGCAATCCCTTCTCTGATCTTATCTAACCTTAATCTCATCTTCAAAAGCCCAGGCTCTAGTATAGGCATGGGTGTGTGTGAGTTAAGGCATCAGTATTTGAGTTTGGGAGGGATAGCTGAGTCTATACTGTTCCACCCCCGCCCAGTAATGTTTTATCACTTGCAAAATATGTTTATTTCATCCTGGTAATCCAAACGTCTTAACACATTCCAGTATTGGTTCTCAATAGTCTAGAATCCAAAATCTCCTCTAATTGTTAATCAGATATGAGCAAAACTCAGATGCATTCACAGCTGTGAACCTGTGATAGGTACTTCTAAAATACAATGGTGAATCCAGAATAGGATTTAGATTCTCATTCTAAAAGGGAGAAATTGGAAGAAAGAAAGGGGGTACGTGTTTCAAGCTTGTCGGGGACCAGCCCCGATATAAGTAATTTCTTTTTTTTTATTGAAAAAAAAATTCCTGCTTCCTCCCAGCCTCCCATTTCCCTCCCCCTCCTCCGCCCCTCTCCCCGTCCCCCCACTCCTCTCCCCCTCCCTCTCCAGTCCGAAGAGCAGTCAGGGTTCCCTGCCCTGTGGAAAGTCCAGGGTCTTCTCCCCTCCATCCAGGTCTAGGAAGGTGAACATCCAAACTGGCTAGGCTCCCACAAAGCCTAGTACATGCAGTAGGATCAAAACCCCATGCCATTGTCCTTGGCTTCTCATCAGCCCTCATTGTCCGCCATGTTCAGAGAGTCCAGTTTTATCCCATGCTTTTTCAGTCACAGTCCAGCTGGCCTTGGTTAGCTCCCAATAGATCAGCCCCACTGTCTCGGTAGATGGGTGCACCTCTCGTGGTCCTGACTTCCATGTTCATGTTCTCCCTCCTTCTGCTCCTCATTGGGACTTTGGGAGCTTAGTCCGATGCTCCAGTGTGGATCTCTGTCTCTATCTCCATCCATCGCTAGATGAAGGTTCTATGGTGATATGCAAGATATTCATCAGTATGGCTATAGAATAGGGTCATTTCAGGTTCCTTATCCTCAGCTGCCCAAGTAACTAACTGGGGACATTGCCCTGGGCACCTGGGGGTCACTCTAGGTTCATGTCTCTTACCAACCCTAAGGTGGTTCCCTTAATTAAATTATGTGATTCCCTGCTCCTCTATCCAACCTTGTTTTATCCCCAATCATCCCGTTTCCCCAAGTTCCCCCCATCCTCCCCTTCTCACTTTTCTCTCCCCATCTCCCCTTACCCCCATCCCACCCCACCCCCAATATCCCAATTTTTTGCCCAGCAATCTTGTCTATTTCCCATAGCAGGGATAATAACTATATGTTTTTCTTTGGGTTCACCTTCTTATTTAGCTTCTTTAGGATCACAAATTATAGACTCAGTGACCTATATTTATGGCTAGAAAACAATTATGAGTGAGTACATCCCATGATCCTCTTTTTGGGTCTGGGTTACCTCACTCAGGGTAGTGTTTTCTATTTCCATCCATTTACATGCATAATTCGAGAAGTCATTGTTTTTTATGGCAGAGTAGTACTCTAATGTATATATATTCCACACTTTCTTCATCCATTCTTCCATTGAAGGACATCTCGGTTGTTTCCAGGTTCTGGCTATTACAAATAATGCTGCTATGAACATAGTTGAACAAATGCTTATGTCATATGATAGGGCATCTCTTGGGTATATTCCCAAGAGTGGTATTGCAGAGCTACAGTAATGAAAACAGCGTGGTACTGGCATAAAAACAGAGAAGTCGACCAATGGAATCGTATAGAAGACCCGGTTTTTAGCCCACAAACGTATGAGCACCTCATTTTCGATAAAGGAGCTAAAAGTATACAATGGAATAAAGAAAGCATCTTCAACAAATGGTGCTGGCACAACTGGAGGTCAACCTGTAGAAGAATGAAAATAGACCCATATCTATCACCATGCACAAAACTCAAGTCCAAATGGATCAAAGACCTCAATATCAATCTGAACACACTGAACCTGATAGAAGAGAAAGTGGGAAGTACCCTACAACAGATGGGCACAGGAGATCGCTTCCTAAGTATAACCCCAGCAGCACAGACATTAAGGGCAACATTGAATAAATGGGACCTACTGAAACTGAGAAGCTTCTGTAAAGCAAAGGACACTGTCACTAAGACAAAAAGGCAACCTACTGACTGGGAGAAGATCTTCACCAACCCTGCAACAGACAAAGGTCTGATCTCCAAAATATATAAAGAACTCAAGAAACTAGACTTTAAAATGCTAATTAACCCAATTAAAAAATGGAGCACTGAACTGAACAGAGAATTCTTAACAGAAGAAGTTCAAATGGCCAAAAGATACTTAAGGTCATGCTCAACCTCCTTAGCGATCAGGGAAATGCAAATCAAAACAACTTTGAGATATCATCTTACACCTGTCAGAATGGCTAAAATCAAAAACACCAATTGTTGTAGTACAAGCGGCGAGGCTGCGTCCCCGGCACCCCGCCGCCCACATGGCTAGCTTATGCCCCAAAATAATTACACAGAAACTGTATTCTTTTAAACACTGCCTGGCCCATTAGTTTTAGCCTCTTGACCCATTTCTAATAATCTATGCAGCACCATGAGGTACGCTTACCAGGAAAGATCTTAACCTGCGTCTGTCTGGAGTGGGAGAATCATGGCAACTCACTGACTCAGCTTCTTTCTCCCAGCCTCCTGTTCTGTTTACTCCGCCTACCTAAATTTCTGTCCTATGAGGGCCAAGGCAGTTTCTTTATTAGTTAACCAATGAAAGCAACAGATAATATACAAGACCCACCTCCATCAACCAATGATAGCCTTTGCTGGAGAGGTTGTGGAGAAAGGGGTACCCTCATCCATTGCTGGTGGGAATGCAAACTTGTGCAACCGCTTTGGAAATCAGTGTAGCGGTTTCTTATAAGTAATTTCTTATACCAGAGTAGAGGCATGGAAATGAAGATGCTATTCATAAGACAGTATTTGGAGGGAGTTCAGGGATCTTTCAGATCCTGAAAATCTCAAATCACATCCTGAAAAGTCACCATTTATTTTCCAAACAGCTTTCTTTTTAAACAAAGGAAAACTGAGGGGGAAGTTCATTAGCATTCTGTTTCCTGGGGCGGGGGATGACTTAGGTCCCCTCCCGCCTATGCCTATTTTGTCATGTCTACTGAAAACATCTCTTCTCCAGGCAAATTCCTAATTTACAATAGAAGGAGCAGAATGACTTTAGCATACCTTGACCACTTGTTAGGATGGCGTCAGGTTATCTTACTATCAAAAAGCCAGGCTACCACCTTCTTGTAGGTCTCTCAGAATTATAGGCCTGCATAATTCAGCCCCTACACAAGCTATCCTAAAATCAGGAAAGATAACAAATTCCATTACTTAAAGATTCAAAATGATATTTGGTTTAGTGCTTTGCTCTTCGATTAGGGAGCTAGTGCCATGCCTTCTAGCTCTATAAGGCATTCAGTTTATTTAGTTATTTAAAATTATTGTATGTGTCTGTGTTTGACATGTATGTGGGCAAACATGCTGCAGTGTGCAGTCAGAGACCAACTTTGTGGAGTTAATTCTTTGCTTCTGTTTTTACATAGGTTCCAGGGATAGAACCCAGGTCACCAGCTTTGCACAGTAGAAGTCTTTACTGGCTGAGTCATATTGCTGGCCTTAAAATTTTTTTGTGTGTGTAGGGATTTGCCTTTATCTGCTTTCTTGAGTCACCACCTGTATGCTTGTATTTGTGAGCACAATCCTGCCCCTGAGGCTCTGAGTAGGTTGTTCTGACCCACTCTAACTGTGGTGTGGTCCTCTGAAATTGAAGAAACATAACTTGACCTTCATTCCTTCGTGTTTTCTCTGTTCTCTTCAGTTGAAAATGGTAATGTCTTTATTGGTATAATTCTGTCCTTATTTCCTACCTGAACTGAAATGGCTAATTAAGTCAGTAAGTCATATTGTCACTGGAATCTTGGCCTAGACTCCTTGTGATCTCCATCAAGAATAGAGACAAGACACACAGTGTAGTGTAGATTTTCCTGGGGGACTTTGAAGTGGTTGATGGGCTTGCTTAGATTGTTTTTTCTTTCTTTTTTTTTTTAATTTTTTTATTTATTTTTTTTTGTTGAAAAAAATTTCCGCCTCCTCCCCACCTCCCATTTCTCTCCCCCTCCTCCCACTCTTCCCCCCCACTACTCTCCCACTCCCCCCACTCCTCTCCCCCTCTCCCCACTCCTTTTTCTAGGATGGAACAATGGTGTGTCCTTACTCTTTATCAAGAGTGTGTCCTTCTACATAAAAATCTTTAAAAGTTCAGAGCTGTTGGAGCCAGCTCTAGTTATCTGTTAATGTTTCTTTAGGTACCCTAGGATGCCTCTAGGGCCAGAGATAAGAATCAGATCACATTCTTCTTACCAATAATTAAAGTACTGCTATGCCAGACCTTTGTTTAATTGGTTTCTTAACTCAGTGCCTTCTCAGTCTGCTAATACCTAATTATCTATCTAACAACTTCTCCCACAATACACACGTGAAGAGTTGAGGCCCTAAAGTCATTTAGGAAAGTAGCATTGGGCTAATCTGTCTGTTTTTGGCTGAAATGGAATGTAGAAGGGTTTCAGAGCTCTACTCTTAGTGACTTTCAGGCCTCAGAGGACAGCAAGGGGATCTAGAAAGGAATTAGAACTGCTGCAGGACTATTTGAACATGTGGTAAGGGATAGTCAGCTGCCTGTTTACCTGCTGCCTCTCCTTTCTTAGTTTCCTAAATGACTTCTTATTTGGTATCCCTTGTAATGGACCGCTGCTATTTCAGCCAGAAAATGTATTGTCTCTAATGAATCCATAATTGATGGGATTGCTTTTAGCATTAAAATCTTTTTCCTCCAGAGGGCAGTATGTGCATATATTACCAAGAAAGGTATTTAAAGTCAGTGTACATATTTTCCCATTTGCTCTGATTAAGTTCCAGCAAAATTTAAGCCTACTCTTCTAACCAGAGTGGCAGAGATCAGGCTTCTGTGATACCTGGAAGGAGAACCGTAGTAGCACAGCTCACATAGTAACTGCTGTTCGTTGTTCATTACTCACAGAGGAACTGCTGTTGGTTGTTCATTACTCA